>BSQZ01000077.1:670000-1195000 GCA_033239005.1 Lamellibrachia satsuma | reverse complement strand
GCATGTCGGTATAATTTACCTGCATACATCGATTTGATTAAAAATAAACAATTATGCCCCATTGAATTTCAAATATATTTAGGCATTACGCTTGAAGAGTCCACATAACAGATTCTTTGCAGAACACTAACATACTTGTCGCATATTTCTTTTAATGCATTTCTACTACCATTTTTTATGTGAAATATTGAATATCTAAGACACTTTGTTTAGGTTAGCTTATTGTGAAGCACTTTGGTTTGTAATTATTTACGTAAAAGGCGCTATATCAAGAACCGACATTATTATTTCGTTAGGAATGGTGATAACGCAACATTAAACCTCGTTCAATTGCTGTCAGTGGGTCCGACGGTGAAGCTGCGAAGGCGTCTAGTTCGACGTCGTCCGTAGAGGGGGAAGAGCCTGGAATGCGCCTTCGTGGCAGTCCGCCGTCCCAGCACGACAGCGACGAGGCCGACCAGCGCCGGCTGGTGCCTCAAGTGAGGCCGCCATCGCCACGGCTAAGTCTGCTCATCAAACCTCAGTCGGAACAGCGAGAAGGATATTCGCGTCAGAGCTATGGTAACTTAACATAACACGCTCGATACTGCGACGTCCGGCAGTTTTATAACATCTCGTTTTTTAAAGGAAATTGTTTTAAAACGTGCCCGTCTTAGCACGTTCGTGGTTGACTTACAACTACAAAAAAAAAAGAATATTTCGAGATGATGTTCCGTTTCACTAGCTCAATAACTCGACACGCATTTATCATAACACTATAAAACAAAGTATGACATAAAGATTATAACATCATCGTAGACGGCTGAACTGAGGATAATTAATCCACTGGGATTCTTATCCATTGTTGCAATCAGGAAGTAGTGTGTTGTGTTAATCGCATTGCGTGAAACAACCATACCTACATACATGAGCATGTGCACATATTTGCTGTCCGTGGTATTGGCCTTGTCATCATCAATGTCATTACTAGTACTCTCTCTCTCTCTCTCTCTCTCTCTCTCTCTCTCTCTCTCTCTCTCTCTCTCTCTCTCTCTCTCTCTCTCTCTCTCTCTCTCTCTCTCTCTCTCTCTCTCTCTCTCTCTCTCTCTCTCTCTCTCTCTCTCTCTCTCTCTGTCTCTCTCTCTCTCTCTCTCTCTCTCTCTCTCTCTCTGTCTCTCTCTCTCTCTCTCTCTCTCTCTCTCTCTCTCTCTCTCTCTCTCACTGTCTCTCTCTCTCTCTCTCTCTCTCTCTCTCTCTCTCTCTCTCTCTCTCTCTCTCTCTCTCTCTGTCTCTCTCTCTCTCTCTCTCTCTCTCTCTCTCTCTCACTCTCTCTCTCTCTCTCTCTCTCTCTCTCTCTCTCTCTCTCTCTCTCTCTCTCTCTCTCTCTCTCTCTCTCTCTCTCTCTCTCTCTCTCTCTCTCTCTCTCTCTCTCTCTCTCTCTCTCTCTCTCTCTCTCACTCTCTCTCTCTCTCTCTCTCTCTCTCTCTCTCTCTCTCTCTCTCTCACTCACTCTCTCTCTTCTTGTCTCTCTTTCTCTCCCCCCCTCTCTCTCTCTCACTCTCTGTCTCCCTCCCTCTCTGACTAGCCGCAGAGAGAGGTCTTACACCGGTCCTTCTAGTCCCATGCATGTGATCCACCCGTATTTAAATCTCAGCTAGCAGTTATAATTATCATGTTTTCCCTTGCGCAGTTCCTAGCGAAGACGAAGCGATCTCGTGGCGATGGAGGAGTTACTCGGACTCACGTCACTCGGCAGATCGGCCCGGCGATCGTCTCATTGAGTTGGCATCGTCGATACCATACCAATCAGTCGACGTCGAATTGGACACTTCACGCCACGACGTCGATCCGTTGCGAGACTTACCTGTGACACGTCACAGCGTAGGGCTGAATACCCCCTCTTTGGCTGAATACCCCCCTTACTCTGGTTCAACTGCATCACGTCACGTGGTAGGGAGTTTCTCGACGCCGCCCGTTAGAGACAACTTCGCCACCAGCTGGCGCGACGAGGAACAAGCGGCGCCACCTGGTGGATTAGCTGAAACACCGCCTGAGCGACCGAGATGGATCAGCCGCTATTTGGACTCATTCGTGTGATCTGTGAAGCGGTTCGTGGCGTATATGTCAGAGAAAATATGGAATGACAAATGGTGGCCTTGATTGGTATAGTGGTCTAGGAAATAGAGTCTTTGCCATTTTGTCTGAATAAATATAGAATGACAGCTTGTGGCTTTGTCTGTGATTTGGTATTCAAAGTTGAATGAAAAACAAATGCCTATCGTAAGAAAATATAGCTCGAGTGTCGAACACACTGGGCTCACCTTAATAGAATCCCTCCCCTCCCTCTCAGAGCTATATGCTTCTGATTCATGTAGGCGGCGCATTGTACACCAAATGGTGTGTAAGTGTATAACGGAGTCGATTGTAGCCTCCCACATATCGTATGTCGAATAAAACAGTACGAATGACAAACATGGAATATACATATGAAATCAAGAGATGTCTCGCCAACATGGGTTATATGTTACGTGATAGTATAACATCGTATTTAATAACATGAAACATCAATAGGACATTCAAATAAATCACTGCAGACGGCGTGAATAAAAAGGCGATGTAATTGTGACACATGACAACTCGTGTCGTTGAGAATAAAGACAACGGTGAAATAAAACTTGTTACGAATATGTGACGGAAACGAAAATGTTAGACATCATATTTAATACATAAGGATGCCTTATGATTATGATTACAATTGACATTAAAACTGCACCCTCAACTGATTTAGCATATCGCGAATCCGGTTCGTTGATGTCCTAATATCTAGCGTGTGCATAGTTTAAGTAATAACCGCAGTCGGTTAAATTAAAAAGTGCGTATTTTTTCCAATTGCAAAATACGTGAGTTTTAAGCGTTTCAATAAATTCTGCATTCACAGTTAAATACTTTAAAAGCTTGTCTGACGATTTCACAAAACCTACATACAAAAGTTACAAAAACGAGGTTGCATGTCGTAGTGGATACTAGGTAGGTTTTATTTTCGCAAAATTAATTTGAAATGAGACGACCAAAACCATCGAATAGATGATGCACCTTTAAGTTACTTTGTAATGAAATGTAGCGCTTCGGGTAGATGCATAAATCGACCATCATTGTTCAAAACGTCGATGGGTTCATATTCAGTCCGCATAAGGAATACAATAATTTTTCAAACTTGGTTATCCGTTTATCTCCATTGCACAATTTGGGACATAGCAAACCGAAACATGAGTAAAAGTAAGCATATTTATTTTGTAGGGAAGCATCTTTAATCATATCGCACAGTCAATGCTAATTTTGAAATATTGTTGAGAAGCACTTGTCAAAAATACGCTGTGCATTAATGAAATGATGCTATGATAGTTAAACAATAATGTATCAAGTGATTCATTAACAAGAACATATTAGTCGTCTCTTGTTTCTTAGTCAAGCCACCTATCACGTTACATAAAGACATTGCGTATTTGTTTATGCTTACTCAGGTTTGCAGCACAAATTAACATATACTCCAACGCAACAGGCATGTGCTGATTCCGACAGCATATGTACGGTTTCAGTAATATTATGATAAATCAGACAGATAAATAAAGTGAGCCCTTTGTGGACAATAACCGGGCGCGTTATCATCAATTGTTTACTTTGGGGTCCGCAACATTATATAGGAGAATATGATCGAGTGTGCATACATAGTTGTCCACATTATCATCATCTAACATCGATGTTGTGATTTTATATTAACTTGACTGTCTATGCTTCGAAACAGATAACGCTTCACGACCTCTTACATGGACGTTATCATTAGTCTGGCCCGAAAATCACAACCATGAGTAATAACGATCACCTTGGAATCGTATATATATATATATATATATATATATATATATATATATATATATATATATATATATATATATATATATATATATATATTTTTGTAACTATATAGTTGATTTTAGACAAATCTGTTTATTCTATTTTGTTACACAGAAGTCTATGTGGAATACTGTGCTAAAATAAGGGTGCTTTTAGACGTTAAAATGTCTTGTTATCTAACAAGTATAATTCCTTAATGAATGCTAGATTATTATGTAATTTCTAAGCTGAGTGAGAAATTCAAACAAAATATGTACAGGTTGTTTGTGGATGATCTACGCAGAATTGAAAATACGCGAGAAATTGCGGTTAGCAGACTAAGTCTTTGTTAAATAAAATTGTGATTGTGTTTGACCATTTATATTTTATATATTAAATATACATGTAAGCATTGGAAAGATCTATGTATTACACATTAAATGTGTTAAAAACATCTTTATTTCACATATTAAATATATATTGAAAACATATACCTTAAATGTATAGTGGAAACTATGACATATCGAATGTACTTTGGAAACAGTTATATTGTATATATTAAATGTATATTGGAAACATATATATTTAGAAGTAGACGTATATGTGCAACTATGAAAGATGGTTCATCTTGCTGTCGACTGTAGCTCTATTTGAAGGATGATTCCGTGTCCCTTCGACCAAAGGTTCTATTCTCTCTGTCTGTCTGTCTGTCTGTCTGTCTGTCTGTCTCTCTCTCTCTCTCTCTCTCTCTCTCTCTCTCTCACATCGACTAAAAGTAAAATAGACGAAAGAACTGAAAGTTGTGCAAATGTAATTAACTTCAATAATTATAAAAGAAATGCATGCACTGAAACTGATCATAGCTGATGGCAATGCCGCATGTTAATAGATTAACATTTTTAGGTGGATATTATTTGAGTGTGACTCTCGCACACAGACTTGCAAAAGTCGTGAGTCGTTAGTGACTGAAACCTGTAACAGAAAGCAAGTAAAACACAACAAAGAAACACATTGTCAGGAAATACGGGATGTGTGATGATAAAAGACATTGGCAGAAATGGAAAAGTTCTTAGCGCCGGATCCGCTAACTGACGGGGGAAATCTGCCGGAACGTTTAAGAAACACTTCGTTCAATTCCTAGTAGCTACACGGGAAAGTTGTGTACCAGATCCCGTAAAAGTAGCAATACCACTGAGAGTGATCGGTGTAAGAGGAAATAACATTTATGAAAATGCCCAGTACAGTGAATGTGAAAATAAAGACAACTATGCAGAAAGTTTACAGTTTTTGCAAACCGAGAGTAAATATGTTGGTCACAAGACACAAGTTATTCACTCAGAAACAAAACCATATGTCTAGCAACGTAAACTAGCTCGTGAATGTGACTTCGGCCCATTGTATGAAGACATGGTGCTACATGCACTGACGTTTGGTCCCGAGGAGGATAAAATAAGTCTGCTGGAACATTCAGATGCGAAACTAACATTGGATAAGACATTACAAAAATGGCGTGCAGCAGCAGATTCAAAAGAGGACATGAAAGCACCGAAACACGCAGTACAGAATGACACAAGCTGTGAACACAGCAAGGCCAAGGCCAAGGCCAAGGGCAAGGCCAAGAAAACCAAAGTGTGAAAAGCCAAAGCGTGAACAGCATAAACCCTGTTTCAAATGCGGTTATGCACATGAAAGACAAATATGTCCTGCATTTGGTCAAAATGCAGAACATGTCTGAAGTTGAATAATTTAGAGAAAATGTGTCGACCGAGGAAGTCTGTACACACGATAGACAACACACGTGATTCGGGAGAATCGGTCTTTGGAATCAAAGTCACTCGAACAATACAGTGGTGTATTCAAAGGACTCGGTTGCTTACCTGGTAACTATGACTTTGACCTTGACCCAGATGTCTATCCGGTGCAGAATCGACCTAGGAAGATTCCGCTATCGATGAAAACAGAAGAGACATGAATGTCGACATGAAGACGAATGTTTTTATGCAACAATAGGTCGGTGTGTCTGAAGAGAAACGGGACTCAACACAGCTAAAGCGGCGAAAACTGGAAGCTGTAAAGGGTGAAGCCACAACCTAGTATTAACAACACTAGTCGAGAGGAAGAACAAACCTGGGTGAAGAAGGACAGCAACGATGATCGACAACGTGAGGTAATGGATGGTCGGAGACGTGAGGTAATAGATGATCGACAACGTGAGGTAATGGATGGTCGGAGACGTGCGAACTGCACAGGAGGGGTCCGTATCCGGCATGGCTGAAAGATGTCGACGGCCCGTAAGCGCCATGTGTAACCTGATGAATATGAAGTTAAAGGAATTCGTGCAAAAACCAGTAATGCACTACTTATGATCCATAATTTGTATTTTCAAAAACAGGTGTCATAATAATTATAATTAGAACGGATAAGTTATGTCAACAGAGAGAAAGCGAAGCTTTCATTTGGTAAACATTTTGTGATTACCCTGTACTTTGTATTACCCTACAACAAATCAATATTTTACCCGCCTTGTTAGATTTATACATTTCTATAATGTGGAGGTCTGTATCACCTCTGTGGGAAGATCATATCTAGTAACAATTATATCCTACCAGGAGGGGGAAACACCAGTAATTTATATCTAGTTTATGCATTTAAGAACGAGTCGACATGAATGACTTGATGAAGACCGATAAATACATTAGAAGGTGTGACGTGAGTCTCAACCTATGTCCCAACTGTTTTGGAGGCCAGCCTCCCACCTCTTCTGAGAGTCCACCTCTCACCATTCCAACCAATTCCACCAATTTTAGGAGCAACCTCCCACTTCCCACCACACACCCCTCACACATGAGCTTGTCGGACAGGTTCACTACTTTAAACTTAAAGCTGAAACGGCATTACGGCTACGTATGAGATCAGTTCAACGTATAGGCTATACGTTAAATATGGAGATACGATGCGAGCGAAACACTTATGGATAGCTGAAGCTGTCTGTTATAATGATGCATTTTACACATCGACGCGTTTTGATGTGTTGTGTCAATCCGGCGTTGTCGGTGTACATGCCTACTTTTCTTTCACGAGGAGTCACCTCCGTCTGTCTTATTCTTCTCATATGTTATATGCAGTATGTTGCACAATGGTTATATCTGTTTAATGATGTCTATCATACATCTTGTAGACGTACTGTGCTTCACCTTCCGACGTTTATTTCTCTTCGTGGGGTCTCGGTGTTGATTTGTGCTATGATGTTTCTAAATAATAAATATCGACAATCAAACAAGCTTTTCCTGAAACAAATGTCAACTGAATTGTTTAAATCAGTATACCAATTTGACCAATGTACCATTGAAAGTGGCAGTCGGTAAATATATTAGTCGTTCTAGCATCGCTCGACGCCCGTTGTGACCCATGGACTGAATTAGTGGGAAATGTATTCATGAAGGCGTTCAACAGATGCATTGAGATTCGTGGGTGTATTCAGATCCAGAATGTGGTTTTGTATATACTTAGTTTCCAGCCATTGGATTGAGCTGTTGCATTGCAGGCTGGTGTGACCATTATAGCCGTTATGAGCACCCGGAAGGGAATCGGTGGTGTCTTTGTCTTCCATTGCTACAGTAATGATACTAACGTGGTGCCAAGCTCCACGCCGATTTCTGTGCCCGGAATTGACCGATGACAACTTTCTACCGATGCCTTTCAGTTGTGGTAGCGTGCAGTAAGGGAATAAAGGATACATTGTCTTTACCCAGCATCAACATTGATGATGTGGCCGCAAACCCTTGAAGGTTGAGATACGAAGCATAGCATGGGTGTTTACAAGGTATCTTAAATAATACTGATACGTATAACAGCAACTCTGGTAGGATGTATCCTGTGCTGGGAGTTCTAATCGACTGCTATTGTATACAGTTATATTACCCGTGAACATTATAAGTAGACAAGTAGACAATAACATTGGTAGGGAGGATATGATGTATGTTTATGTACGTTGGGAAATGTTGGTTTGTTTATATGTTACTCAGAAACGTAGGCAGAATAAGAAAGTGATCACCGTATTCGAATTTTGAAAAAGAAGAATGGTTGTCTTCCCCGCATGTACCATGTTTAAAATGAGAAGGACGTTTGCTTTCTTTCGTATCCTGATAGTTTATATAACTATCACATAATTATCATAGTGGTTGATGGATCAATGTGGATTGTTTCACACAACAGTTCGGTTCACTATGCTCAACGTAAGGTGGTTTTTCGCCATAGGAAATACAAGACTTATATATTCAAATGTTGATAACTTTGTATATTTATGTAATAGTTTAATGAATGCTACATTTGTTACTCAGTATGCCTAGCGAGAAATTCAAGCAAACTTCCTTTTGTTCAGTTTCAATCCACACTCACTAGCTCGTTTGAGGAATTTTGGCATATTCATATCGTGCTTCGCTCGATCTTTTCCGTATATCAGTATGTCGTCCGCCACGACTGGTGCACCTTCGAGTCCTTCCAGGGTATTCGAGAGTCTTCTCTCAAACTCTTCTGGTGTGGTTGAGATACCAAGCGGCATTCGTTTCCATTTGTGTCTCCCGTTCGGAGTCCAGAATGTTGTGAGATGACTCGATTTTTTCGTCAATTTCACAACTAAGTAACCGTCTTTTGCATCGCGCAGGCTGTATACCTTTGCTTCTGCGAAATGAGGCAGTACGTCTTCGATGGCTGGCATCTAGAAGTGGTTTCTTCTCTAAGCTTGATTGAAATTTTGCAGTCAAGGCACAGTTTAACTATCCCTTTTGGTTTCCTGACTGGTTGCAGGTGACTTGCACACTGTGCAGGATATTCAACCTTCTAAATCATACCTTGCTCTTCCAGAGTATCTAGCTTGGCTTTCGCATCATCCTTCAGCGAAAGAGAAATGTTACGCGGTCTCACCTGGACTGGAGTTACAGTCGAATCTACCTCTAGTTTGTACTCTCCAGGTAAGCATCTGATACTTTGAAACACATTTGCGTACTGCATTACAATGTTCTCAAGTGGTTCTTCTGATACTAGGTGAACGGAATCATTCATCTTTATTAGACTGAGATCAATGCAAGTGTTCAGTGATAGCAAATTGTGTTGTTTATTGTTCATCATTAAAACGTTCAGTTGGTGTTTGTTGTTCGAAATATATATAACTGTCATAGTACACCAACCATCTGGTCTAACTCTACAGTCGTCATACAGTGTGATTGCTTTCGTGGACTCGGTCAGTCACGGTTTGCCAATTATGGCATAATCTCGACGGGTCAACATGTTGCAAGCTGCCGCCGTGTCTAGCTGAAATTCGAGGCTACTCTGAACCTTTCCGTTCGCTACTAGTACTGTCGCGATCGTCTTCCTTTAACGTTCCGATACGTGTGTTCTACTCGTCGATTCTTCAGACGAATAGTTCCATTTTTGCTTAGAACTTCGAACTAGGTTAGCTTTATCTGTTTTCACATTGTTACTAGCACAACATTTTGGAAAATGATTCAGTCTCTTGCATTTGCAGCATTCCTTTCCGTACGCTTTGCACTTTCGCTGTGGTTGACTCTCTACACACTTTCTGCAGCTTTCATATACGTATTTCTACGGTTTAGCGAATCTTGGCGAAGCAGGCTTTATGGAGTGAATTGTTTCTTCCTTTGTGTCCTGAACTGCTCTGAGGTATTCCCTTGCCGCACAGGTACTGCTGTTCTACACTGACGTACTCGAGCCACAACCTTATCTCGTCAGCCAGCCAGCTGCTCTTGACATGAAAGTGAACTAACGAGCTTCACCCGGCGAATTTGGGGTGGGGACTTTAGCCCGTGACCACCTTTTGGCTATGCTTTTAATTCGCTTCATGTATGACAACATTAAAATTAACCAACATTGATGTGATGGAGGTTAAACAATAAAAAATAAGTGAAAACTATTTATAGGATGATGCCGAATTGATACTGTCCAGCAGAATTGTCGGTATAGACCCAGTGGACTCGGTCTACAGTGTCTACGGTGGACTCGGTCTACAATGTTTACAGTGGACTCGGTCTACAGTGGACTCGGTCTACAGTGTCTACAGCGGACTCTGTCTACAGTGTCTACAGTGGACTCGGTCTACAGTGTTTACAGTGGACTCGGTCTACAGTGTCTACAGTGGACTCCGTCTACAGTGGACTCGGTCTACAGTGTCCACATTGGACTCGGTCTACAGTGTCTACAGTGGACTCGGTCTACAGTGTCTACAGTGGACTCGGTCTACAGTGTATACAGTGGACTCGGTCTATAGTGTCTACAGTAGACTCGGTCTACAGTGTCTACAGTGGACTCGGTCTACAGCGTCTACAGTGGACTCGGTCTACTGTGGATTCGGTCTACAGTGTCTACAGTGGACTCTGTCTACAGTGGACTCGGTCTACAGTGGACTCGGTCTACAGTGGACTCGGTCTACAGTGTTTTTCAGTGGACTCGGTCTACAGTGTTTACAGTGGACTTGGTCTACAGTGTCTACAGTGGACTCGGTCTACAGTGTCTACAGTCGACTCGGTCTACAGTGTCTACAGTCGACTCGGTCTACAATGTTTACAGTGGACTCGGTCTATAGTGTCTACAGTGGACTCAGTCTACAGTGTCTACAGTGGACTCGGTCAACAGTGTCTAGTGTGGACTCGGTCTACAGTGTCTACAGTGGACTCGGTCTACAGTGTTTACAGTGGACTCAGTCTACAGTGTCTACAGTGGACTCGGTCTACAGTGGACTCGGTCTACAGTGGACTCGGTCTACAGTGTTTACAGTGGACTCGGTGTACAGTGGACCCTGTCTACAGAGGACTCGGTCTACAGTGTCTACAGTCGACTCGGTCTACAGTCGACTCGGTCTACAGTGTTTACAGTGGACTCGGTCTACAGTGTCTACCGTGGACCCCGTCTACAGAGGATTCGGTCTACAGTGTCTACAGTGGACTCGGTCTACAGTGTCTACAGTGGACTCGGTCTACAGTGTCTACAGTGGACTCGGTCTACAGTGTATACAGTGGACTCAGTCTACTGTGTCTACAATGGACTCGGTCAACAGTGTTTACAGTGGACTCGATCTACAGTGTTTACAGTGGACTCGGTCTACAGTGTTTACAGTGGACTCGGTCTAGAGTGGACTCTGTCTACAGTGTTTACACTGGACTCGGTCTACAGTGTTTACAGTGGACTCGGTCTGCAGTGGACTCGGTCTACAGTGGACTCGGTCTACAGTGCCTGCAGTGGACTCGGTCTACAGTGGACTCGGTCTACAGTGTCTACATTGGACTTGGTCTACAGTGTTTACAGTGGACTCTGTCTACAGTGTTTACAGTGGACTCGGTCTGCAGTGTCTACAGTGGACTCGGTCTACAGTGTCTACAGTCGACTCGGTCTACAGTGTCTACAGTCGACTCGGTCTACAGTGTTTACAGTGGACTCGGTCTAAAGTGTCTACATTGGACTTGGTCTACAATGTTTACAGTGCACTCTGTCTACAGTGTTTACAGTGGACTTGGTCTGCAGTGTCTACAGTGGACTCGGTCTACAGTGTCTACAGTCGACTCGGTCTACAGTGTCTACAGTGGACTCGGTCTACAGTGTTTACAGTTGGCTCGGTCTACAGTGTCTACAGTGGACTTGGTCTGCAGTGTCTACAGTGGACTCGGTCTACAGTGTCTACAGTGGACTCGGTCATTATAACATTCTTGCGCCTACATTGAACATTTATCCTGCAATTTTTTTATTCACAGCAAATGACAGACCCACTAAAACACCTGGTGAGTGAAATTTGTGAAAATGACATACCTCCTTTTCGTACAAATTGCTTCAACGCATGGCACCCCTGCATTTCTGCAATGAAATTCACCGGTTTTCAAAATATGAGTACATCTTGCCTGATGGCCACTGTGTCCTTGAAAAAATGGCATAATTTCAAAGCTCAGATGCTACTGTGCACAAAAATATCACTTACGCTCACCCACTCACACGATTTCTGCTCTCACTAATAATTTGCAGTAGTGGTGATATGAGTGGCGCCTCTGTCGGGCATTTTGGTATGCTCGCACAGTCGCTCTTCGCTATCCGACAGATGGCAGCAGCAAATCTCCAACTGCCCGCATGTCTGTGACGTCACGGATACCTGCCAGTAGTCGAACATGGAAGGTGGCGGAGCTTATGGGGCGGGCATGGCGACTGGCCACTTTGATTGTTCTGCCTACATTAAGAAGCCGCAGGTTATAGTGAGGTTCATTAGTTTGGTAGGTAACCTAATGCCTTACTAACGTGTTTCTAGCTGCAAACACTGACGTCGACGGGGTGAGGGTGGAACATTAGTGGTTGTGTCGACGCAGTGGAGCGAGGCGACCTACAACAGCGTAGAGTGATAGATGACAGAACCATTTCTATAATGTTTTACTGCCGCGACTGACGCATCGTCTAAATGTGTCTATTAATTAGCGTTTTCGCTACCAACAACACTGCAGCGACTTTGTTCAGTATGAAAATATACAATTAGCCAAGTCGGTTATGAAAGTTTGGCCCTGTAAAAGACAGACTAAATAACTTGGATGTGTGTGTGGCGCCGGGTGCTCCGAGTGAGCTGTGTCGATGGGAAGAGAATGTCTGGATCCCACAACAGGTCGGTGTGTCGGAAGAGGTGGTGTTAGCACAGCTGAAGCGTCGAAACCTGGACGTTAGAAACAGCGAAGCCACAGCCTGGTATTGACAACAATTGTCGAGGAGATAAACAAACCTGGAGGAAGATGATCGTAAACGTGAGGTAATGGTTGGTCGGAGACGTTAGGTAATAGATGGTCGGAGACGTGAGGTAATGGATGATCGGAGACGTGCGAATTACACGGGAGGGGCCTGGATCCGGAATGGCTGAATGATGCCGACCGCCCGCAAGGACTATGGCTGACCTGAGCAAGATGAAGTCAAAGGAATACGTGCGAAAGCAGTAATGCATTACTTATGATGCATAATGGTTATTTTCAAACACCGGTGTAATAATGGTTATTTTCAAACACCGGTGTAATAATAAAAGAGGATAATTTATGTCACGCGAGAGTAAACGACATTTTGTGACGACTCTGCATAAATTATGTCACGTAAAAGAAAACGACGTTTTGCTACAACCAACCAATATTTGTTCCCGTCTTGTGAGATTCACACATGTCTACAGTGTGGAGGTCTGCACTACCTCTGTCGGAAGATTATTCCGAATGGAATGTTCATCAAATACATAATATAGTGTTGCGTGCGTGCGTGCGTACGTCCGCGCGTACGTACATGCATGTGTTAAAAACTAGTATTGTCATAAATTAGGAATTAAACTTAACTTGGACATTTGACATTTAGTTTTGAGAATATATGGACAGTGCTAGTTTGAGTGTTGGAACGCGTTAACAAACTTGTGATGTGATTGTCGTTGTAGGTTTCTGGACTTTCATGTGGTTCGTCTGCTTCTGCTACCTGACGGACACGTGGTCACACAGTTATTATCGGAACGTGCATTACATTTATTACAGTTCCCGGCAGTCCTTGGAAGAATGACATCCTGTATAATTCCGTTCTGACTAAGGGTTGTATGACGTTATATATGTGTGTATGTCTGAAACAACGAGTAATTCGGTTCTGAAGCTATAGGGTTGTATGAAGACATATAGGTGTGTACTATGTATGTCTGAAACAACGAGTCATCGGGAAGATGTATTGATTAAATTGATACATCAGCTGTTGTTGACCATCTTATACATTAGTGTAAGTCTGGAGTTGAGTCGCTTTGTTTTGTCGACTTCCAGGTGTTCTCCGTGATCGTGTTCGGCTTAATCAGTTCTCATGGTTACAGCAGAGAAAAGTGTGCGTTTGACGACTCTGACGCCTGTTCCTTTGGGATCTCCGTCGGCGTTATTGCCTTCATTGGGCTCGTGGGCTTCCTCGTTCTCGACGCGCTTTTTGACAACATCAGCAGTGTGCAGCGACGTAAATATGTCGTCATCGCTGATACAGCCTTCTCAGGTACGCTATGGGCGGTCGAAAGTATAAAAACATACGAATGGAATGTTCATCAAATACATAATATAGTGCTGCGTGCGTGCGTACGTGCGTACGTGCGCGCGTACGTACATGCATGTGTTAAAAACTATTATTGTCATAAATTAGGAATTAAACTTAACTTGGACATTTGACATTTTGTTTTGAAAATATATGGACAGTGCTAGTTTGAGTGTTGGAACGCGTTAACAAACTTGTGATGTGATTGTCGTTGTAGGTTTCTGGACTTTCATGTGGTTCGTCTGCTTCTGCTACCTGACGGACAAATGGTCACACAGCTATTATCGGAACGTGCATTACTTTTATTACAGGGTGAACAACGACGCGGTGCAGGCCGCTATTGCCTTCTCCTTCTTCTCAATCCCAGCCTTTGTGAGTATCACCCGTTAAATATATCAGAATGGTTATATCTCTATTCATGTAGATACATTGAAACACAGAGTGATGTCATTCGTATGTTTATTAGTGTGACACATCGCAGAGTGATGTCATTCGAATGTTTATTAGCGTGACACACATCACATAGTGGTGTCATTCGAATGTTTGTTAGTGTGACACACATCACAGAGTGGTGTCATTCGAATGTTTATTAGCATGACACACATCTCATAGTGGTGTCATTCGAATGTTTATTAGCGTGACACACATCACATAGTGGTGTCATTCGAATGTTTGTTAGTGTGACACACATCACATAGTGCTGTCATTCGAATGTTTGTTAGTGTGCCACACATCACAGAGTGGTGTCATTCGAATGTTTATTAGCATGACACACATCTCATAGTGGTGTCATTCGAATGTTTGTTAGCATGCCACACATCACAGAGTGGTGTCATTCGAATGTTTATTTGTGTGACACACATCTCGGAGTGGCGTCATTCGATTTTTTATTTATGTGACACTCATCACAGAGAGGTGTCATTCGAATGTTTATTTGTGTGACACACATCACAGAGTGGTGTCGTTCGAATGTTTATTATGGTGACACACATCACAGAGTGGTGTCATTCGAATGTTTATTTGTGTGACACACATCTCGGAGTGGTGTCATTCGAATGTTTATCTATGTGACACACATCACAGAGTGGTGTCATACGAATATATATTTGTGTGACACACATCACAGAGTGGTGTCGTTCGAATGTTTATTATGGTAACACACATCACAGAGTGGTGTCATTCGAATGTTTATCAGTGTGACACACACCACAGAGTGATGTCATTCGAATGTTTATTAGTGTGACACACATCACAGATTGGTTCCATTCGAATGTTTATTAGGGTGACACACATCATAGAGTGGTGTCATTCGAACGTTTATTAGTGTGGTACACATCACAGAGTGGTGCCATTCGAATGTTTATTAGTGTGGCACACATCACAGAGTGGTGTCATTCGAATGTTTATTAGTGTGACACACATCACAGAGTTGCGTCATTCGAATGTTTATTAGTGTGACACACATCGCAGAGTGGTGTCATTCGAATATTTATTAGTGTGGGACACGTCACATCTGGGCCCATTACTATGCAACTAGCAAGATAACTACCGCGTTTCAAAGTGAAACATGTGAACTTAAATGTTATGGGTTACCAAGATGGAATCTCATTAGACAGCGTTTTCACTTTGTAGAGTTTATAATATTAGACACTGTCAGCTGTATGTTTTTCGCTCTACCGTAACTAATAGGAACTGACGTCAGCTGCCTTTGCCGGTCACGTATTCTCCATAAGTTCCACGCCGAGATACGCACACGTAGATACTGACAGAATGGCCTCCATTAGCGAATATGTTACTTATCTGTTTTAGACATTATATGAAATAAGATATGCTTACGTTTTACACACAATGTGATCTAGATATCTAAGAACAGTTATAACTTAACCGTTCACTATTTTAAACACTTCTATTTGGTCTCCTCTTAGTCTCCTGGTCTCTAGTGTTGTCCAACCACATTGTAATAAGCGACTTTCGTAACTAAGGTCTCTCAATTCTTTAATCATTTTAGTTGCTCTTCGTTGTATTCTTTCTAGCTTGTCTGTGTCTTTTTTACGATATGGCCTCCATGCTAGAATACAATATTCAAAATGTGGTCTAACTATTGCTTTGTACAGGGGTACAATTAGATGTTTCTCCTTATACGTGATAGTTCTCCTAATTAGCCCTAGAATTTGATTTCCTTTCGAAGCAGCAATCCCACATTGCTCTGAAACTTTCATGTCAGCACTAAATGGTACTCCTAAGTCCTTTTCTTGTGTGGTTCTACCTAGTACAACATCCCCTATTTTATATTCCTCGTCCATATTTCCATGTCCTATGTGTATACATTTACACTTCTCAAAATTGAATAACATTTGCAATTGTTCTGACTATTTAACTAATTTTTCTAGATCAACCTGTAAACTTGGTTTATCTGTATCATTAATAACCTTTCTGAATATTTTTGTGTCATCTGCAAATTTGAGTACTTGAGTATTGAGATACGTTAAGTATTGAGATACGTTAAGTATTGAGATACGTGAAGTATTGAGATACATGAAGTATTAAGATAACTTAAACTGCCTATTAAAATTATGCGTTTTACACTCATACATCGACGCATTTTGATGTTTAGTATCAAGTCGGCGTTGTCGATGTGCCTGCCTATTTTTCTCTCACGAGGAGTCACCTCCGTCTTTCTTATTGTTCCATATGCGCAATCTTTTTGACGTACTGTGCTTTACTTTCCTACGTTTATTTCTCTTCGCGTTGTTTCGGTGTTGCTCTATGCTATGCTGTTTCTAAACAATCAACACCGATAATCGTACAAGCTTTTCCTGAAACATATGTCCACCGAATTGTTTAAATCAGCATAAAAATTCGACCAATGTGCCACTGAAAGTGGCAGTCGTTAAATATAGGTAGCGTCGCTCGACCCCAGTAGTGACCCACGAACCGAGTTAGAGGAATATGTATTCCCGAATAAATGTATTGTATTTGGATTCGCGGGTGTATTCAGAGCCAACCGGTTGTGTTATATATAGTTAGTTTCCAGCCAATGGATTGACATTTTGTATTGCAGGCTGGTTTGACCATCTTGGCCGTCATGAACGCGCGGAAGGGAGTCGGTGATGTCTTTCTCTTCAATCGCTACAGTAACGACACTAACGTGGTGCCAAGCTCGACGCCAATTTCTGTGCCAGGAGTGACCGAAGACAGCTTTCTACCGATGCCTTTCAGTGGTAGTGTGCAGAACGGTAATAAAGGTCTACCACAAGGGGACGATGCCGTACTACGAGTGGACAGTGGCGTACCACGGGGAGACAGTGGCGTGTCACTGGGGCACAGTAACACGCCACATGGGGACAGTAACCCGCCACAGGGGGACAGTAACCTGCCACAGGGGAACTGTACCGTACCACGAGGAGACAGTGGCCCGCCACAGGGAGACAGTGTCTTTACCCCTCCACAATATTGATGATATGGCTGAACACCGGTGGAGGTTGAGATACGAGGCATAGCCTGGGTGTTTAGATGGTGTTTATCTTGAATGATACTCATAACAGCAACTCAGGTAGGAGGTATCCTATCCTGGGAGTTCTACTCAGCTGTTACTGTGTACAGTTGTGTTACCCGTGAACATTAGAAGTAAACAAGTAGACAGTAACATTGTGAATGAGGATAGGATGTATGTTTACATACATTGGGAAATGTTGATTTCTTTTATATGTTACTCAGAAAAGTAGACAGAATAAGAAAGTGATTACCGTATTCGAATTTTGAAAAGGAAGAATGATTGTCTTCCCGTTATGTGCCATGTTTAAAATGAGAAGGGCCTGGATATTTGCTTTCTTTTATATTCTTATTTTCTATATAAACATTATAGTGGCTGTTGGATAAATCTGGATTTTTTTACACACGTGTGTAGAATAGAAACATGAAGTATAGCAATTCGGTTTACTATGCTGAACGAAGGATGCTTTTTCTGCAACAGGAAATTCAGGCCTTTTACATTCAAATGTCAAGAACGTTATATATTAAGTATAATGTTTTAGTGTATGTTAACTTTTTTATTACTCAATATGCCGTGTGAGAAATTCTTGTAAACATTTGTTTATTCCATGTTAACTTTTATCGAAAAGTTACGAAGATTCTAATCAAGTCTAATATTTACTTCAGTTAGTAGCAGATGTGTGTTTATGGTGGATATTCGCAGAATTGAGAATTACGGGTGAAACCTTGTTTTTAATATAAAGATAAGAATAGTATAATATGTCAAACCCATCGTCTCATAGATGTAATGGCAAATATAGAAATTCGATGTTTAACTATTTCCCTATGTTAGAATTGTGTATGATGTACAATTTGGAGATGCAGGGAAAATTATACAGGGTCAACGTACTTGGCCATATTCAAATAAAAGGGTGCTTGTGTTGACCTTTGACCGTTATGTAGATGTTTGACCGTTTGATATTTAATATACTAAATGTAGTCACTAACATGTACATATAGTAGACATATATATTTTACATCTTAAATGTTTATTAGAAATAGTTATATTTTACATATTACGAATACGTTGGAAACATATATCTATATATAGTTTACATTAAAAGTATATTGGAAACATAGATCTATAAATCATACGTTACTCGGAAATATATATGTGGAATAATAAAATAGTAAAAGGTGGTTCACGTGGCTGTTTTCATTACCTTTATTGGAAGGTGATTCGCTACTCTTGCCGTCTTTTGTATATCTGGGATACAGCTTCACGCACACACGCACGCACCCAAGCACGCACGCACGCACGCACGGGTTGAGGGGCGTGGATAGAAGAAGGGAAGAAGATAAACAGACAGATGAAGGCAGTGGTCGTAGAAAGTATCCACCAACATTCGACATTAACACTTCTCCGTGACAACCGAAAATCACATCGACTGAGAGGTGATAGAAAAATACTCTCCGTGTGGATGTAAAACCTAAAAGTGCAGCAAACCAAATTACTGAAGTGGCATCTACAACAACATGGAGCGGAAATCATGTAAATAATGTTGACGTTGTGAATATTAACTGTCAAACCAAATGTGGAAACCTGTTCTCATATGGTATGTGTACGTGAACACAGAGAAGCCGGGAAGAGGATTGTTATGTGAGTTCTTTCCCAAAATGCAAAAATAAGAAAACGAAGAAGAAGCCAGGAATTTTTGACTTGCAAATTATCAACAAAATATTGGCGGGAAAACAGTTACCCATTCCCACAAAAATACGAATGCTAACAGGGTGAATGTATAAAGAAATACATTTAAACGAATTTTTAGTGAGGTTCAAAAGTACAATTTGCCTATGAGACAATATTTCATGTCTACCAGACTCAGTATATTCCATGAATCATGTCGTAGTACCAGACATATTGGCATGTCAAAAACTGACAAGTCAAGCCAAGTCTCAACTCTCAAGTCATTATGACCTGCAAGTAGGAAGGTCAAGAGAATTTTTTTATATAGAGCCTTCTGTCAACATCATTAGATAGCTGCTTTAGTACAGTGATATAAGCTTTTTAAATTTTTATAAAATCTTTTGAGTACTTATGAATGTGGCATTTTTGTTGCACAGGTTCCATAGGCTTATTGCTAGGAGCAAACGGCACCAAAATGGGCTCTTTTATAGAAAATACCAACATTGGCAGACTGTATACCCATCGTATACAGATTGCAAAAGTTAAGTGATACTTAACTTAATAATTAACTAATACATGTTAATTGGCCTAATTAATGCATAAACGAATAACATCATGCATTTGTAATGATTGAGTAGTTGCATTGCTTAATAAGAAGTTTAAAAGCGTATACCCATTGTATACAGATTGCAACAGTTGAGTGTTACTTAACTTAATGATTAACTAATTAATGTTAATTAGCATAATTAATACATAAACTAACAAGATTATGCATGTTTAATGATTGAGTAGTTGTACTGCTAATTAAAATGTTTAAAATTAACACAATTTTAATAGGACTTCATGCATTGATTATTAGTTAAATAAAAAGATTATAATATGTTTTATTTCTTTACAGAATGTAGGGAACTGTAGCTCTGCGGTTAGAGCACGAGACTGTCAGTGGAGAGGACTGAGCCCACCTGTTGGGCAATTTCCTTCATCCCACTTCCTCAGTTCACTCAGCTATATAACAACATCCCTAGCAATAGACAGTGGTGGGATTCCTGTGGTGGAATTATAAGAAGAAACAGTAGTAATTGCATCAAGGCTGGATGCTTCAACAGAAGCTGAAATGGTATTAGTGTGACCAGGTTTGCCGGCGACAAAGTGAAACGCGCTCTGAGCGACGAATGTTGGTGGGATGCTGTATAAATTGAACGCTTAATTAAATTAATAAAAAATTATTAATTTCAGATGTGAATATAATGGGGAACAGGAGGGCCATGGGTGGTGATATGCAGTATCTTCATGTGCTAAATATTATTATAAAAAATTATTGTGGATCATGATATCCAGATTCCTGAAAAAGTAAACGTGTGAGAAAATGTTAGATATTGATCAATGTCACACACGCACGCACGCACGCACGCACGCACACACAGTGGTGTTGCAGTGAACCAAGTACAAGTGGCAGTATGTTAAAAAAATATTTGAAAAATGTCAATAGCCATTTGCAAATGAAATATTTTTTACTAACACATAGTACATTTATTTTCACCAATTGGGTCAGACAGAGCTATTGTGAAAACACATCCACTTTAATTTACATTTAATATATGTTTGTATATTTTTGTAGCAGAAACAGTAGTGAACTACTGAAGAGAAAATAAAATAAACACATTCACGCTGAACTTAGCGCATGCGCAGTGCTGCCGCGAATGACGCGACGTTTCGAAGCGCCATGACCACGCCCACGTGGTTGAATCTGCGAAATGGCCTGGCGCTTTACAGCAGAGTGTACATCACTTTAATATCAAACCCGCGCGCTGTTTAACACCCGATGCTACTGAACTAAATATATTTGTAATGATTTAATATCGCAGAAACCAAATGTATTCGTACCGCTTAAAAAAATTCCCGCCAATTTATGCTACGCACAAAAAAAACCGTACCAACATCAAATTGAAGCATAACATATCTTCTTGCGAACTGTCTGGTTGGATTAATTTTATATGCAGCGAGAACGCCCGGAAAGTAATTTGTAAACACCCGGTGTCACCCGAAGACAAACTCCTGCATTACCTCAAGATTGGACTATTTGGAGTAGGCCTATAATTACTTGAGACGGCCGCGGAGACGTAAAATCGGATTCATCGAAATTTCAACTTCGTTAGCTAATATCTCGATAATAATGCCACAGCAACACATAAACAAATTGTTGCAATGGTAATATGTTATCATTCTTTCAATGTAGAATCAGGCGCTTTTCCGAAGTGTCACGTGACATTGTTGACCTCTCTACTGCAAGTGAAGTGAAGTCTTAAATCAATGAGTCCACAGGACTTACTCACGAAAACGGAGTACGCAGCATTTACTCACAAGAAAATGAGTGCATAGCATTTTCACATGAGAGATAGCATTTACTCATAAGAGGTGGAGTACACACCATTTACTCACGAAAGATGGGGTCCACAGCATTCACTCATGAGAGATGGACTCAACAGCATTTACCCATGAGAAATGGAGATCACAGCATTTACTCAAAAGAGATGGAATCCACAGCATTTTCACATGAGAGATAGAGTCCACAGCATTTACTCATGAGAGATTGGGTACACAGCGTTTTCACATGAGAGATAGAGTCCACATCATTTACTCATGAGAGATGGAGTACACAGCATTTACTCACAAGTGATAGAGTCAACAGAATTTTCACATGAGATATGGAGTCTACTACATTATACTCACGAGAGATGGAGTAGACAACACTTACTCATGAGAGATGGAGTACAAGACATTTATTTATTAGAGATGGAGTCCATGGCATATAATCATGAGAGATGGAGTCCACAGCGTTCACACATAAGAGATGGAGTTGTTGCTCTCCTCATTTTCCATGAAGTCCGGGTGAGGCTGGAACCGACACCGGTCATAGATTTTTGTTTCCCCTTCTTCTTTATCATTATACCACAGCATTTATTCATGAGTGACGGAGTCCACAGCATTTTCACATGAGAGATGGAATACAAGACATTTACCCATTCGAGATGGAGTCCACAACATTTACTCAAGAGAGATGGAGTCCACAGAATATAGTCACAAGAGATGGAGTACACAGCATTACCTCATGAGAGATGGAATTCGCAACCTTTACTAATGAGCGATGGAGTCCACAGCATTTAGTAATCAGAGATGGAGTACACAGCATTTACTCACGGGAGATGGAGTCGACAGCATTTACACACGAGAGGTGGAGTTGCTGCTCTTCTCCTCTTCCCTGTAGTCCGGGGTGAGGCTGGAACCGATACAGGTCATCGATTCTAGTTTTCCCTTCTTCGTCATCATTAGTCCACCGCATTTACTTATGAGAGGTGGAGTACACAGCATTTAGTCATAAGAGATTGGGCTGTTTGGAGACTTGAGACAGCCGCGGAGACGTAAAATCGGATTCATCGAAATTTCAACTTCGCTTGCTAATATCCAGATAATAATGCCACTGCAACACATATACAAATTGTTGCAATGCTAATATGTTATTACTCTTTCATACAGTTAAAGTTTATTCTCAGTTTAACCTATCAACATATATAATGCGATGTTTTAATGAGTTGGTAGAATCAGGCGCTGTGTACGAAGGGTCACGTGACATTGTTGACCTCCCTACTGCAAGTCAAGTCAAGTCTCGAATCAATGGATACAGATCCAAAACGGCGACAAGCCAACACGGCGACAAACCAACACGGCGACAATCGTGGTTAAAACGGCGACAAGGCATAAGTCGAAACGGCGACAACCATTGGTCAAAACGGCGACAAATATTCTCAAAACGGCGACAAAAACGGCAACAAACCTAAACGTTAACAAACCAGATATATGAAGATGATAACTGTATACAACGGTTAATGAATTGCATAAATATTATATGTTGTGGGTATTACTATTGGAAATAAAAATGTAATCATGATCTCATACCTTAACTATATCAGTATTGTTTTTGGACGCAACGAAGCCATCTGCGTAGGTTCTTTGATATCGGTTTTCATGAGATGTAAGCCCGGGTCGCGGTTGCAAATGTGCAGCAATGTTTGTTATTCACACCTGCCCATCATTGTACGAGGCAATGCGTTGGACATCAGCAGCGAACCAAATTGGGTTATCCACTATATGCTTGACCTACCTTTGATGACGCGAAGGCCTGCTTGTTAACGTTACGGTTAAAATAATTCGAGTAATGAGACCTATAATGTCAGTTAAACATTAAAAGAGATATAACAGGATTATTTCGTGAATATTCAGTCTGGATAAACCGTGCTCGGATTACCCATATTTTTGTAGACCTCTGACCTTCGTTGTCCCTAGGCACGTGTTTATTGGTTACTCAGCCACTACACGTGATACATTCCAGTCCGCTCACTCACTAGCAGGAACTACACCTGGCCGCTCATTACAAATTACATGCTGATTGCTTTGTCTTCAGTCCACAAAATGAAATATATTATCAATTGAGCCACAGTTTTGATGCGAAATGCCAGCTGAACAGTAATCACAAAACCTTTCTGACCTACTTCCGGCTACTTGGACTTGGTGCAGCGACTTGAATTTGGTGTAGATCATTTACAGAAATACGTGGAATATCAAATAGAATAAGTATTACTATTGCATATATATTATACACAAACGTATTGTAGACATATATTAGGAAACAGGTTTTGTTAATTATTAGTCAGAGGGAGTATTTTAGAGTAAGTTAGTTTCGGATTCTGTCAGGGAATTCAGCGAGCGTTAATAGGGGTGTTTACAATTCGAAAAATTAGATAACATAGTGAATAGTCAGTAACAGTGAATATTGGTTAGAATAAGTATTAGTATTATACATATATTGTTCACCAACTTCTTGTAGACATATATTAAGAAACCGTTGTTGTTAACAGAGGTAGTATTTTTTTTTCCCGGATTCAAACTCAACGAGTGATAAAAGGGAGTTTGTTTACAAGTCATTCAACCCGTGCATCGAGCTATCGTTTACATTAGCTAATATATATATATAAGATAAAGTGATTTATTTACTTAAATTACATACATAAGGTAATATCTGACATAGTGGTAGTCAACGTTTTCGGTAAAAAGGAATTAACAGCAGGACTTTAGCGTAAATTAGTACACACTGACTTCGTTGTTTTGTTACACAGTGTTCTCCGTATTCGCTAGGTGGCAGGATTTTTAGCCTAAAGTGTTCTTTTGATCACAAAAACAGCCTTATTCAAGGCTAACGTAGCAAACTAATTAAAACTAAATTGTAAGATGGCCCCGTGCAAACGACAGTTAAAGGCCACAAGGCACGTAATTTGTGGCAGTTGTAGTAACTGGGTAGATTTCGTCAAGTCTGGGTGCGAACAGTCCTGGGCTGAGGTCCAGGCAGATAGTTTTAATTTTGAGTGTAGGGGATGCGCAAGGATGAAGGAAATAGAGGTGGAGTTGAAAGAGCTGAGACTGCTCGTTGTGGCAATGGTGGGAAGGGAACAGGGGAGTTGTGCCAGTAGTTCCGGTGAGGGAACAGTAGACGATAAAGTGGGGAAAGACACAAGATATGCTAGGGAGAGCTCACCTCAGCCTGGGAGGAAGCTGAGAGGAGGGAAGGTGACAGGTCATAGGGAGACAGGACGTAAGGAGACGGGAAGGAAAGGAACGGGAGGGAAGACAACCGGGGTGAAGGAGAGGGGAGTAGGGGAGACAGGAGGGAAGGAGAAGGGAGTGGGGGAGACGGGAGGGAAGACAACCGGGGTGAAGGAGAGGGGAGTAGCGGAGACATTAGGGAAGGAGAAGGGAGTGGGGGAGACGGGAGGGAAAACAACCGGAGTGAAGGAGAGGGAGTAGGGGAGACAGGAGGGAAGGAGAAGGGAGTGGGGAGACGGAAGGGAAGGGGTCAGGACAGAATGTGATGGAGGGGATCGAAAGGAAGAGTTATTCTGCAGCAGTGATAGAGGGGTGAGGAAGAGAGCGAGGGTGTTTGTGGGGATTCGATAGTTAGGAAGACCGACAGAGTCTTAAACAAGGAGATGATGTGGTGGTCTGCTTGCCTGGAGCCAAAATAGAGGCGATAACTGAGAGGGTAAAAAACATCGTAGGCTCGGGTAAGGGTGGATCTGTTTTAGTACATGTAGGGACAAATAACGTAGAGCGGGAGGGTACAACTGCCATAGTTAGGAAATATAGGCAGTTGGTCAGAACACTAAAACAGACGCGGGTTGAGCAGGTAATACTGTCAGGTATTTTACCTGTGATGGGCAGGAGGGTCATAAATATCGAAATTGTCGGGGATGGCAATTAACATGTTAGTCCAGAGGCTGTGTAGGGAAGAGGAAGTTGGATTTGTGGATTTATGGGAAAGTTTTGTTGGGAGGGGTGATATGTACATGAAGGATGGGCTTCATTTAAGTGGAAAGGGGGCGGCAGTATTCGCGGACAAACTTTCAGCAGCAGTAGATAGCGACTTGGGTACAATGACAAATATTTTTGGAAGTAAACATTCTTTAAACTAGAAGTGCAGGGGGGTTACCTAGAGGTGTCTCAAGCAGAACAAGAGACCACTAGCACAGATAAACCAATATCAAATCATCCGAAAAACATCTCTGAAAAAGGTTATAGATGCGTATGTTTAAATGCAAGGAGCATAGTAAATAAGAAAAACGAATTAAACATTATGGTAGAAGATATTGACCCTCACATAATTGGTATAACTGAATCATGGGCCAACATAGATATAACAGATGTTGAATTAGGACTGACAGGATACGTAATGTTTAGGAAAGATCGAATAGGAAGAAGGGGCGGGGGAGTTATTTTATATGTTAAAGAATCTATTCAGGCTTATGAAATGAAACTAGAAAGGGAAGCAGATTGCGATGAAGCTGTTTGGTGCAAAATTGTTTCAGGAAATTCAAAATTAACTGTTGGATTAGTTTACCGAAGTCCAAACATAAACGAAGAGGACAACACAAAAATAAAAAACGCTATAAAGGAAGTTAGTAAAGGGGAATGTATCATAATGGGAGATTTTAACCATGGACACATACAATGGAATTCTCTAGAGAGCACAGGGATTGAGGATCAACAATTTCTATGTTTAATCCAGGATAGCTTTCTTACTCAGCACGTACTAGAACCAACCAGGGGAGAAAATGTATTAGATATAGTTTTGTCATCACAAAAAGAATTAGTGGACAATGTAAAAATATTTGAACCATTGGGTAATAGTGACCATAATCAAATACATTTTGACATCAATGTAAAATCAGAAAGTAAAAATAAGAAAACGTACAAGAGAAACTTCCACAAAGGTAACTACAAAGATATGAGAAAATACTTAACACAGCTAGGAATAACATGCTGATGAATAAGACTGCAATTGAATGTTGGAATATTCTAAAATATGAAATTGAGAGTATCATCGATAAATGTGTTCCCTTCCGAAAACAAGGAAAATGGTGTAGAAAGAAACACTTGTCAAAAGAGGCAATTAGAAAAATAATGCTAAAACAAACTATGTGGAGGGTTTATAGGCGTACCAGAAAGGAAGAAGACTATGCAAAATACAAAGAGGCACTTAATGCAGCTACAACTGAAGTCAGACAATCTAAAAGAAGCTATGAGCAAAAACTGGCATGTAACATAAAAAATGACAGCAAGAGTTTTTATGCATATGTCAGGAGTAAACAAAACGTACAAGACAAGGTTGGACCTCTAGAAGACAGTGCTGGAAATATAATATCACAGGGATTTTTAATGGCGGAAGACCTAAATGGTTACTTCAGTTCAGTGTTTACCAAAGAAGATATTAGTTCATTACCAGTTGCTGATGCTAAATTTCAGGGGGCTAAATCTGAATATTTAGGACCGTTAGTTGTAACTCCAGAATTGGTAGCTAAGAAAATAAAGGCAATGAAGGATAACAAATCACCGGGAGTGGATGGGATTCCTCCAAAATTACTAATGGAAACAGTAGATCAAATCAGTATACCACTTGCAAGAGTATTCAACTTGTCATTAAAAGAGGGAGTTGTTCCGTTTGAATGGAAAGAAGCAAACATCATACCATTATTTAAAAAGGGTTCGAGAAATAAGTCAGAGAATTACAGACCAGTGAGTTTAACGTCAGTGATTTGTAAATTATTAGAAAGGTTAATTAAAGACCATATGGTGGACTTCCTCGTTAAGCATAAATTATTAAATTCATCTCAACATGGATTCCTTAAAGCGAGGTCATGCTTAACAAATGTGTTATGTTTTTTGGAAGAAATCACTAAGTGGATAGACGAGGGATCGCCAGTAGATATTATCTACTTAGATTTTCAGAAAGCTTTTGACAAAGTGCCACATCAAAGATTGCTACTTAAATTAAAAGCCCATGGTATCGGGGAGAGCATAACTGACTGGATAGAACAATGGCTGACTGACAGAAGACAACGAGTTGTAGTAGATGGCGAAGTTTCAAATTGGAAATCGGTTTTGAGTGGGGTACCTCAAGGATCAGTATTAGGACCTATATTATTCTTAATTTATATCAATGACTTGGACGACAGTATAACAAGTAACGTACTGAAATTTGCGGACGACACAAAACTGTTTAGAAAGGTTAATACTGATGGTGATAAACAACATTTACAAAACGATCTAGACAGATTAGTGAAATGGTCTGAGAAATGGCAGATGCTGTTCAATTTTGGGAAATGTAAATGCCTACATACAGGACATGGGAACTTGAATGTAAACTATAAAATGGGAGCTACTGTTCTTGGTACTACTGTAAAAGAAAAGGACTTAGGAGTTACAATAAGCGCTGATATGAAAGTTTCAGAGCAGTGTGGTATTGCAGCTTCAAAGGGTAATCAAATTCTTGGATTGATTAGAAGAAACATAACATACAAGGGAAAAAAGTTAATTATACCTCTTTATAAAACAATAGTTAGACCTCATTTAGAATACTGTATACAAGCATGGAGACCATATCGTAAGAAGGATATAGATACGCTTGAACGCATACAAAGGAGAGCAACTAAAATGATTCCAGAACTTAGAGACCTTAGTTATGAAGAACGCCTGAAAGAATGTGGTTTAACAACTCTAGAGACAAGGAGGTTAAGAGGAGATCAGATTGAAGTTTTTAAGATATTGAATGGGTATGAAAATATTGATAGAAATATGTTTTTCTCACTCAAGAAGGATAGCAGAACTAGAGGACATGAGGTAAAATTAGTAAAGGATCAATGTAGATTGGACATCAGGAAGCACTCGTTCTCACAGAGGACAGTAAATGAATGGAACAAACTGTCTACAGATTGTGTAACTGCTAGCAGCGTGAATATGTTTAAAAACAAGGTTGACACATATATCAGGAGGGCGGGGTATAAGTAGGTGAACATTGTTGGACTCTCGATAAGCCAATGGCTTCCTTGTCCACTTGCCATCTGGGCCTTTGGCTTGGATGGCAAATCTTGTTAAATCTACTGATGTGCAAGTTTTATTCATGCGCGTAATGCGCTGAAGTTTTGTAAACTTCATTCTAGTGCTTGTTATTTTTGTGTGTGCTATGGTTATAATAAATATCCAATATGCAGGAATCGTAAAGTACGTTATTTGTGTTTTGAATTATATTTTGACTAATGAGCGACAGAACAAAAAACAGGCACCAATCGAAACACATGCCATATCTATACACGATTATTATTTATTTGTGTCACTTATAACATAATTTAATTTGGATTCCATTTAATTTCACCAAGTGTACGTCACATCAGGGGTTATCCATATCGGGTATATGCACAATTATTATTTATTTATGTTTTGCATGAGAAAGTGCAGGGGTGGGTCCAATTACACATAATTATATCAATTACAATTACATTTAAAAAAATTATTTCAATTACAATACACTCATAATTTTTCAATTCAATTACAATTACACTGTTTCAAGTTCAATTACAATTACATTATGCGGAACCAAATATATTCAGCATTTGTTAATTATATAGTTTTACACTTTTGCTGAATTTCAATATTTTGTACACAATTGATAAACAAATATAACGGTAGTGATTGTAAATTGTTGAAGAATTGTGACTTTGAATTATACTAAATAAAAAGACAGCCGTTTAAAACATATTTTTATTATATAAAATATATAGATGTTAGCAGGCCTGTAGTTTAGAAGGTTAGAAACAATAACAACATCAGTCAATCGATCATTTATCAGACTTTTGTTCATTCATTCAAATTATTGAATGTCCTTATTGGTTCTTATAAACATCAGGTGTTCGAATCTTTCATATGACAAAGAGCACCTTTCTGGACGAAAGATCTTGCCGGCAATGGAAAAGATGCGCCCTACAGGTGCAGATGATGCGGGCACAGCTAAGTATCTGCAAGCCAGTGTTGCTAGTTGGGGGTAGTCCCCACTTCTATTCTTCCAGAACAAAAGCGGATCGGCATCCTCTTCGAGACAGGGCTCGGCGAAGTAGATTTAACAAGATTTGCCATCCAAGCCAAAGGCCCAGATGGCAAGTGGACAAGGAAGCTTATCGAGAGTCCAACAATGTTCATCTACTTATAACCCGCCCTCCTGAGATATGTCAACCTTGTTTTTAAACATATTCACGCTGCTAGCAGTTACACAATCTGTAGACGATTTGTTCCATTCATTTATTGTCCTCTGTGAGAACGAGTGCTTCCTGATGTCCAATCTACATTGATCCTTTACTAATTTTACCTCATGTCCTCTAGTTCTGCTATCCTTCTTGAGTGAGAAAAACATATTTCTATCAATATTTTCATACCCATTCAATATCTTAAAAACTTCAATCTGATCTCCTCTTAACCTCCTTGTCTCTAGAGTTGTTAAACCACATTCTTTCAGGCGTTCTTTATAACTAAGGTCTCTAAGTTCTGGAATCATTTTAGTTGCTCTCCTTTGTATGCGTTCATGCGTATCTATATCCTTCTTACGATATGGTCTCCATGCTTGTATACAGTATTCTAAATGAGCTCTAACTATTGCTTTAAAAAGAAGTATAATTAACTTTTTTCCCTTGTATGTTATGTTTCTTCTAATCAATCCAAGAATTTGATTACCCTTTGAAGCTGCAATACCACACTGCTCTGAAACTTTCATATCAGCGCTTATTGTAACTCCTAAGTCCTTTTCTTTTACAGTAGTACCCAGAACAGTATCTCCCATTTTATAGTTTACATTCAAATTCCCATGTCCTGTATGTAGGCATTTACATTTAGTAGTTCTGGACTTGCATGGCGACTGATGTAGTGGCATAAGACGATGGAGCAGGAACAACAGGTCGGGCCAGGTGGCGAAACAGCTTGGTCGTCTTCTTGGGAGGCGACACTGTGGCATCTGCAGTGTCTGATTCAGTTGGCAAGAGGGCTGTCGCTTTTCTGACGACGGACTGGCGGATCTCCGTCGCTTCTTGTAGGGATGCCCATTCCAACTTCCAGCGTGGGCCAAGAGCTGATGCATGACTGAATACTGGAAGGGACTCATAGAATGAGAGTCGCCTGTCGGTGGAAGCCTTCAGCGTAGAGACAAAGTTAGACTGGTACTTTGCAGATAATTCTTCCATTTCAGCTTTCAGACATCTTATGCAAACGATCACAAGATTTGCCGTGACAACATTCTGGCCTTCAGCTTGCACAGTAGCCGTTTCAAATGGGGTGAGCATTTCAGTAACTTCAGTCATGATCTTAAGTTCATACTTTGTCGGTCTTATAGCAACATCCAACTTCTCTAGATTTGTAGGCTTTAGCTTCAGCACAGACCTAATCATAGCCAGCTGTGTGTTCCATCTTGGAGCACAAGCCATAACAAGTTTATAGTCGTCTTCGAGAATTTCACTGGCGATTGTAGAATGACGTACGTGCTTGACCAACCTGGCTAGCTTAGCAATCACTTTGTTGATTCCCGCTGCATCCTTCAGAGCATCTTTGACTATCAACTGAAGTGTGTGACAGAAGCAGCCAAAGTGGTCTGTCACAAATCTCAGCATTTCAGGGTCAGATTCCGCAGAAGAACCGTCATCACTGAGGGGGTCATGGTCAATTTGGTCATCATCATCATCGTTATTGGCGAAGGTGGCCTTACCAGGAAGAGCAAATGCCTTCACCATATTAGTAGCATTATCTGTTATCACTGCCGACACTCGGCCTTGTAGCTTGAATGCTTCCACAACATTCTCGTATTCTTCGTGAATGTTCTCTGCTGTGTGACATCCTCTGAATCGCTTGCAAGCAAGCATGCCACTTTTCATCTGCATGTTTTCGATGCAATGACATGTGATGCCCAAGTAAGACCTCATGTCTCGACTTGTCCAAATGTCTATTGTAAGGCAGACATGATCTGCCTTCTTGAGGGCGGCCTTCAACTTGAATTGTATGGTGGTGTGCACTTGAGATAGATGCTTGTAGGATATGGTTTTTCGTGTTGGCATGGTGAAGGATGGATTCAGTTTCTCTACAAACTTCTTAAAGGGAGGGGAGTCAACAACTGACAAGGCCTGCAGATCTTCAGCAATGAAATGCACCATTGCAGTTGTCATATCAAGCTGGCGCGGATCTGTTGCCACCCACTTGGCTGGTTTGTAGTCGACATATTGCGAGACAGAAAGCTGTGTCTTGGGATCAGGCTTCGTAGTGACATTCTTGTGAAGACTTGGATGGTGCCTCTGCAATAAAGCAAAAAAGTATCTTAGATTCTGGAAAATTGGGTAAACCAAGTGTACATATTATTAACTAATATCAGGTTTAGTAATATATCCACACATGTTTTATATGTGATACTTTTGTTACTAAACTTGGACAACAATGGTCCTTAAATGCAGTTTCCATGTATTAAATATTTTGCCATAGAATGACTCCCGAGTGAATCTATTAACAGTGTTAACACTACATTTAAAATAAAGATAACATTATCCTTTCCTGTACAGTATGGAGACATAATCCTACAGGGCATATTCCTTACAGACAAAATCACGCAATATGAAAAGTGAACAAAATCCCACAGGACCAAATACAACAATGTGAAAATTTGACAAAATCCCACAAGGCAATAATACAATATTTATTTGTAGTTTTTCTCTAAGCATCCTTTATAGTTTTGGATACATGTACCAGTGTGTATTTCTTACATTTGTCATCGGAAAATACTAATAATAGGGTATGATGTGTTTACTTTGAGGTTGTAGCTCCTGCTCTAAACTAACATTCCTAATTGGCGTGCCCTTTGCTTTGTGTGAGTTGGGAATGGGGAGAGAGGCCATATAAACGGTCCTTGCCACCTGACCTATCTCCAATCCACCACAGCACAAGGGGTGTAATTCGCTAGCTACAGGTCTTTCCATGTCGTTTGAATACCAGCTTAGCCATTGTCTAACAATGTATGTGCATTGTTTATTGCTTTCTTGCTGTTACCAACCAATTAGGGTAAACTAAACCCAACTGGTCAAGTATATGCAGATGTACTTCAGTACTTGTAAGAAGGCCTGAGCATAACTACATCAAAACTTATAAATTGCAACTATCATGAAGACGATGAAGTATGAATATGCATACCTTATATTTATATTGTAGTAGTAGTAATGGTAACTCATTTCTAATACTACATTCATTTTTTTAAAAATAATTAATCATTCATCAAGTAGATGTTATACTTCAAGTCTTCAACCAACTATTCACAAAGTTATTCTACAGAAGAATTACTACATGGTACACTGGCTTGATGGGAATAGTCACCACATCCACAGGGGATGCCCACAGCTATTTAATTAGATAAACATTGACCTCCTTTCTCAAACAAAGGGAATTATCAGGCAGCCTGAGGAAGGTGCCGTTAATTAACCAATATCTGTCAATAAAGCTGGTCCACTGAGAAACACATTTGGATGAGACCTGATTGGGCTAGTGTGGCATATTTGTATAGCAAGAGCACAGTGTAGACAGTGACCATGGCATGTGCAACAGGAATTGATATAACATACCCTGATCAATATGTAATTGGTGAATGAAAAGACATAATCCCTACAGACAAAATCTCACAATGTGAAAAGTATACAAAAGCCTACAGTAAAACCTATTATTTTGGTGAAACAGTTACATTGCACAATTATCAGTTGCAATTATTATTTGTAACTCCTGTAATGATAGCAAACAAAATTAAGAAGATGAAAGATAATAAATCACCTGGAGTTGATGGGATACCACCAAAACCGCTTAAGGAAATTGTTGAGTAAATTAGTACACCACTTGCAAAATTGTTTAACTTGTCACTAGAAGAAGGAATAGTTCCTTCAGAATGGAAAGAAGCAAACATTACGCCACTATTTAAGAAGGGATCGAGGAACAAGCCAGAAAATTACAGACCAGTGAGTTTAACATCAGTTTTATGTAAATTACTCGAAACATTAATTAGAGACTACATGGTGGAATTCCTTGTAAAACATAATTTAATAAATACATCTCAACATGGGTTCCTAAAAGCAAAGTCATATCTAACCAATATCTGATGTTTTTTGAAGAAATTACAAAGTAGGTAGATGACGGGTCACCAGTGGATGTTGTCTACTTAGATTTTCAGAAAGCTTTCGATAAAGTGCCACACCAAAGATTGATACTTAAACTAAAAGCCCATGGTATAGGTAATGATGTAATCAACTGGATAGAAAAGTGGCTTACACTCAGAAGACAGAGAGTAATAGTAGATGGTACCACAGGGATCTTTGTTAGGCCCTATACTATTTATTATATATAAATGATCTAGAAGATCACAGATCTAGCAAAGTACTGAAATTTGCAGATGACACAAAAGTATTCAGAAAGGTTACAAATGATACAGATAAACAAAGTTTACAGGATGATCTAGATAAATTAGTTAAATGGTCAGAAAAATGGCAAATGTTATTCAATTTTGGGAAGTGCAAATGTATACACATAGGACATGGAAACATGGACGAAGAATATAAAATGGGGGAAGCTGTACTAGGTAGAACCACACAAGAAAAGGACTTAGGAGTAACATTTAATGCTGACATGAACGTTTCAGAGCAATGTGGGATTGTTGCTTCAAAAGGAAATCAAATTCTAGGGCTAATTAGGAGAACTATCGTGTATAAGGAGAAACAGCTAATTGATCATGTATAAGGAGAAACAGCTAATTGTACCCCTGTACAAAGCAATAGTTAGACCACATTTGGAATATTGTATTCAAGCATGGAGGTCGTATCGTAAAAAGGACATAGACAAGCTAGAAAAAATACAACGAAGAGCAACCAAAATGTACAGACAAAATCTACTGTAACACCACAAATAATATAGACGTAGAATGCATTCAGAATGGGTTGTAGACGTGGTGTTAACAATTTATATATGTATAACCCATTCTGAATGCATTCTACGTGTATGTTATTTGTGGTGTTACAGTGAGTCTAACTTTACTCAGTCTATCTTACTCTATTTTATTTTATAAACATTATTGTTGCATCACTTGCTTGTATTATTTAAAGCAAACTTGTAAACTAATAACGACACTGGTAGCATCATCATCATATTAAAAGTATTTGTAACATCAAACATTTAAAAGTAACATTTAAATATCAATAAAAACTTACCTTCAAGTGAGTCAGTAGATTGGATGATGCAAATTCGCAGGTTGACACCGAAGCACTGCAGTGCTTACAGTTTAACTTGTAACTTTTGCCAGTGCTGATGCCATCTGGTACAGAGCTGAAGTAATCATACACTTTCGATCTAAGCTTAGTGGTCCCTGGCTTCTTCTTCTTCTTCTTCCTGTGAAGGACTGGGCTACTTAGGAGCGTCTTAAGTCCTTTCGAGCATAGATGTTACACAGCCTGGTGATCTGTCTTTGTAGTTGTTGTTCACATATCTGGCTGCTCGGCGTTGGACGTTTTCAAGGAGTTGGGCATCCTTTTGCTTGTAGGGATCCCAGACAGCTGAGGCGTATTCCAAAGTGGGGCGTACCAATGTGATGTAGGTTGCTGTCTTGACTTTAGGGGTACACTCTCTGAAGTTCCTTCGCAGGAACCCCATTGTCCTGTTTCCTCTTGCCGCTACATCCTCTACATGGTTGGACCAGGAGAGATCACTGCTGATGTTGATGCCCAAGTATTTGTTGGTATTTTTCGTTTCCAGTGTTTGACCATGGAGAGAATAGTTGGATGTTAGGGTTTCCCTTCGCTTGTTGGGCATGATCCGGATGACGTTGCATTTGCCCGTGTTGAAGTTCATTTGCCAGGTGTGTTCCCACTCTTCCAGGGAGTCAAGTTCTTGTTGAAGTAGGGCCTGCTCTTGGTGGTCCTTAATTCTTCTGTAGAGGAAGCTGTCATCTGCGAAGAGTCTGGCACTGGAATGATGGACTGCATCAGGTAAGTCGTTGATATAAGTCAGAAAGAGAAGGGGGCCTATGACAGTGCCTTGTGGTACTCCAGATAGGACAGGTGCAGGGGACGAGAGGGTGCCTTCTAGGGCAACTTGCTGTGTTCTGTTGGTCAGGAAGGATTGTATCCAGCTCAGGGTCTTGTCACGTACTCCATAGTATTTCAGCTTGTGCAGTAGACGTTGGTGGGGAACTTTATCAAAGGCCTTGGAGAAGTCAAATAGAATTACATCTACCTGATCCCCCAATGCCAAGTTTTTGGCGATGTTGTGTACTGTGACTAGGAGTTGAGTTTCACATGAGCGCTTCTTCCTGAATCCGTGTTGGGCATCAGTTAGGATGTGATGGCGATCTAGGTGTTTCATCACACTGCTGTGGATAATGTGTTCCAGGACCTTGCAAGTGATTGAAGTCAGTGAGATTGGTCGGTAGTTTGCAGGCTGGTGTTTATCTCCTTTCTTAAAGATTGGGGACCACCATTGCTTCCTTCCAATCTGATGGCACCTGACCAGTATCTAGGGACCACTGAAAGATTTTTGTCAATATTGGAGATAGTTCCTTTGCACTAATCTTCAAGATATAGGCTGGTATTGAGTCTGGTCCAGTGGCTTTGTCTTGCTGGAGGTTCTGAAGAAGCTTGAGGACTCCTTTTTCGCTGACCTCTATGTTATTCATGTTGGGGTATGGGCTCTCACCTTTGTGAGGCAGGTTGCTCAGGTCCTCCTCAGTAAAGACAGACTTGAATTGGGTGTTTAGTATTTCTGCTTTGCTGGTACTGTCGCTTTTGAGGAAGCCGTCCTGGTTTTTCAGTGGAGAGACGCCTGTTGATTCTTGGCGCTTGCTCTTGATGTACGACCAGAATTTCTTCGCATCGCAGTTAAAGTCTTCACTGATTATGTTTTCGAGGTAACTTTTGTTTGCTTGTTTGATGTTGTACTTCACTACGGCTTGCAGGCGCTTGTAGCAGTCGATGTCTCTTTACTTCCCTGTCTGTCTTAGACAGTGAAGTCATGTCTGGCTTAGACATGACTTCACTGTAGATATGATTGCAGATATGATTGCCCACAGATCCTACAACTTATGTAGCAAGTTTTCCACCTAAAACCTAACCACATTCCAACTGACATCTATTGAACTGAACTGGATGAATATGGCTACATACATTAGTAGTCCTTTAATCCAGTTACAGGGGTGAGACTCTTTGGAAGCCATGTCTGTGTGTGACATGTTTGCTAGCAGATTGCAATGAAGTTTTGTTTAAAAGGGAGACATTTTCTGGTGCATGCTGTGTGTCTGTGGCTGTAGCAGTACTAATTATTGTTTGCTGAGAGGGTGGATTAGCACCTGTCCAGGGCCCTGTGTACACTAAGGGCCTCTAACCAGACTGCAAACTGGTACAGTATTAAACAATTGTAGCCCAGACTGTCTCACTTGAGTCAACGTACTGAATTGATAACAACTAGCACCAGCTCTAAGTGGACTTTAACTTGAAAAGATACTTCCTCTGGAAAGAAACGTTGTGTAGCTTCACTGCATTCAAAAAGGGAATAGCTCAGACATACACAATGTCATAAAATATTTTAATGTCTGGTGTCAATACAGCTACACAAGTGTGCACACTTTATGATTTTGTATTAAAAACATACAAAACTGTGTTGATATCAATGCTTGTAAGCAATTATTTGTGCTAAATTCATATAAATCAGTTTGTTCAGGTAGTCTGTGATATGAAACGTACTGTAATTGAAATAAATGTTCAATTATACAAAATATAACAATTACAGCACAAATTTGAAACCATAATCAATTACAATTACACAATTTTGCTGTAATCAATTACAATTACATAATTGGACCCAGCCCTGAGTACGTCACGCTTATACACGATGATTATTTCTCTGTGTCGCCGTTTTGGTTTGTCGCCGTTGTGACCATTACCCTGTCATACATACGGCGACATCTGTCTGTTTTGACCAATATTTCTCGTCGTTTTGACCAAAGTGTGTCGCCGTTTAGACCATTGCATTGGGTGTCGCCGTTTTGGATTGTCGCCGTTTTGGTTAGTCGCCGTTTTGCATTCGTCGCCGTTTTGGTTGTCGCTGTTTTGGATCTGTCGGCGTCGCCGTTATGACCAGTGGCAGTACCCAAGTCAATGACCTGTATCGAACTGGGCCGAGTTGTCCCCAGGCCGAGTTGTCCGTGGGCCGAGTAGTCCAAGCACCCCTCCAGATCCATGTACCTTCTCGAGTCGAATACGACTCGGGTCAGTCTCTACGACTCTGGTCAACAAGTCTGCGTACATAATACTCTAACTCTGCTCACTTCATCAACTAAGAAAAACACAAGAATTAGATGCAATCAATAAGAACAGTGGTGCCACACGGTGGGTCAGCAACCAGAAAAAGAAGAATTGGCGCGCCACCTATTGAGTATACTACGCCAGGCAAACGAGTTGCCCGTATGTCGATGACGTCACGGGCACCTGATCACTTGTCATCACATCGAAAATGGAAGGTGGTGGAGCTTACGGGGCGGGCAAGGCGACTGGCCAGTTCGACTATTTAGTCTACATTAAAAAGCCGCAGGTTATACTGAGGGCGGTTAGTTGGGTAGGTAAGCCAACACCTCACAGTCACGTGGGTGTTTTTTAATTAAACAGACGACCATTTCGTGAAAATGCATTAATGTCATTGGCGTGTATAACCAGGCTGTGTTGTGAATGAAACGTAAATCTGTTAATCACATATCTGCATTCGACGGCTGTGTATTTGTTACGACAGAAAGCAGTCGGTATTGAGTGAGATAATAATTGTATCGTTTCTTCTTGCGTGCGGCACGTTTCGTAGCAGGCATGTTGGTAGCGTTCTTCGCCAAAACGAAATTGCATCTGCTTCCGTCGTCTCAACTATCATCGATGTCAGCGTGTTCTTTAGCTTTGCGGTCCTAGTCCCAGAGGTTGATCGATATTTGACACGCACGGTCATTATGCTGGTATGTTGACGGAGTAGTGATTCGATACCGGTCAGTAGCTATCATAGAATTATAATAAATCAGTATGTGTCGATATTGCCCCGCCCTACCCAGAGCTCACAGCTAGTTGTGTCCAAAATGAAATTATGAAGGCTTGTTTGACTCGAGTCTTGGAATGATGGAATTTAACAGTTAGTTAAAAAGTCAATTTCCATGTTACATTAATAAATGTTCTTATAGCTTCAGAATTGGGGATCCAACAGCCAAAGTTTTACTTTCTGACATATTGCCTTTTATTGGCAGACCACATTATCACTCTTTTGAACGTACGGTTTTTCGTAAGGTGTCTGGCTGCTATGTTGTGTTTGTTTGTTGTTTTACCACCAAATAAATGTCCATGTAATGGTGTGACATGTTTAATTAAATTTTTGGCGATCTTTTAGTTTCTTACTTAACTATGAAAATTACCACCTAGAGCCACCAAACTTCTCATATCTAACACACATGTACACGTCAAGTGATAACAAATCACACTTAGTTTCTATTACTGATGGTACAACTAGTCAATAATGATTCATAGTACACATTAAATGCAACTTGAGGATGCCAACACTACATATAACACTAATACAACCAGACCAAAAGTGCTAAAGTTGACCCATTGTTTAATGATATAATTAATTAATGCTTATAGTGACGCCATCATTCAGAATTCATATGACGGTTACACATCATAACATCTCAGCAAAAACATGTTTAGTTTGTGATCATTATAGGAAAGTAAGTGTGATATGTTGATTGTGTGTTAGATATATGAAGAGAGGTTTGGTGATTAAGTCAGAAAGTAAAAAAATCGCCAAGTTGTTGTGAACAAAAACTAATCTATGAGTGCGTGTGACCATTATTTCAATATATCAGGTCATACGCACACTATTCAGAGAGTGTAGCAGAGGTCTTAATATCACACCTGTTTTTGGTGCCACCCTCTCGTCTCCCACCTGTTTTGGGGCCCAGCCTCCCTCCTCCCAGCATTTTTGAGAGACTCCCACCATTCCGACCTATTTTTGAGGCCAAATTCCCACAAATTTTTTTATTTTTAGGACGTGGCAATTTCCCATTACCTGCCACCTGCGCCCACCTACCCCCACAATCAAAGTAAATTTTCTTGATGATTTTAACAAAAGTATGCAGATATGCTCATTTATTGAATTGATCGTGATTCGCAACGGGCGAAAATACTGTTATCCAGAGTATTACCATCCATGTTGTTTTGTTGTTTTCAGCTGTTTGCCATCATCGTATTTGGCTGTATCAGGTCACAAGGCTACTTCGAGGGTTCTACGTGTTTGTATGGCGACCGGAACGCATGCAACTTTGGCGTTGCTATTGGTGTCCTTGCCTTCCTCGGGCTGATGGGCTTCCTCATTCTCGACGCACTCTTCGACAACATCAGTAGTGTGCAGCACCGCAAATATGTCGTCATCGCTGACATGGCGTTTTCGGGTATGTTACATGTGTTGGTCATTCAAGACAATTTTAATGAAGAAAGAAACATTCAATGTGCCTCAAATATTTTTTTACCAGTTATGGCGCTATGAGTGTAATTTTTTTTATAAATTTATTACTGGGGATGGTCCATAAAATGTATGATGATATACTAAAATGTGTACTTATACATGACTTCCAGAAAATATATGTTAGGACAGGGGGCAATAGTAAATGCATAACATAACAAATAGTTTAAGCTGATATTTGGCATAATTTAATTAATTGAAGTAACAGTGTGATTGTGTCTAACTTCAGTGTGATTGTGTCTAACTTCAGTGTGATTGTGTCTGCTATTTATTTCCCTGTTACTACACAGGTCTATAGTTAGGCTGCCATGGTTGGGTTCGATTACAATGGCCAATTACGATAGCATCATAAAAACGCAATTAAAATTACATCACTTCAACAGATCAATTACAGTAATATCGCTTCAACAAATCAAAAGCAATGCATCATAAAGGCGGCATTCAGTTGAGATTGTCGATTATAATGGTCAATTACACAGCCTCATAAACGCTTTATCACAATTACTTTGTTGTAAACATCAATTACAGTTATACTAATTGTAATTCTTTAAAGTAATTGTTGGTGTGTTGTGATTTATATCATAATATTAGGTGACAATAAACGACAACGGCGGTCTAATTATAGTTATTAAATAGCTAATATGATGTCAATAAGATTGCATACAAAGCAACAAGCATGTGACCAATAAGCCATTTGCTTGTTGTCATTTGACCTGGTCAACTGTCACTGATTCACACATTTTGAGCACTTTGTGCATATGTGGACAATGCTAGAAGTTTGAGTGTTGGAACACGTCAACAAACCTGCTTTCTGATACAACTTCCACCAATCTGGGTATGTAGATTCTGAACTTTCGTGCTTCCGCATCGTTTTCACTAACAAATTTAACACGTGGTAATTCCAGAAAGTTGTTGTTACATTAACATATCAGTTGAAATTGCAAAACTGGAGAACTTTGTTTAACAAAGGATGATATGACATCGCAGAAGGTGGACATTGTTGACGAAGGCGAATTAATGAGTGGAAATGATGTTGTTCTTCAGCAAGGAGGATTGTTAGTTATCATTTAGTATCAGTAATGTGTGATGTGACTTTTGTAGGTTTCTGGACTTTCATGTGGTTTGTGTGCTTCTGCTATCTGACCAACAAGTGGAACAACACCTCTGTTCCTACAAAAAACATAGACAAAGTTGGTCGCAGTGGGGTGCAGGCCGCTATTGCCTTCTCCTTCTTCTCCATACCAACCTTTGTGAGTAGTGTCTTTACTAACTGTTCTATAGTTGAATGCTAGTTAACCCATCCTGGTGCTAGTGCAGATAACTTACAGCCAGTTCCTGACAAGATCCAAGAAATCACTTCAATGTCATCATCAATAGAAAATTACAGGCCTTCAGTTAAAATGGGCATAACCTTATCCTTTCTCGTCTAATTTTTCAATACGCTGTGCCATTAAAAAGCAGATAAACAAATTATCATATAACATTGAAACATGGTAAAGTTAGTTGAATCGTCTGCCCTGTATGTGCCTTTTTGTACCACAAGTATCAAGTATGCTACAGTTGTAATCTCTGTGTCGTTGAGACCGCCATCATCCTCACTCCTCCATTAATCTTTTGCCAATTTTGTAACATTTCCACATTTTCTATAAAACGTTACTACATAATGCACATTTAAAAACCTAAATTTTTCTAGCATTTCTGTATCGTGGGAGAGGTGCCCACAGTACCCTCTTTCCTTAATTTAATCTCCAGCAAGGGAATATTCATCCCCTTCTTTCACTTGGCTCCTCCCCCCCCCGGCATGTGTTCAGATAATTACTATTCTGTGGTGCCTCTAAATGTCTGTGTTGCGTTGCAGGCTGCCTTGACCTACCTGGCTATCATGAACTACAGGAAGGGGGTGACAGAGGAGTTCGCCCACGAGTGCTACGATCCTAACGTGATGCCCAGCTCCCAACCTATTCCTTCCCCATACTCGGCCTATCCGAGCACTGGAGAGACCGGCGACCCCTACCAACAGTCGCCCTTCGGTGGACAACCCAGCGGCGGATTCCAGCAAGGGGGCAGCGGTGGGGGTAGCAGTGGGGGCTTCCAACAAGGAGGCGGCGGCGGTGGCTTCCAGCAAGGGGGCGGCGGCGGTGGCTTCCAGCAAGGGGGCGGCGGTGGCAGCTTCCAGCAGCCTACGTACTGAGGATGGGGCCCCAGTTGTGGCTGAGGTCATAGCATGGATAAGTAGAATGTGTTTTATGTTGAGAGATAGTGATATGTCAACTCAGGTAGGTATGGTCTTATGTGGACAGTTGTGTCTGACCGATGTCTGGAGGGTTACTGCCAGTATCACCCACTCATTCAACTGGTGCTTATGTCGGGGCAATGTGTTTCACCACAGCCTTTAACGACAGCGCTTCAGAAGGTGCAAACTTGCTTTGAAACCTTGCTTGGGTGGGTTTGTTACTTATTCACAGCACCATGAATCTTTCATGCTTCTATATCCATGACAACAGTTTACCCAACCCAGTAATATGTTTGTTTGATTCTCAATCAGGTTCTGTCCTAGCCAGTGTTTGCATAGTTCACTGGATGGTATACTTGCTTTGGCACGTTTGGTTTTGTGCAGATATATTGGACAGACAAAGCATTGGAATGATGATCAGAGATGTTTCTTCTTGCGTCCAATCGTCCCATCTTGGTACTGTGGCAGAAACTAGATGTTGTCGTTGTACAACAAATGTTTACCAATGTGATGTTTGTTGGAACACCTGCTCTTATCATTTTCATGGCATTTGATGCATACATGAATCAATGCCAGGCTATCGCATAGCCCACTGTTTCTCTCTTAAGTTCCACTTTGTTCAATTATATATTCACGGCCCTAAAAGCCGTTACCTGTTTGGATGAGAAAGTAAGCATTTATAGTGAAACATTTTGCATTGGTGTAGAGTGTCGACTGGTTACCTTTGGAGTAGTTGTTGCCATGGTTACTGGTGGCAACTTCTGGACTACTGGTCAACGGTGGGCCTGTTGTAAGATAACTGCTTGTCTCACTTTGTACATAGCATTGGTGAATGGTGCGTAGTTGTGGCGATAATTGGTACCGTAGTTGACGCAGTTATTATAATTACATATATGCAGAATTACCGTAATATGTGTGGTTAGGTTTCATTAGAATGCTTTACTAATGCCTTTCTAGTTCAAAGGAAATTAGTGTGTTTTGGATTAGCAAGTTAATAACTGATTAGCATGAAATTAATAATTATGTAATTATTATAATAGAGATTATGATACAATGATATGGTTATAACCAGGTATTAATAGATAAACTTGCATCAAGAACGATGTTACAATCATATTGCACGAGTTCTGCAAATAGCTGTCCCGTACTATGTGTGAATTGAAACTTAATTGCACTTTTATATATCTGGATGAATACATGTAAATGAATTGGTGAACGACTAGGAATTGCATGCAGATGTGTGGGATAATTACTAAACTGATCTCAGTTTAACCCAAGGAATCGAGGGTTAAACCAATTTAGCAATTATGATGAACGTAGGTTTGAGCGGTGGCATAAGCTGTATGGTGATAAAAATACAAAGTTCTGTTGTCCGAGGAATCTACCCAGGGTTGACATGGACATGCCACTGGAAACCATTGTCTGCTATCTGGCAGAAGGCGGGGGTGTTGAAACAAGCTGGCTCTCATTGTGACAGTTATACTGGCGTCATCAATATATCATTGTGCAAACAATTATCTAGTCTCGTGTAATCAGTAACACGGTATGATTGCATAATGTGTATGATATATCCACCCGGTTGTAGTGCCCGCTGTGTCCGCCATCCACAAGAACCCCCAGAATCATTTTGTTTGTGTGTACATAATGTTTGCTGCCAACTGTCGGAGGAGATCATGGTGTACATTTTTATTTATCTGTCTGGCCAGGTGATCGTTGCTTTGTATATTCTGTTGGCCAGCGCGGAATGTGTATATGTGGTTAGACTCGGGTGTCTCGTTGAACAAAAGTAAACTCGTGTTGATTGATGGAAACGTGACATTTCAGATCAGAATTATTCCCGGATTACTGGTGTACGTTGGACATAGATAGTTAGATAGTGATGTGTCTGTTGAATAACAGGACTAGTTGTTGTACTAACTAATACCCAATGTTTCTGGTATGCGTTATGCATTGAATTGTGGGGGAAGCATTGAATTTTGGAAGAGAAAACTTGTGGTTACAATTCTGTTATGGAGTTGTGTAAGAAATATATGTCTGCTTTCTGATACAACTTCCACCAATCTGGGTATGTAGATTCTGAACTTTTGTGCTTCCGCATCGTTTTCACTAACAAATTGAACATGTGGTAATTCCAGAAAGTTGTTACATTAACATATCAGTTGAAATTGCAAAACTGGAGAACTTTTTTTAACAAAGGATGATATGACATCGCAGAAGGTGGACATTGTTGACGAAGGCGAATTAGTGAGTGGAAATTATGTTGTTCTTCAGCAAGTGACGTTGTTGTAAAAGCCCAAAGGAGGATTGTTAGTTATCATTTAGTACCAGTTTGATGTACAGTCATGACAGAGAACGTTGCATGAATGTATGTTGTGAAATCGAATTAAAATAACTTGAATGTAATTTAATTAATTATCGCTACAGAAAGTTGAAGAAGTTCTGCCATAGGAAGCAAGCGTCAAACCAGCAATTATCACGAAACAGGAGCCACGTGATAGCATGATAGATGGAGGAACCGTAGATGGGTCTATTCCAAGTGTTTGTTGTGTATTTGCAGGCCAACTTTGTTCTCAGATGTGATCCACAGTGTAGCAATAGCAGTTAAATATATTTAGTTCACATGCGACACTGAATGTGACTGTTAGAATGACTGTTAGAAATAAGATTGTGTCACTGGCAAATACATGATATTTGTAGCTACTGTTAGTAAATAGAAATTGCAAAAGAAACCGATGTTTACACCGTTATGCGTTATTGTCAAATCAATATACGACAAAGGCCAAGAAAGTTGTTTACGTGTACAGATTTAATATTTTGTGGCACATTAAACAGTACCAGTAGGTGTGATTGTGTTAGTGGCAGGACAAATAGTTTCACAAACATTGTGTGCATGCTGTGCACTGTGCTATACACAGAAAGCATACTTTAGGCCATGTTGTTGTGACTAGTTAACTAAGAAATGTTGACTAGTTAACTAAGAAAAAGTAGTTTATACTGAATTTGCAACAATCATAAAACTTGCAAAATTATGAAAAATTAATCTGGTGTTTACTAAATAATTTGACGGTTATTACGTTGATATTTAAATTTTATGAAGTTTTAAATAATGTTATTTTTGACATGGCAATTTTTCTTGTTGATCAGTTGAAAAATGCTTTGGTGTGGATTTTTTGTAACCGAAAAGATTTTGCGCTATACAGTGCTGGTGCTGTATCGTGCCTGTCAATGTGGCTTTTGCTCCAATCGAGCCTCCCCAGCATGTTTTTCATATTCCAGAGGCCGCTGAACTCTTAACGTGACCGGAAATTTGCCAGCGAGTGACTGCACTAATTAGGCAGTGCCTTGTCACTTACGGTGATGAAGGCAGCAGAATGAGGCCTGTTGACAGGTGACCTGGGGAAGTCTCGGGAAATAATGGGAGCCACTGAAATAAGCAGAGAGCTGGCTGGTAATGGCCAAGAAAGTGTCGTCTGTTATAGGATTATCTGGTTGGAGACATCCAATGTGTTTGCTGAACTCTGGGGATGGCTTTGCTGTCATTTATCAGATATCTCCAGGTCACTCAAATACGGGGGGTGGGGGGTCAGTTACAAAGGTTAATTACTCACAATTTCATTACATCAGAATAAGGTTATTCAATTATCAGTTTTAGTTATGTAAATAATTATACATTGATACTTTATGATTCAGTAGCAATTAATTAAATTCAGTAGTATTAAGGTCAGTTGCAATCATCAAAAACAAACATTGATTTAAGAGAATCAGGCTTTCTGTAATGACTACATGCATTTTAAGATGGCTTTCGCATTGTCATAAATTTACTTGTGAATTTAATGCTTTGTTGACCCTGGCACAGTGCGATTTTACATCAAATGATTCTTTAAAGTAATGTTTGGTTACAGATGAGATTGTTACTGCCTGACTAGGTGACTAAATCCTACGTCACAACACAAACATGTTGTCAGTGTCTGTATGATGTTCCATGACCTGTCTTCATGTCAATAAATAGGTTTGGCCTGTATGAAACTTGTAGTGTGCTTGTTTGAGCGCGGTCTCTAGCAGGGGATGTATAGAGTCTTAATTGGATTTAAATTAGATCTTGCTTTGTAACGCCTTGAAAGATATAAAGTTTTGGAAGTATTGATCTTAAAAGGTCTGAAATATGATCAGCCCAAAACATACACGCCGTGTCTAGACAGCAGCCATATACCTAGTGCTAGATGGGTTCTACCTCTGGTGCAATAGTGTTTATCCCCATGAGGAGAATACTGGAACAGGCCAGAGTAAGACAATACAGCACTCTCAACCAGATGCACCGTTATTAGTAGGTCGGAAACATTCACATTATTGTCTCAATAATAGCTAATCATGTATACTGCCAGTTTCCAAACCCATTGTTCAACATCAAGCCTGTCTAAATCCAGCCCAGTGTGCTGTGTAAGCTATTGTTTGAACCTTGGCAACAACCACCTTTCTCCACACCACAAATGTTGATAGACGCGAAATACATTCCTGTTATTATCCCCAGTACAATAATTAACATCACAGCTGTGTGACATCACACGGTATTCACAGTTTATTCAAACACAAGTTGGCTACAACTGAAATGATACCGTATTTCTATCTGTAATACCGGTATAGAATTCACAATATATTCATTCTTTCAAGTAAAAATAAGTTGACTATACGGCAACAAATCAGTTGGCCACAAATATATGAGATTAAAGTCGTATAAAAATTGTACATTCGTCACAACGATTAACAAGTCAGTCAGTTTATCAGCCACAACAACAAGCCCTTCATTTACGTCATGTAAGTCTGCACAGTTTATGCACACATAATATACAAAATAGTTTTCAGCAACATATGATCATGTCTGGTCTGATCATAGTCCGACAGTATATGGCATAGCACACCGCTGGAATGGCACAGAGCTAAGGTGTATTCTAGTAGCCCATGTGTCGTAGTCACTCATAAAGCCCTGCACATCTTAATAGGGGTCCATTAGGCCATGGCCCCCCATTTGGCTAAAAAAAAGATTTCCTGCTTGCCCCCCCCCGTGAGATCCTAGATACGTCATTGTACATGACTGTTCTTTCTTCAGCTAAGCATGCAAATTGGAGAATGTTTCAACACAAGAAACATTTTAAGCAGGTGAAGTCCTACAAAGACAAATCCCCTGAGAGAACAATTCCAGCAGTTTTGATTGTGGCGAACATGAGATTCATCTGCAGCTGCCAACTTGAGAGCCCCGACGTTGTCATTCACACAGTCGAGTCCAACGGGGTATACAATAACCCATGGCATGGACTGTTTGCAGAACAATACAACAACACATGCCTAATGCAGTAATAAATATCTAACAAAATTAACGATTGCGTTGGCAAAGGTTGGCAAAGAATGCGTCATACCAACAACAAAGCTTTCTGCTAATTAACTGCAGAAATCTTTCTCATAAAACTTCATTGATCTGTAACCGAGCACACATTGGCACAGATATACAATCGTTTCCTGGACATGGCAAGCAAACTGCGGAATAATTTAATGTTCTAATTATTCGTTTTAAACATGGAACACCATAGCTTCTAAAGATGATATAAAATATACACCCTGTAAACCTTATGTATGACACATACACCAAGTCTACCACACCTTCTCCATTTAGTTATTATAAATACACTACTTTGGATAGTCTGTGACTGTATTAATCTACGTACATGGGGTAATAAGTTGTAACTGCATTTATATTATATCATTACTGTTGACCTTGCTTTTGACCAAATATATCAATACTTGGTTGTAAACAATTACACAGATCAATTACAATAAAGACAGGATGTACATGTATACATATATATAATTGTAAGGGGCCATCCATATAGTACATCACGCTATTTTTGGACGTTTTTGAGACCCCCCGACCCCGTTGTAATGCTTCGTAATGCTGGCATGCACCCCCCCAAAATTACGTTAGTTTTGACAAAGACCCCCCATGATGCTGGTTTGTTGTTGAAATGCTTTTGAAATATACCAAAAAATGGCTTTTTACAGCTAAACGAGCCAACATTAAAAAATTAGTTACGTAATGCTGGCCCAGAGACCCCCCCACCCATATCTAGCGCTTCGTCACACTTGCCCATAGACCCCTCACCCCCTAAGTGTGACGTATTTTATGGGTGACCCCTAACCAAAGTCATCATCTTAACTGCTGCACATCCTGTGTGATCTTTGCCATCACATTTAGCATGCTTTTCCTCAAAGACTTATTCCGCCTTTGTTTCCCGTTTCCATGGTGACCATAGCCAATGGCAGTGATTCGCTAGTCGATTCATGTGTGCATCGAGGCCAATCTGTTGTCATAACAGTTGCACGGCATCAATATTGTCCTTGATGATCGTATCCATGACGACCTGGAAGACGACCTGGATGTTGCTGGTGTCTGTTGCCGTGGTGAAGTGTGGATAAACGACCTTGCTGCGATTGCGTACTTGGTGTAGAAACATCTTCTGAATGAAGTGGGCAGCACTGTCGACATTGTAGGCGGGACCTGGAGGAAGACGCAGTGTTTGTTAAAGCTCCCTCCTCAATTGAAACTATCTAGTATTGACGATGACCTGCTAACCCATTTGTACAAATTTGTTATTTAGTTTCAGTGAAATCATTGGACAAATTATTATTATTTGTTTACCAGATCAGGTCAATATTCGGCAATAAAAGAGCAGTGGTCTATGCTATAATGCAAAGCTTTTTACAGTTTTGCAAGTTACCTGATCTAATAAGCAAAGTCAATTCAAAGTAAATTTTTATGAATTTAACAAAGATACACACACTAAACCAACTGTGAATATTAAACTATTCGCACACTAATTTTTTTAACGTCACTAAAACGACCTGATTCACGATATCGAGGAGGGCGTTTTGAACTTATGGCAAAGTGGAGCAAATATAATCACTTTACAGGAACCAGTGGCCACAGACAAGACGTGGTGATTTTGAAGACTTGATTGATCCACCATCTATCCAAATGATTTCTCATGTCGCGTAATTAATAAATGGAAATATGTTAATAGTGCTGACATCATATTTATGAAGTTAGGGTACAGACATTATCTGAGATATTTAGGCATCTCACCATGATATTGGTGGAAATAGTATTTCAGGTGTCGTTCCGAATGCAGGATTTTGTCTTGAAACAGATCAAGCTTGTTGAGAAATAATATCTGAAGCAGAAGAAATGTTATCACTCAAACAAATACCAAGAGGTTTGCCAAACCTATGCACTCTAGGGTCTCTACCAATAACTTACCATATTTAAATTATTAAGTGTACATGCCCTAATTAGCATGAAACCCTTTTTTTACTCAGCAGTGTCCATAATTATTGTAATTTGACTAGTGTGAAAGTTTTCAAATGAAAAGTGTTGCCATCTCGTTTTAAACAGTTGGCGTCACCTTTCAGTTGTTCTATGCTGTTCACCAAATGACACCACTAGTGTTAAACAGTTACCTTATTGTCTTGGGAAACACATTTTGGTGTATGTTTATAAGAACAGATTCCTTAAAATTTTTTCCATGTTCCATTTTTTTTCACGTATACTATATGCTTATTAGGTCGAATACGGTAGGTCGTTTTGTTTTTTAGTGTCTGTAGGTTAGTACCTAACATACTATGTGTTTGAAAGATTATTATTACATGGCGAGACTGGTCTTTTTCCATGACAAACTTAATACAAAATAACAATAAAATGTTGAGATCTTTGTAAGACCTTTTTTTAAAAAATCCCCATTTTAAAGACGTTTTCAAAGCTATAATGCAAGATCTAATTGAAGACCATTAACGACTCTGTACACCCCCTGGTGGCATAACTTGTGCTTGACACAGGGAGCATTCATTGTGTGGAGTGTTGATTGGTGGAAGAAATAATATTTCTCACCATCGACGCAGTAGAGAAGAACGTGTTGTTGATGATTTGTCCAAACAACTTCAGACTTTCTTGAAGCCGATTCTACAAGCAACAATGACAATATCAACACCAGCACAACCCTAGAACCTTCTGGTCTAGAGGCATAATAGGCTCAGAAGGAATTCTGATATTCTGTAGCGTTCTCAGTAGCATTTAGATGTTGTCTCATTGAGCACCATACCCTGTTGGATAGCACCATCATGCACCAACACAGGTCTCCAAGAAATAGTTCAGTATCAGTATATTATACTGTATTCGACCTGAAAGTACGCCAGAAAACAAAATTCGGCCATGGAAAAATTGAAAGGAATCTGTTCTTATAAGTGTACTTCAAATTTTATTCTCTAGACAATAAGGTAACTGTTTAACATGAGTGATATCATTTGGTGACTAATGTAGAACAACTGAAAAGTGGTGTAAACTGTCTAACACCAGATGGCGACACTTTTCAGCTGTTCCACACTAGTCAAATTACAATAATTATTAATCCTGCTGATTAAAAAAAGGGTATATACGTTAATTAGGGCATGTATGCTTAATAGGTCGAATACGATATTTAAAAACTGCTTACACAGATGTTTATGTAGTCACACAACAATATTTATGTAGTCACACAACAATATTTATGTAGTCACACAACAATATTTATGTAGTCACACAACAATAGCTATTGTTCCCATTAATTGTTCCCATTAATTGTTCCCATTAATTGCTGTCTTTAAGTTTCCTCCTCAATTCAATTCATTGCTCACCTCATGAAAAATTTAGCTAATCTATTTTTTTTCGACTGGGCCCTGTCAAGAATCAGTAAAATTTGAAAAAGTGGCTGCGCCTCTAAGTACTATAACATAAGCCTACTGACACGTGTTACCTGGACTAACGATCAACGTAAATTATTTCAATGATTTAAAAAAAAAGTGCACGCTCTTTTGTTAAACTGACTACACATATTAACGTAGCTTTTCAGCACTACAGAACGTCAACAAACCTGATTTAAGAAGGGCTAAATCAGTTAGACTGTGAACTCAAGGACAGCTCAAGGAGGACATTGAATGGAGTCTGGGATGAAATTAATCATGAGGTAATATACAGTAGCATAAAGCAAGCATGCCCTATTAATGTCCGTGGGGCAAAGCAAGATTAACCAACACAGATCTAAATGTGGGTCGGTTACATGGTTTGAATGGAGGAGGGCCGACTACCAAAGAAGGCAGAGGCAATGAAACAGCCAGGTCACGTGGTGTGAATGGAGGAGGGCCGACTACCAAAGAAGGCAGAGGCAATGAAACAGCCAGGTCACGTGGTTTGAATGGAGGAGGGCCGACTACCAAAGAAGGCAGAGGCAATGAAACAGCCAGGTCACGTGGTTTGAATGGAGGAGGGCCGACTACCAAAGAAGGCAGAGGCAATGAAACAGCCAGGTCACATGGTTTGAATGGAGGAGGGCAGACTACCAAAGAAGGCAGACGCAATGAAACAGCCAGGTCACGTGGTGTGAATGGAGGAGGGCCGACTACTAAAGAAGGCAGAGGCAATGAAACAGCCAGGTCACATGGTTTGAATGGAGGAGGGCCGACTACCAAAGAAGGCAGAGGCAATGAAACAGCCAGGTCACGTGGTTTGAATGGAGGAGGGCAGACTACCAAAGAAGGCAGAGGCAATGAAACAGCCAGGTCACGTGGTTTGAATGGAGGAGGGCAGACTACCAAAGAAGGCAGAGGCAATGAAACAGCCAGGTCACGTGGTTTGAATGGAGGAGGGCCAACTACCAAAGAAGGCAGAGGCAATGAAACAGCCAGGTCACGTGGTTTGAATGGAGGAGGGCCGACTACCAAAGAAGGCAGACGCAATGAAACAGCCAGGTCACGTGGTTTGAATGGAGGAGGGCCGACTACCAAAGAAGGCAGACGCAATGAAACAGCCAGGTCACATGGTTTGAATGGAGGAGGGCCGACTACCAAAGAAGGCAGACGCAATGAAACAGCCAGGTCACGTGGTTTGAATGGAGGAGGGCAGACTACCAAAGAAGGCAGACGCAATGAAACAGCCAGGTCACGTGGTGTGAATGGAGGAGGGCCGACTACTAAAGAAGGCAGAGGCAATGAAACAGCCAGGTCACGTGGTTTGAATGGAGGAGGGCCGACTACCAAAGAAGGCAGAGGCAATGAAACAGCCAGGTCACGTGGTGTGAATGGAGGAGGGCCGACTACCATAGAAGGCAGAGGCAATGAAACAGCCAGGTCACGTGGTTTGAATGGAGGAGGGCCGACCACCAAAGAAGGCAGACGCAATGAAACAGCCAGGTCACATGGTTTGAATGGAGGAGGGTCGACTACCAAAGAAGGCAGAGGCAATGAAACAGCCAGGTCACATGGTTTGAATGGAGGAGGGTCGACTACCAAAGAAGGCAAGTCTGTAGGAACAGGGGAAGACCACAACTATGATGGGAGAACTGTGTAAAGGTAAGTAAAAAAGGTAAGTTCTTATATAGCATCCAGTCCTGGCAGACCTGTTCATTCCAAAGCCATTTCAACTTCTCTGGGAAGCATTCAATTACTGTGCGAAAACTATTCGTTCACATATGCACCACTGGGTGTAGCATAGGTACTGAGTGAACTGTGGCAACGTGGGGAGATCAAACTTGCAAAAGGTTCGAAGCGACCGCAGTGCGATTTGATACCAGGTTTTCTCATGTAGAGAAACATGTGCGAAAGGGAGAGGAGGACAAGTGAGGGGAACGAGGAGGAACAAGGAGGAATGAGGGGGCTGCTGACAGGGAAAAGTGGAGAGGGGTAACAGCTGGGGCGGCAATGCAGTAATACAGGAAGTAGCCCTACCCCTTTTATAAAGACAGCAATAAGGAAGAACAGATGTAGCATGAATCAGACGTAGCACGTGTTACGTACAATGGCCGAGTCCTCCAGTATTGTCATGTCGTAGCCGCTGAGCGCTGTCACAAACAACACAGCCCGGACATCGTCAAAGCACTGGATCCACTTCTGTCGTTGTGACCTTTGACCTCCCACGTCAAACATCCTACTGACCAAAATCAGCTCGTAAGAGATTTCCAAGTGTACTGCCACCTGATACGCTAGGGCTAATTAAATAAAATGTCAAATAAATGTAAATTTATGGATTGGTGTGATGAAGTATTGTCTCCTGAAGAAATAATAAAACATTATGAAACGGTCAATTTCAACAAATTAAAAACTTTTACTTAAAATATGAAATCAGCTGGGTTGGAATTAATACATGGAAATCATGATTCTGATTAAATAGTAATGATTAGATATAAAAGAGAGATAATACGGAGATATCCGAATGAGAACACACCTGAATATGCAGTGTCTAATCTTGAAGCATGTCTCTATGATGCCCATCGTTCGCACGCGCGCACGCAGCACGTCTATCTCTGTGGGGCAGTACTTCTCTGTACAGATCCGATCCATGTTCTCAAAGTAGCTGAAATACAAAGAGCACATTTCACGTATATTACACAGCAGTGTCTGAAATTAGCAAAAAATCAACTGACCCAGATTTTTTTGTGAACTAGCCCAGTTTTTGAAATGGCCCCACAAAAATGTAAAAATTTTAATTATACGTAACAACGCAAATTTTTTTGCATAAAGCTAAAACAGACATATGGTTGTTCATTTCTTATAACTAGCAGACCAATAAATAAAGTAATGAATTTAATAAACATTTCAATGTGAATTTTATTTGCGAAACAGTTACTGTTCAATGTAACATTATGTTTGATGGCAAAATTTTACACGCAGTGCCACTGCCTTGAGCCTTGGAACAGGCAAAAATCTATGCCGTTCTCAAGTCACTCCAAATTGAAGCCTCTCAAAGTTCACTTTCACAGCCAAATATCACATTAATCAGTCAGTCAGATTGTCTGCCTCCTTAATATTACCAGTATGAATTTATTAAGTAAATTGGCATAATATCCTTCAAAAATTGTCAAGCTCTACGATTCTTGCAACTTCATTCACCCTGGTATTCCTTGAGATACCGACGTCATTAAAGTGATTCATCCAATAGACATCCAAGTTACAAATACCAGAAGTTTCCCTTGCGTGTACGGTCTTCGCCTTTGCCATGGCAGCGATCTGTCGCTCGCAAGGATGAAGTAGTTTGTCACAATTGTATTTTATATCGAATTAGCATAGATTATTATGTACTGTAATGTGCATCACTAATACAGTCCGACACAGCTGTGGCCGCCAGATGAAACGGCAGGGTGGGACTGATAACTTGCGCATTTTGGTTAACTGAATCAGTGGAACACAGTTTGAATCAACGGCCGCCGATAAAAAGGCCTTAATTTTGAACACTGCACAGATGTGTGCTACAGTGTCTGCATCACTCAATGGTACTTATTGTGGAGGTCTCCACCTTCACAGCACACCTAGATCGCAACTACCAATTCACCAGAGGGAGCACTGTACATGTAACACATCCACCAGAGGGCAACACTGTTGATGTTATGTCCAGAATATCACTCACTCCTTTCTCTTGCCACCCAGCTGCCCCCTCACAAAGCTGTCACCTCACCCAGCAGCCCCCTCACAAAGCTGTCACCTCACCCAGCTGCCCCCTCACAAAGCTGTCACCTCACCCAGCTGCCCCCTCACAAAGCTGTCACCTCACCCAGCTGCCCCCTCACAAAGCTGTCACCTCACCCAACAGCCCCCTCACAAAGCTGTCACCTCACCCAGCAGCCCCCTCACAAAGCTGTCACCTCACCCAGCTGCCCCCTCACAAAGCTGTCACCTCACCCAGCAGCCCCCTCACAAAGCTGTCACCTCACCCAGCTGCCCCCTCACAAAGCTGTCACCTCACCCAGCTGCCCCCTCACAAAGCTGTCACCTCACCCAGCAGCCCCCTCACAAAGCTGTCACCTCACCCAGCAGCCCCCTCACAAAGCTGTCACCTCACAAAGCTGTCACCTCACCCAGCAGCCCCTCACAAAGCTGTCACCTCACCCAGCTGCCCCCTCACAAAGCTGTCACCTCACCCAGCAGCCCCTCACAAAGCTGTCACCTCACCCAGCAGCCCCTCACAAAGCTGTCACCTCACCCAGCTGCCCCCTCACAAAGCTGCCCCCTCACAAAGCTGCCCCCTCACCAAGCCGTCCCCTCACCCAGCTGCCCCCTCACAAAGCTGTCACCTCACACAGCTGCCCCCTCACCAAGCTGTCACCTCACACAGCTGCCCCCTCACCAAGCCACCCCTCACCCAGCTGCCCCCTCACCAAACCACCCTCTGACCCAGTTGCCACCTCACAAAGCCGCCCCCCTTCACCAAGTCCCCCCGCACAGACAGGCCCCTGTTATGGACCATTTACACGAGCGATTAATTGTCTCCTAACATGTACAATAACATGAGGCATCACTCACTAGATCGCTGAGTCATTCAACTCATACTCATAACCGCGGGCAACGGCTCGCCTCACTCCGGCATCATTCCACAGTGACCTGAGTGCGTTTCTGATGAATGTGAACATCACATGGTCCTCGTCATAGCAACGCTGGCACGCCAACACCGTCTGTGCTTGGATCTGGTGATAGAGGAATTCCATGGTCAAATCATTTTCTTTCAACATTTAACTACTTAAAATTACCTATTCAAAAATACCATCGGTCAAACCACAGAAATAAAATACATGATGTATGCACAATGGTTCGAGCAGAAAATCAGAAGCACCCAAAATGGACAATTAATTATTTTTAATATGCAAAGGAAATTTCACATACAGAAAATGACACAATAATTTCATCACTGACACAAGCAGTGGGCTTTAATGTCAGCCATTTTTACCATAGCTAACTTATGTTCAGAAATGGCCTGTTACTTGCAAAATGCCCTAGTTTGGAGAATTCCAACTCATGCAGAAACATAAGTTTGTATCTTGCAATGTAAGTCCGAGTACAATCTGGCATAGCCCAAGTCCCCTCAAGTTGACTAAACAGACCAACACAACCCTATCACACTTAACCATTTCAGTACTACACCCCTCATCTGCTGTGACCACTGAATACTGCATTCCCAGTGAATATGCAAGAAAATCGACTGCATCACTTCAATTCAAGATTTCAGCAACAAAAATTAATTTTTTTAATAGGATTATTACATATATTCTGAAAGTACGATAATCATTGAGTAAGATGAGCCATACCATTTTACATTTCATCATCATGGTAACCAGCAATCCAAGATGGCAGCCACGATTTCAAAGTTTTTGCAGTTGGTGAAAGCAGTTGTATGCCAATGTACATATTTAATGTAAACTGCTCATGTTGCTCATGCTACAGGAGTGTACTCTGATATAAAATACAATATAAAGTACATTTTGTGGAGTATGAGAAAGTGAAAAACAAGTTATTAATCTGTATTTTAAACATATATGACAGAAGTGTTCATTTGTATATTTGCTAACACATTCACCGCTACTGGCCCGATTCCAATCAAACTTTACATGTTGATGGATTCACAGACACCTTTTTCTTCTAATAAAAATGAAACTACGCATCATCCAGCATTAATAGTACAGTGCGCAGCTCATCCTCAGCGTTTACACCGTCACATTCATCATCACTGCCGTCCGAGTAGCCATCGAAAATACTCCCACTGTCAGTATCCATTTTGCCTCCGGCTCGGTCGATAAGTTCGCCAACATAATTGTTGTTTCGATCGTCAACATCCGACAAAAATTCATCGCTAAAACTATCAAATAATCCGTCCAAAACATACGGCGGTAAATCGTCAGTTGAAGTAATGCCGTCCGCCATTGCGGCCATAGCAGATTTTAATAATCCGTTATTAAAAAACGAGTAAATCTCCGTAAAATGATATTGAGCGATAATAAATGATTGCCGCTACCGAATAGCTAATTCATTCACCATGATAACCGTATATAACAAGTGGCTCCACTTAGTGGATAATTATGAGTAAAAGCGATTTAAATGGTGAACGTAACCAATGCCGGTATACCGCTCCCTTGTGTATGCCCTTCCTCCCTGTTTCCACAATACTCACCCTGTTTCCCACTCTACTCACTCTGTTTCCCACACTACTAACCCTGTTTCCCACACTACTAACCCTGTTTCCCACTCTACTCACTCTGTTTCCCACACTACTAACCCTGTTTCCCACACTACTAACCCTGTTTCCCACTCTACTCACCCTGTTTCCTGCACTACTAACCCTGTTTCCCACACTACTAACCCTGTTTCCCACTCTACTCACCCTGTTTCCTGCACTACTCACCCTGCTTCCCACACTACTCACCCTGTTTTCAATATTACTCTCCTTATTTCCAACATTACTCACCCTGTTTCCTGCAGAACTAACCCTGTTTCCTGAACTACTCACCCTGTTTACCACACTAATCATCCTGTTTCCCACACTAATCATCCTTTTTCCCACACTACACATCCTGTTTCCCACACAACTCACCCTGTTCTTGGGAAGCTCCAGGTTGATCCGGAGTAAGCCCATTCCATTGAGTACAAACTTCATGGAGGACAGCAGATTCTCAAGTACAATCGCCTATAGACACAAGACAAACAATGACGTCAAATAGTAATTAAATAATAATAATGAAAAATCATCAAATAAACCTTATAAAAATACAGGGTCATGAGCTTAAAACAGACATATATTGTAAAATGCAGTAACAACACATTAAAACAATCGATTCAAACAAGTTAAGTAAACATGTGTAACTTATCAAATTAAGAAAGGATATGGATAAAATACAGAGCATCAATATGTTAACGAAAATAGTCCAGTTAAAGTGTTTGTTATCTTGCACATCGCTGTCTTCTGTAGCATAGACTGCAGACCACGAGTATACACTGTAAGGTTTATACAGATAATGCCCTGCTTCAGCTAAAAGTTTGATTTCATGAGGTATTCAAATTCTTAAATGTTTCTATCATCTCATCCTATGACAACACAACATGAACTGAGATCATAGTTGAACTTAAATATTTATATTATCCCATCCTATGACAACACAACATGAAGTGAAATTATAGTTGAACTTGCACTAGATGTGCAAACCACAAATGATGCAGCAGAATGTGGGACAATCATTTAACTGATTTGATATACACTAGGCGGCAGCACAATTGACATACTCCAACTGTGACTAAGATGCATTCTTCCACACAATCCAACACAAGTACAGTAACTAGTACAGCAGTTCATTCTTATTGCACAGGTATTTTGTTAACGATGTGGCACTATATTGTGGGTGATCAAAACTCCAGGATATGCCATCACTGTCTATATTATGGGTGATAAAAGATCAGTGTTCACCCATTATTACATTATGGGTGATCTGCTTAAGAAAGCATGACATTAAATCATCTACAAAGCCATACTAAAGTAACTGAGCAGCCAATCATTGTGCAGCTATATAGACGCACCTGCTATCTCACCAGTCTACGAGTCATCTAACTAAGGTTCTTACAACCTCATAGCATGTTATTTCACCATAAACCACATCCTGCATAAAAAGAAATGACTAGTGACATGAAGCTCCGTTGTGTGTTCAGCTATTTTAAGTATTTGTCATATTACAGTGAATTTTTTCATCAACATAATTATAATAATTTGCAAGGCAAAAAGAAGAACATAAAGCGAATGATGGATGAATGGTTAATGACATCTACTTGTCATCTTTGTGGGAACAGCCCAAAAATTCAATTAATCTGCACATGCAGCCAACAGAAAGATAGCCTTGTAGATGATACAGCCACAGTCTGGGTGATAAAGTATTACAGACATAATAACTAAGAAAGCCGGTGAAATAAGGTGTCTGTGCCTTAATATGTCCCAGTCATCAAGGTCCTGACACACCTTAATGGGTGGTTGACACATGTGACAAAGAATCCAAGCCACTTTCATCAAGTTAAAAAGACTACTTCTCCTAATTATGATCTGATGATATGATCCTAATGACATGATCCTAATGCTAACACAAACAGAAGTTAATTCTTTAAAAGCCTACTAATGTTGCTGAGATTCTAAACCAATGATACTGTTGAATATACCCAGGTAAATATTACTGTTTATTTTGTAACTAAATATATATTTAATTTATGCAATTTATGTAAAGCATTTTATTTTAAACACATTCAGGCACTCTATAAATTCTTATTATTGTAACATTAATAATTATTATACTAATACATGTTACGTTGGTTGGTGTTTCAATACTTTATTTTAACCATGATTAACTGTTATTCTTTTGGGGATTACAATTATGGTATGTTTTGGGGTTTAAGGATCATCCATCATAAACAGACCATTAAAACACTCCCAAGGGTTGACATTTCCCATTGGTCCTCCCCAAGCCTTTACAAATCACTTTCAGATATATCCACTACACTAGTAACCCTGAAGTGTCCCAGGCCTACTTATTACAACCCCATTTATCTCCCTAACAAACAGGGCAGGAGGGTAAATGACCCCCTCCCCCATTGACAACCTGCTATGTTTGACAACAATTGCTGCTGATGTCATGTGCATGTAACACCTCACCTTTGTGTGACAAATGTCATAGAGCCAAACATCCCACCCAGGTTCTCACAACACACCACACAGCCATCAGTCACTGAAGCACACTTATCAGCTTGCCTGCTCATTACCCCTCAATGCACCCCCATTTGGCCCTCTCACAGGGTGCCATTATGTCCAGATGCTGACCACAGGTCAAGATGGGTATCAGCCCCACCCAGCCAACAAATGGCTGGAATGCGGCTTAGGCAGATCTCCTTTATTGTCCACCCTTTGTGTACACAAAGTGACCAGTACTGACAAAGTGACCAGGATTGGCCAGAGGTTTGGTCAAGGAAATCGCCCTCAACAGAGCCAATGTCAGAACCAAAATTTTGGCATTTAAGTTTGTAGGAACAGCTGGAGACATACAGGAGCACTGAGGGTGGATAGGAGGAGGGCGAAAGACCCAAGGGAAGAGATTGGGAGGCAGTCAGCCTAAAGGGAAGAATGTAAAAAGCCCGATGATGTGGACAGGTCACATGGAATGGATGGAGGAGGGCCAACTACCAAAGGGAGCAGAGGGGTTGAAACACCCAGGCTGTAGGAAAAGGGGAAGACTGCAACTAAGATGGGAAAACTGTGTAAAGAGGGATGTAATAAAGACAGAGGAGGATGACAAGTGGAGGAAGAAGGCTGCAGATAGGGACAAGTGGAAAGGGATAACAGCCGGGGTGGTGTTACAAAAGAATGAACTAGCCTCACCCCTTTATAAAGGGAGCAATACAGTAGAACACACAATTAGATTAATGGTGGCATTAAAATATATATAATTTTCTAGATTTTACATTATTTCTGATGTTGTTTTGTGGGTAATGCAACACTATGTGAAGCCTAACAGTGCACTTGATATATTAACAATGTATCATCAAGTTTCTGGTATCAGTTCCATATATTTTACTGTAATCTTCTCATAACTTAAAAACAAGAGTTTTATCTATAATAAAATACACATACAATTTGCATCATGAAACAGCTTTTCATGCTACAAAAATTAGTTCAACATTTTGTTAAATACATTTTTACAGTGCCCCATTAAAGTTAATAGTTCAGATCATTCACTGAGTATTTTGGGAGATAGTAAACCTTTTGCCGGTAACAACTGTTACTTACACTGAAGATGTCAGAGGTCATACACTTAACTGAATGAGATATTATCAATCTGTTGCACGTTTCCGTCTACTGATCATTTAAATACTGATATTAATCTGTGTCTATAGTCCATCTCTAAGCTTCTTGCATTGATTAAAATGGTGTGAATTACAACAGTTGAATGTTCATTTCTCCAACAATCCAGTACTACTAAAACAAACAGACAGGATGAGACTTTGAATTTCACATAAGATTTGGGAATTACTAACTGAACTAATCACACAGATATCTCATAAAATATCACATTTCACAAACTTCATTTGTGTGATACATAGAAATGTGTTGCCCATGAAATGTGGCTGTTAACCTACATCGATCCATGTCGGATGCACAAGTTCACTTATATGAACAAAAACGTGGTTTATTGCAGATGGGATATTTTATAACATAATAAATTGTAAAGACGTAGCAGTCAACAGCTGACTGGCTCCTAATTAAGGATTCTATAGCAACGTCTGACATTCCACCTATCCACAGACCATTAGGTCCACAGACCATTAGGTCTTCTTTCTTTGTTATGCAGCACTTTGGTTGTGGATGCATTATGATTGTCCTGAAGAACAGAGATGAACATTTTATGTTCAATGTGTATGTAGCCTGACTGGAAGTTCTAATCACGTATAGCTATAATATATATGTATGTATGCATGCATGTATGCATGCATGTATGTATGCATGTATGCATGTATGCATGTATGCATGTATGTATGTATGTACATACAAAGACAGGTGGGGACACTATGATAACAACCCTTTGGTTCTTGTTTATTTATGTCGCCCCTTTTTGAATTCCACAAGATATCTCCATTGTTTCCGTACTGCCAGTTACAGAGATATCTTATCGCATGCAGATACTACTTTATCTCAGGTAGATATCATCATGACTAAAGTTGTAGATAATGGCAACAATTAAACGGACAGTGTGAGAAACGATAAGTCCCCATTCGTAACGGACTCTTCCTTTTCTTTTATGCCAACATATGACCTTCCCAAAGAGATCAGATCTTCTCATCAATATGATCTGTACTATTGTCAATCACGGATGTTATCATTATGTCCTTCCTGACGGTCTACTAAGGTGAGGGTTAACATAAGAGCCACAGTCTGCCTTCAACCCCTTCACTTGAACACAAACAGGAAGCCTCGTCAACCGTTACGCTTTCAAATACCAGTTCAATTATTTACACGTTTTTGGCACTGGAAATGTAATCGTTATGATGACTTCTTACATCGCACCAGTATCCACGTAGACAAGACACTTATGACAGGTTGCACCAGTATCCACGTAGACAAGACACTTATGACAGGTTGCACCAGTATCCACGTAGACAAGACACTTATGACATGTTGCTCCATTATCAGAGCTAGTTTTGACAGCAGCTAATTAAGTGTCCATCCTACACACAATTGGCGCAATGTGTGTTAGACTTTGTGAATCCACGTCAGATGACACATTAACCGTGTGGGATCTTTTACTTCAACTGGCATAGACACCAGGTAGAAGGGATGTACAGCCCGTGCTCTAATCACCATGTCACTGTGTCCCCGATAACATTTACATAATAGACATCCATCAATTAAATGGAAAAAGAAATCTTGAAAATTACGTGTTAATTCATTATTAACACCCGTCCAGTATTATTGGCAACTGAAAATTATTATTGTATTTCTATAAGTAACTTGTTGCTTACCGTGAAACTCTGTAGTTCGTGTCTGGTGAAGCCGTCATTGTGAATGATCTTCATCTGTTTCACCAGCGTACTCTTTCCGCTCTCCCCAGCCCCTGGTGACAACAAACACAATCACATTGTTAATTTAGTGACATGACCTACATAAAAAGTAGCATAACATCATGTTCTAGTACACTGGAGAATGCCGACATAGACAGCATCCCCCCCTGGACAACATCCCCCACCAAGTGCATTCCCAAGCAATATCTCCCTGGACAATTTGTCAGAAATGCACAAAGATTGTAGATATTCATCCATACAGAGGTTACTGTGAGACAGCTATGCCCAGGCAGTACTGCTGTTTAGAAAACTATAAATGTGTTACATAGATTTATGTGGATTTTTTTTTACTAAATAAAGGTGTTTGGGTGTTGTAAATATGAAAGGAGAAGTTCTGGTGGTGACAGGTGGACAGTGTCATGGAGAGACAAACAATGTAACGTCACCAAGTTTTTGACCAAAATTATGCAATACTCCATTGTTTAGAATATAAGCATTATTGTCCATTAAAGCCAGTAATCAGCTTCATTAGATACACCACAAAACACAGAAGGCATGTGTCATGTCATCAAGCTCTGATCGGTCTATCCAGATGACATGCCTTTGACTAGAACATGACCCCAATAGTTTCCATGAATCAACGGAAGTATGACACCACTCCGCAATGACACCACTCCACAAGGAGACATCCTACATGACTGTAATCTGTGTCTTGTCATATCTCTCATGTCACACAATCTGTGGACTTCATTCCACATTCAGTCACCTAGATCACAATCAGGTGTTCATTTGTGTTCAGGTGGTGAGAAGTGCCTTCACGTACAGCAATATCAACACAAAATGGTTTATTTTTATCTATATAATAATTGAGTCATATTAAATTTAAAGCACTGATCACAGTGTAGACACATAACCTCAACAAAAATTACATGCCAGTAATTGCTATGTTAGAACATACAGACTGATAACTTGGTGACACTCCCAAGTAGACACCAGATTGACATAATCTGGCGGAATGTATCAACTCCTACATCCTACACTTTGACATTCAGGTTATTTCCCCTGCTGTTTCATGTCACCCGCCAACTGTGCTTATAAAAACTACAGACAAGGCAGAGAACTGTCAAGTGTCATCTTCAAGTCATGGACACAGGGCCATCTGGAATGACACATCCGTGCCTGGGTTGGGGCAATTATGACAGGCATGTGCTGACAATCCCATTAGGACAATATCATGTACACAAATGAATCAATGACTTAACTTGGTCATTCAATGGGAGGGCCATCTTCCACTAAGTTGACAGTTCGCAATAACCAACTAATACGTCAAAAAAGATAACAATGTCCATAGTCTTTCTTCTAATCACAACTTTTGAGATATGCTTACTAAACATTTCAACAGAAGAACTAGTCGTCCCAGAATTCAGTTCCTGATGAAGGCTACCGCCGGCAGCCGAAACATTGAGTAATTAAATCTCAATAGTTCTGATTAGAAGAACATTTTTATTTCATTGCTCTCTACTAACCTGGTGAAAATTTTTAAACAAACTGTACTTTATTTCTTTTCTTTCATATGTTTGGAACCTGTTTTTCCTACTAGCTTCACACACATACCTGTTGCCACATTTACAGAATCTGTCTCACACTAGGCTTGTGATACCACCTTACTCAAAACCTACGTTACATCTGTTCCCTGGAAAAAGCCCTTCCAAAAAAATTGCCCCATGTAAAAAATAAAGCAAAGAATAAAAACAATAAAATTACACTTAAATTGGGACAGTCACATAAAAACAAAGGTATACATATATGACATAAGACGTCGCTAATAATACTACTGAAATAACTGGAACCATGATGTGTATCAAATAAGGGAAAATAATATGTATTTTAATTTAATTGTTTATTACCAGAACCATACAAACCATAATACAATCTACACCACATGTTCACAACTTCACATACGATAAGCTTCTTAAACTACACAACATGTGTCTACCCTCGTGACGAAATGTCTCTGTTAAGCAACAAATGTTCAGTAACTAATATTATCTACCCAGTGTGGCTTTTTCCGGTGGGGGGGTTCCATACCCTGGTGAAAATGCAGAGGAAGAATGGAAATATTGGATAACTATTTAAAGGATCGTAGTAGAAGGTGAAAAGACAGCCACGTAATAGAGAGTGGAACCAACTACATAAACTAATGACAACAAAAAGTCAAGTAATCCTACAAATATCAACAACAAATGTCCATCAAATGTCCACGGAAATGAAGAAGATTTATAACAAACCACAGTGCTGCAGAACGATGCAGAATGACGTTTCTCAATAATCCAGTATCACCAATCTTAGGAAACTGGCTGCCTGAGCCATTTTTCCGTGAATTACATAAAAAAAACACTCACTGACTATGTTGATGTGATTTACTGTAATCTGATGAGAGCAGTAAATCAAATCATACAGCAGAAGCTTCAAAATCCAAAGCAATCACCAGAGTAAACCGATGCGTCAACAAATCAAATATTCTGGCAAACCGATAACATCATTACTACTGCTAAAATTGCATTTTGGCAAAATTATCACTGTGTTAAATTGTGGGAAATTCAATCAAAAAGACTACACAGTGCAGACCCAGTAGTAGATGTCATTAAAGTTCTGTAAATGTGATAAAAGGTCAGGCTAACAGTCAGCTCTGTAGGTTAGTAAATAAATCCATACAGAATCAATCCAATACAAAATCAAAACACCAAAATAGCAGACAACATGGCCAATCTTCTAACCACAGCATTAGTGTGAAATGAAAGAAGTGTCGTTGCTGCTACACGTGTATGCACATATTGCACACACACGCACACGCACACGCACACACAAAGCCAGCCAGCCAAAGACCACCATTAAGATTAGGGGGTACAACAGACGAAGGGTATAATACAACACCCCAACGTCTGACTACCATGAAAATCCACTGTACATACAAAGTCTTTTGGGGCTTATGACTATCATCCACTATTCTGTCTTGACATACTTAGAACCCTCAATGAACTGCCATTTCGCTGGGAATGTAGTTTGCCGAAACACACCAGTTAGTGAAGATAATGGGATTTGTGATCACAAAGTGCATGATTAAATGTGCCGCGAGAGTTGACGTTATGGTGAGATTGGTCTGGCAGTCACAAACCTTGTTAGCTGGATGAGTTGAGTAATGGTTCCTGCTGAGATAGCTGTCACTGCTCTACAGTCTACTTCACATAGTTACTGCTGCCAGGATAACAGGCCAGGGTCAACAACTGGCTGACTATCTGACTACTGTCCAACTCTGCCTGCCTTCCCACTCCCTTGTGCACATGTCATTGATCCCCATCCTCTCTATCCTATCTCCCTATCCTTCCCTCCCTCCCATGCATTTCTCCACTTTCCTAGCCTTCCCTCCCTTTCATGCATTTCTCCATTTTCCCACCTCCACATCCTATTCTCCTCCCATTTCTCCATTTTCTCACTTCCCTATCTTACATTTCTCCACTTTCCATTCCTCCCACTTCCCTGTCCTTCTATTTCTCCATTTTCCCTCCCCTCTTTCAATATCCTTCCAATCCCTCTATCTTCCCCATCTTCTCATCACATCCCTCCTTCAGTTTAAATGCTTCTCTCCCTCACTAACTGTCCATCGCCTTCTCACCCTCACTAACTGTCCATCACCTTCTCACCCTCACTAACTGTTCATCACCTTCTCTCCCTCACTAACTGTTCATCACCTTCTCACCCTCACTAACTGTTCATTACCTTCTCACCCTCACTAACTGTTCATCACCTTCTCTCCCTCAATAACTGTTCATTACCTTCTCTCCCTCAATAACTGTTCATCACCTTCTCACCCTCACTAACTGTTCATCACCTTCTCTCCCTCACTAACTGTTCATCACCTTCTCTCCCTCACTAACTGTTTATCACCTTCTCACCCTCACTAACTGTCCATCACCTTCTCACCCTCACTAACTGTCCATCACCTTCTCACCCTCACTAACTGTCCATCACCTTCTCACCCTCACTAACTGTCCATCACCTTCTCACCCTCACTAACTGTCCATCACCTTCCCACCCTCAATAACTGTTCACCTTATCTCTCTCACTAACTGTCCATCACCTTCCCACCCTCAATAACTGTCCATCACCTTCTCACCCTCACTAACTGTCCATCACCTTCCCACCCTCACTAACTGTTCATCTTCTCACCCTCACTAACTGTTCATCACCTTCTCACCCTCACTAACTGTCCATCACCTTCTCACCCTCACTAACTGTCCATCACCTTCTCATCCTCACTAACTGTTCATCACCTTCTCACCCTCACTAACTGTCCATCACCTTCTCACCCCCACTAACTGTCCATCACCTTCTCATCCTCACTAACTATCCATCACCTTCTCACCATCACTAACTGTCCATCACCTTCCCACCCTCACTAACTGTTCATCTTATCTCTCTCACTAACTGTCCATCACCTTCTCACCCTCAATAACTGTCCATCACCTTCTCACCCTCACTAACTGTTCATCTTATCTCCCTCACTAACTGTCCATCACCTTCCCACCCTCAATAACTGTCCATCACCTTCTCACCCTCACTAACTGTCCATCACCTTCCCACCCTCACTAACTGTTCATCTTCTCACCCTCACTAACTGTTCATCACCTTCTCACCCTCACTAACTGTCCATCACCTTCTCACCCTCACTAACTGTCCGTCACCTTCTCACCCTCACTAACTGTCCATCACCTTCTCTACCTCACTAACTGTTCATCACCTTCTCTACCTCACTAACTGTTCATCACCTTCTCTACCTCACTAACTGTTCATCACCTTCTCTACCTCACTAACTGTTCATCACCTTCTCTCCCTCACTAATTGTCACTAATTGTCCATCACCTTCTCACCCTCACTAACTGTCCATCACCTTCTCTACCTCACTAACTGTTCATCACCTTCTCTACCTCACTAACTGTTCATCACCTTCTCTACCTCACTAACTGTTCATCACCTTCTCTACCTCACTAACTGTTCATCACCTTCTCTACCTCACTAACTGTTCATCACCTTCTCTACCTCACTAACTGTTCATCACCTTCTCACCCTCACTAACTGTCCATCACCTTCTCACCCTCACTAACTGTTCATCACCTTCTCTACCTCACTAACTGTTCATCACCTTCTCTACCTCACTAACTGTTCATCACCTTCTCTACCTCACTAACTGTTCATCACCTTGTCCACAAAACTGCCACAACATAAAAAGGTTATTTGCGTTACTTTCCTGCCTTCCATACAAAATGGCCGACATTTTTGTCAATACGTGCTAAAAAACACCACTTGGTGTGTGGCAATTTCACACCAGGCTCTAACACTAGGTGGCGTGCATGCAGTTCAGAAAACAATGCGACGAACGCGGTGGTGCAAACACAAGTTGACACAACTTATGTGGTATGTGAATGTACGTTGACCCAGTCGCACAACCACGGAATGGAAAAACATTGCTAGCCATGCAATGGTGCACGCAGCAACAAAAGATTAGCAATGCATGCATTAGAGAGATTTAACAAGATCTGCCATCCAAGGCAAAGACCCAGATGGCAAGTGGACAAGGGAGCCATTGGCTTATCAAGAGTCCAACAATGTTCATCTTCATGTAACCTGAGAGAAAGAACACCGTAAACAAAGACAGCTTTACAGGCACACTGAGTTGACTACATTGTTAAAAACACAGTGAGCCTATCAACAAGTAAAGTTACAAACAGCCCTTTAACTTTCCTAGATTGGCACAATGGCTCATTGTCCAACCAGGCACAGCCCCTGAAAGCAATCAAGTTACTGAGCCAACCTGGGTTCCGCTTAGTCGCTCAAGCGCTACATTCCAGACTAGACAGGATACAGGGGCTGACAGGGACCTGGGTGTCAATTGTGCTAGGATTATCAAATCAAAACCTGCTCAATGTGTCCTGTCATATTAATGATATGGTTAATGTCAGTTGGCGTATTCTGCTGGTGTGTAACTGACTGCCTTTTTCCCAGGTGAATTCATGGTTCTGCAGCATAGTTTTAATTTTTTTGCAGGCAAGTTGTGTAACACCAAATCTATGATACCACCTGTGCAGTAAAATTCATGGGACAGAGTGATATTTCCAGTGCATTCTACTACATGATATTTGCAAGATGGCTAGTTGAGCCAATACCTGGTTAGTTGAGCCAATACCTGGTTAGTTGAGCCAATACCTGGTTAGTTGAGCCAATACCTGGTTAGTTGAGCCAATACCTGGTTAGTTGAGCCAATACCTGATTAGTTGAGCCAATACCTGGCTAGTTGAGCCAATACCTGGTTAGTTGAGCCTATACCTGGTTAGTTGAGCCAATACCTGGTTAGTTGAGCCTAAACCTGGTTAGTTGAGCCAATACCTGGTTAGTTGAGCCTATACCTGGTTAGTTGAGCCAATACCTGGTTAGTTGAGCCAATACCTGGTTAGTTGAGCCAATACCTGGTTAGTTGAGCCAATACCTGGCTAGTTGAGCCAATACCTGGTTAGTTGAGCCAATACCTGGTTAGTTGAGCCAATACCTGGTTAGTTGAGCCTATACCTGGTTAGTTGAGCCAATACCTGGTTAGTTGAGCCAATACCTGGTTAGTTGAGCCAATACCTGGTTAGTTGAGCCAATACCTGATTAGTTGAGCCAATACCTGGCTAGTTGAGCCAATACCTGGTTAGTTGAGCCAATACCTGATTAGTTGAGCCAATACCTGGTTAGTTGAGCCTAAACCTGGTTAGTTGTGCAGAATACCCATTAACAATAATAACCGGCCAAGACTGGTCAATGTCACCGTGAGCCACTGTTACAAACAACCAACAATTACTTCCTTAAGGTGACACGTGTGGCTGGATTTCGTAAAATTTGGTCAATAATAGTGAATTTGAGTTGTGTACATATTTGCGTAGAACAGTTATTCAACTTGCCTTGTGTACAGCCACAAGTGTCACCTTAAATAGTACATTGAAACACGGATTGTGCAATAATTGTGATTACTGGTACTTCTGTGATTACTGGTACTTCTGTGATTACTGGTATTTCTGTGCTCTTCTTTTAGTTCTTGTTTTATACACCAAATAAATTTAATGTCTTCATATTATGGCATGCGGCTGATTTCAGGAAACTACAAATTCTGCCTGGATCAAAACTGAAGAATGTCAGGTTATTAACAATTATAAAAACTAAATTTCTCAACTTTACCACAGTACATAAACTGACATTTAACAATTATTTTGTCGATTTTAAAAAATATTTCTAAGACAAACTTCCTGCAAAGAAATGGTGACATGTGGGAAAGAGAGGAGGGAGCCAGAGAGGTGGGTTGGGAGGGACAGGACAAAGGACTAGCCCCAAACACAGTCCACTGTTACCACTAATCCCCTGTTGTTTGGGCGTACAAGCCAGAACAAGTAGGACTGTCAACTAAGCCGCTGTCACCTCACATGATATGCACAAATGTCAACTTCAGCAAGAACCTGCCTCATCCCACACAACAGAACAAATACGTTAAGCTGTTATGCTAATGGAAATGTCTGTATATGGTGCGACCAAACACTACAAGAACAATTACCATATTTACATCGATATGTTTACATCCACTGTACAGACTGACTGCCGTGCCAGGTTTGATGATTGTCTAAACAAGGCATATTTCACAAGAAGATCCAACCAAAACAAAAACTTCAGCTGGCATGTGGACAAAGAAGCCAATGGCTTATCAGGAATTCGACCACATTTTATCTATGCGGAATGTTTGTAAATTTTGTTTTTAAACATTCATGTCAGGACATTCACAGAGTGTGGACACAGTAGCATCAGGTCCCTCCAAATGATGGTGAAGTTATCCTCAGTCTGCTGAACCAACTGTTGGCGAATTGTAAACCAATCATAGGATGTCGTAGAACCTTTGGTCTTATGCACAGACTGGGTTTGGGTTCCGGACGATTTTAGCACAGTAGAAATTGTCTTTATTATATTGTAATGTAGTAAGTCAGCTACAGCGTAACTCGACAGAGGTAGCACCTGCTTGACTTGGCCTACAGATGGACAATCACCTCTACCTCTATGTTCTGATTCATCCGGTCAACATTGTGTTATATTTGTGTTATATGTCCCCATTCGTCCCTGTCATCTTCATAATCTCACCTCTTGCTGTCTTCCTGGTCATCTGTGTACATAACAGTCACTATGACTATTAGTAATCTGCCATCTGGTCCATCATTCATCAGCAATTCCAGCCAAACAGTTGACTCTTTGTGCTGTTGTTATGATGTCATTTATCTTAAAGAATGTATTTCTTTCTATTTGTTTATTCCCTAACACCCACGTCATGTCTCCTCCTGTCCAGACATCACTGTTGGTTGTGTCAACCTGAGTTACTGACCATTGGTCAAACAGCCAAACTAACAGTTATATTGCTAGTTATACAAAAACACAAATTATGCTTTTAAAAGTGGTATGTTCAATTTTAACTTATCACTTTTAAAAGTATTTTATACTAGATATTTCTGTTACATTTATTAACTTAACATGCTGGACTACGCACACATTCTTAGACTGTTTATCACATCCAGCTACTATACATACATACATGTGAGAATGAGAGATGGACAGAGGCTAAGAGGACAAATGAACAGATGTAGCCAAAGCAAATACTCAACTAAAGTCATTCAGTTAACATCACTGGTTGGGGTTAACCTTTCTTGGAATTTACTCCAGAAACGAAATTACTAATGACCTTGTAAAGAACAAGAGCACCACCAGGATTAATACCCCTAGGGTTATCTACAAGAAACCTCCCCTAGTGAGTGGTTCCCTGATATCTAATCTGCCTTCTCCTAGCTACTCAGTCAGAAAAGGCTATCCTTGAATCCCTGGTCTTTCTAGGCACCAACCACTCACCCGGTGTCTGGGAATTCATGGTGTTTCTAGGCAACAGCACACTATGATGCCAAGTAAGATTTGGACTGGAGGAACTAGCCCAGCAGTGTACCAAAATACAACAGATGTTACCTCACCAACATAAGGCCTTAGAATCAGTCACTCCACTCCCAGATTACATGAATGAGCTGTAACTAGCAGGACACTGCCCAACAAAACTTGGGCAATCCTGGAAAGTTGCAAGCTGTGATAGTTTATTGTTTTATTGTACCTGTTACTGTGAGAAAATGCCAGTGTCAACTCTATGAGACACATACCCAGGCTATCAGACATTATCCATGCTATGACACAATGCTCGTGCCTAGAGATGTGAGAACGAACAGTCTCTACTCAACTTGAGAATACATGTTCCACATCCTCAATAAAACTTATTATTCAGAGTGGACAAAAATATCCACGTAATGCGTGGTTTCTGATTAACTCACAATACTGCGACCATAAACCAGGTTCAAGCCCCAACCATGCAGAGTGCGTTCCACTGCAGCTGTCATGTCTAGTTCTTCCATACATCAGTCCTTATTCAGCCGTCTACAATCACATCTCATCTAAACAGTAATCTCAGTGTGTCCATTTAGTCAGGAACACAATTCTTCTGCTGTAAAATCAGTTTTTTTCAAACTTGGCTGCATCTGTCAAGATATATCTAGATAGATTCTGTGTAGCTGGGAATTTTCCATATGGCCTAGGTATCTGGCCACATCACTCCACACAACACCATTGCAAAAACCATCCTGCAAGGCACCCTGGAGGGCAACAGACGATGGGGCCGCCAGAGAAAAAAATGGCTAGATAAAATAAAGGAATGGACACATCAAGACCTACCGACCATGCTACGCACAGCAGAGGACAGACAACGTTGATGAGGACTGTGTGTGAATGGCACCGCTATGACTGTCCCCGGCAAGGGATAAAGGTGATTCCTGCACATGCTCTTGATCGGCTGCCAGATTCTTTGTCACTTCCACATTTTACAAGATAATGTCCCACAATTGTTCCCAAGAGTGTCAGCAAATTACAAAAGATTACACATCTCGTTTCTCAATGCAGATGTGTGTGACACTGTGTGTGCGTGTGCGTGTGTGCATGTGTGTTGCCAGGAAAAAAGAATATATTAGTAAAACAGTTTACAATAGTAATACTGTAATTGCTTTGGGTTTAACAGTAAAATGTCCAGAGTCAGTCATGACACAGATGTTGTAAGCAGACATGCTTGGCAGTAGGGTCTAGGAGATGAAAGCGATAGCGTCATCTGAAGACAGCGTCTGGAGGAAATAAAGCTGATATAAACACATCTAGTTCATCTGTTTTTTATGTATATTCTACATTTGATTCTGATCTATAGTTGGTGAATACAATTATCACAAATCTTCCCCGTCCACCAGTTATCTCCCATCTTTGCCCTCCATCAATTTGTCTACCAACAGTGTTTATGGCGAATTTTGCCAGTGTCCCTGTCCCATAAAATGTTGCCAGTCTTCCCTTCTCCCATAAACTGTTGCCAGTGTCCCTTCTCCCATAAAATGTTGCCAGTTTTCCCTCTTGAGTCTGTTCCCAAGTAAACTAACTAGCACTTATAAACCAGTCCCCTCCCCACAATTATTATACAGAGGCATGTGGCTAGACTCCCATCCTCGCCACCAGGGTCTTCTGACTACATCAGTACCCCTGGATTTTAGCGGCCTGCATACAGAAACGTAACTTTAATTGGCTGTGGACCTATTGTTCCTGGTCAGCGGGGTAATGACGATGCATTTCCTGGAAACACTCTTTGAAGTTTGGGCGTGGGCACATCTCTGCCGTCTGGTTCCCAGAAACAAGTCAACCCAGATAGCAAGTGGGAGGACAAAACTGATTTGGCGTACTTCCGTACAGCTGTGTGTAGGATATATGCCTGAGTTAGTAGTTAACTGGCTCACAAGGATGCCCCCCTCGCAATGACCAATAGAGCATACAATATGTTCACTCTCAGAAACAAATCCAAAAGTAGAGAGTTATCACATGAAAGAGAAAAATGTTACGACAGCAATTAAAGGGACATGGAAACCTGCTAATGACAGCTGCATGGCTGACTGGCTGACTAGATAAGAGAGTAAAGGCCACTACCTGGTCACTGCCAACAATATATCACTTATACACACACACACACACACACACATATATATATATATATATATATATATATATATATATATATATATATATATATATATATATACATGTATGTGTGCGTGCATGTGTGCATGTATGCATTTATGTATACACACTAATTGCAGCCCGACACATGTTCAACGTATCAGGAACTTGAAATTTATTGTTTTAATAAATAATTTACAAATCACAAGGAGGATGTTAGACGACTGACTCTAGGGGGCATTAACCTGGGAACACTTGAGGATAGCACTTTTAGTACTCTTGACTGTGGTAATACTAGACTCAACTCAGTACAACTTACAGGAATGTGTCAACACATTCATAGCCACTGTCAGTGTTTGGGTGACATCACCACACAGCAGGATATAACAATGTCCACACAGACCACATAATGCCTGGATTACAACCCAGTGTCACACAGTAACAAGGCTCCAGGAGCAATATGAGCTGGTGCTTGTCTGGGACTCAGTGAGCTGAGGCACCTGTTTAAATCAGTGTTCATTCCCGGGTGTGCATTTCACTGTGTATACTCAAATATTAAGACACAATAATTTTCTCACAGAATACCGATGGTATTCAAACTTTACCAAACAAAGATACTGTTGTCCGTGTGCATGTGCATGCACAGTCTGCAAGTAAACACTTTTTTAACACTATTTACAATTATAAACTATGTATTGCTCAATTAAAATTTTAATTCTTTACAACTAAAACTTATATACCGCCAAATACAAAGTATAAGTTTCAAAGAATGCTAAAATTCACACAAAATTGGTTCAATTTACAACTAAAACAGCAGTTTGTTTTGACTGTCTTCCAACTGAAATGTTACAATGATGTGCACAGCGATATGCACAATTTAATTACAAAATGCTAGCTAAGTTTTGATTTGATCTTTGACTTCACGTACACATAAAATAAACTGGTCCCTAAAACTGTGCCTTGTATGTCAATAACACTAATAAATCCACCGGCAACTACTACTTTATGTTGATAACACACGTGCCACTTCCTCTACTGATGTTACTCATATAAACCTATCAGAAATCACACATTAAACTGGTGATCAGTATCACTGCAATAGATCATATTCATAATAATTTCAAGAGTGGCTTTCAGTGATAAGCTGTCCAACATATGACCAATAAAGGACTGCAGTTGTCCATCTAAGACAGTTTCAGTTTCTTAGTCTGTGAGTGTTACGCAAAGTGCACACAACAGCGTAGGTAGCCCTTTATTGGTCATATGTTACTGCATGAACTTTAAGCAGACCAAAGCCACTCTGCTGAAAGTTTTAATGTGTCATTGCAGAACGAATCCATTTTAGTTTAGCGTAATCATTGACAATGCGCACAATCTAACCAAAACTTAAATAACTTGTGTAATTTTTTACCACAAATTTGTTGTTGGTGTCATTTTGAGCATCTTTTTTCCAGAGCCCTGTATATTTTTAAATGCCACATTTGCCGCGTATGCAGACCGAGTAAAGCAGTATAATGCATAAATGGTTGACTTAAACAGGATCAAGGAATATATATATATATATATATATATATATATATATATATATATATATATATATATATATATATATATATATATATATATAACATTTGGCATTTTAGTGAGTATTGCCTAATCAATGAACATTCTGCCTCAAATGGACAGTGGGGTAGTTTAATCATTTATTGAATGACATTGTTGTCACACAGGTAGCTGTTTATTGTTAATTAATAACAAAAAGTGACAAGAGTTTTTGAAATTGTGTCTGATTAAAATATGATGTAGCGCTCATAATCGTCGCACTCATTCATTCCAAATGTAAATGTATGCATACTCTGATGTAATGCTTGCCATATTCCACAAGGAACCGCTTGCAAAGATATGGAAATTTCATGATTCTATTTAGCACTGTGGTCTTGAGTAGGCTTGAATAGGCAAATGACGTTAGCCGGATACAACCAGTGTCACTTGATGTGGCTAAATGGTTCAATGAAGCATTGGGTAATGTTCTAAATGATACTTTACACGTACATCAACAATCAGTCACGCCTCCTGTCTAGGTCAAGTCATGTCTCTGTATGCACCTGGACAAGTGTTGAGAAACAATAACCACCATATATGTCAACAAGCAACTTTGAATTATACTAAAACACCCTAGAAATCTAAACATCTTACACCCCATAATTTGCCAACCTTGACAGAATCGCCCTCCCACAGACTCTAGCATTACTGTCATTCTACACAAATGGAGAACTGCAGATAACCATAGACAGGGTATCATATGCCTGTGGAGCTGTCTGTAGATTGCAATTGAGTAGATTATCAGTGTTAAATCACTAGATGTGTTGGATCCATTACAAGACCCAGCTGTCATATATGTCTGCCTGCGACTGTCTGGATATGTATCTAGTGAGGCAAAACTGCACGACAACTGAACCAGTGCCATTGCCGAAGGCAAAAATAACCTGTTGGTTTCATGGTGACAAAAATACAACAGGCTGCAACCTGTGTAACTGATTTCTATCCATATTAGGAAGATACTTGTATAACCACTACAATTAGAACCTACGATTCATGCCTGACCGCTATAATTAGAACCTAAGATACCAACAGAAAATTAAGAGAATGAAACTCAAATGTCAACTACCCAATTTATAAGGACTGAAGTCTTTGTTGTAAAGGTTCTTTTAATATATTTACAGTCATTATACATGTACTACACGTATAACGACTGTAAATATATTAAAATTATAGGCAGTAGAAACCGCTTTTCATAGTCTACATCAACAAATAAAATTCTGATGAAACTGCTGCACAGGCAAGTTTTCTATTAAGTCACATTTCCCAGAATTTGTAGCCTGACAAGACACAAATTCCTTCAACTTAATGCTAGATAGCAGCCAATCTATTTTTACAAGGGTACCACATGCAGGCCATTAGAAACATAGAAACCCTGCAGCAGGTTAGATATGAATACAGATTGGTCACACAGAGTTACAACTATTATCAAGATACTTGTATCAGCAGGTATAAACAGTATAGATAAGGCAGAGTATCATTGCAGCACACAGTGTAAACACTACCACCTCCTGAGGTCATTAGCTATGCCTCCACTACATCTGATTCCATAGCCATTAAAACATACTTCTCTTATCACAAAGAGGTGGTAACCAGCAGGATTTTACTTTAGTTTCCTGGTGGCTTCTTACTTTATGTATATTAGTATTACCATGGTATAGGTCAAAGAAGAAAGAGATAAGCCAGAGAGTATAGTCAGTATACACAGAAATACAACAGTACTAAGCTTATTTGAACTTTTAAAAAGTAACTTTTCTAAGGTATACAACATTTTAAAAGAAACAGTACTGATGTATGTGAAGTTTTAAAGGTATTAATATTTCACAAGTACGAACTTATGTATGTGTTTGACTTAGGAAAACTTAAAATATATAATGGGACATTCATCTACTACAAACTTTATTATAATTATAATTTTACACAAATGTTCATACACAACTCCCAACTTAAAATGACTTCCTTGATGGGAATTCTCTTTAAGAAGCATGTTTTTATTAGCCACCTCACTACACAAAACAAGCTTCCATTGCATAGCTCGTTCATTAGACTGGACAAAAGAATCACATCCCAAACACATTGTCTTCCATAGTCCTTAGTTATAGTACAGTGCACTGAACCAACAAAGGGACTTAACTATGAGTGTCAGCCACCCACAGTCATACTACAAAACCACTACAGCCCTGTACTAAGAAGTCTTATCTAAAAGTAAACAAGTTTTATCTACAGCAGGCTGTAAACATGCATTAACTAACATTCTTGAGAACACTGTTATGGTTATCCAAAAGTAGTGTCATTCATGTTGTAAGGGCGCAGACACAGTGATTTCACATTACATAGTAATTACTACACAATGTTGTATTAATTGTTAATTAGTTGTCATTGTGTGCTAACTGCTAATTTGATATAGAAGTTTATGTAGCAACTAGCATGTTGCCTTTTCTCTGAATGAAACTGTACCATCACAATGACGCATGTTGTAGAATGTTTAATTGACTACTTCCTACAGTCAGTGACTCAATACACACTACAGATTGAACTGAGGCAGTGGGGGTTGAACAAAACTGACCAAACAGAACTCTACAACAAGAGCATCCAGCCCCAGTGAGTTTCATACTGTGCAGCCATGCCCAAACTAATTACTACTAACTACACACCTACCATTAAACAAGATGATCTTACAGTGTCTCTGGACTTGAGTATTTATCAACAGATCAGTTTACAATTAGTTTTATCAGAGGTCTATTAGTGGAGTGCCCAGAAGATTTGTAAACAGTGGCTGTATCAGATTCCATCATTACTGGCTGTGAGATGCAGCTATGTATTAACACTAGTGGTAGGACTTTGTATGAACAAATCAAGTTTTATTCGGACAGTCAGTCACAGACGCTACCAGGTGGTCTGAGTCTGAAGGTACATTAGCTACATTCTTCAGCTAGAGCTTAGCCTAGATTTACCAGCTGCGTTATATCAGGGCAAGGTGTACTGATGTTTTAAATGTGTGATTGCATGTGTACTATAGCACAATGTAGCCAGGGTGGCTAAATTGACATAATATTCCAATAGTTCCAACATACAGTATTTGTAAGAGTTATAATAATTACATTGCATACAAATGTTTTACCACACATTTAGGACTTCAAAAAAAAATCATTATGTAAAGACTATGATATTGTTACTTTGGGTTTTCAGGTTACACTATATAGTTAAATGGGCGGCCTGAAAGGATAATGATGAACATTACAGCTATAAAGTGCCAAACACAATATTGCTTAAATGAGTGGACTCATGATACTGCAAAGAAAACCATGATGAACTAACATGGAAATATGAGATATTTCATTCTCTCCTAACAATGACAACACTACAAAATGTCAGTTGGTTATTGTCAATGCACATGAAAGAAAAGAAATCCAGACAAAATGCTACGTACAACAGAGCAAGAAACAATCAATGAACCTAACAGTGCTTTTGTGAGTAGGAAAATATTGACCAGCACATGAATAATAGAGAATGCATTTGCAGCTCCATTGTTATCCAGAATACTTTTGTTATACATATGATGCAAACTCCCTGCAGAGTCAGCATCAATAATTCTGTGAGTTGAACGTTGTAGATCACGTGATCCTGCTGTGATAAGCCAATACTCAGTGAGTGTATTACTAGATAATTAAGCGTTCGGTCAGTGGCACCTGATAATTGACATTGTTGGCTGATTACACGGCACACTGAATCACAACATCACCAGTCACATGTGTACAGCATTCTTCTCTACCATTCCAAGCATGTCATCTAGGTTCACTGGTTGTAATTTCTTATAAATTTATAATAACCATAGCATAGATATGTACACTTGGCAGTTGTGTTAATATTGACCACTCTTTCTTCATGGTCATCTCTGTATTCATTTCTTGGCTTACTTTCTACCAAGAAAGTCTAACCGTTTCCACTTCAAAAATGAAAAGTGTTGATGATTTTTAAGGCACAACCTATTTTAGAAAGCTATGAAAATTGAAACTGTGTTACAATTAAATAGCAACTGCAATGCTACTTCTATGACATCTCATTGTGGTGGCTGTTCTTTTTCTGACTTGGAATGGTAGTGTGCTATTCTTGCAGGATGTTTGTTGCATCTAAATTCAAGTCCTCAGACTATGTTCTCTGGCTAAATGTGTATATGCCTATTACACAGCAAAGTGGATGAGGACATGTCTTTTTAACCCATGACATGACCAATTCTGCCCTGTGTTGACACTAACACTAACTGAAATAACAGTTCATGCCATGAGAACATGTACTGCCACACACTAATCGTTCCCTGGATGGTTTGGCCCATGCCGACCCAATGTAAAATCCATGTCAGTATCGAAATCGGCTACTGTCATTTCAACCCATACTAGTACTTAGCGGAGTTCTAAATAACACTCAGACATTATTCTAAGATCGGTCTTTATAAATTTTTTTTCACAAACTTCCAAAGAATTGCTAGAGTAAAACATCATATGGAAAATAGCATATAAATAATTTATCATTTCCCAGGTTGGTTCCACTCATACAAGCAAAAATGGTTTACAGTTCGATCACCGGTTGGTTCGAACATACCCGTGATGGACTGAAACATCCGACACCCCAATGAACACACACCCACATCCACTGCATGAATTTTCTCAACAAATTTAATCAAATCAACAGTCAGTACTGAAATACCACACCACGGCACAGGTACCATCCCTGCCCTGATACGTGTCTACTTACCCAACAGCAGTATTTTGATGACATGGTTGTCTTCGTGGCCCGACGTCTGCAGTCGTCGGTCGATCTCGTCACTGCGTGCCCGAGCCTTCCGCTCGTCCTGGTCGAGACTTAGGCAAACTCCCATCGTTCGGCCGAGCAGAAACACCGCATCAACGATACAAACATCGTCTGCCTGGAGAAGTGGCTGTTTTGTTCGCGTCAACAAACAAGGATCACAGTCGGCCTAACTTCTTGTCAAAACCGAGAAGTCCAGTCAACATGTTGTGTCCTTCCCCATTTAAGATGTGTGACTATGTCAGCTAGCAAATGTCGTTTTAATCCGTGTTATTCGCACCGGAACACATTTATCGTCTGCAATCTGACGGCAACGTTTCTCCAACTTCCAAACAAACCCCGAATTATTTTGTATTCAACTACGCCTCCTACACTCATGAACAAGATTTGGAAGTCATCAAACGGCAAGGACTGTTGTCATATATGTAACATTCCACACGTGTCACTCCATCGTCAAATGTTAACTGTAATCGCCAACAAACTGTCTCTTTCTCTCACAAACAAACCAACACGTCCACGCATCCCGCGGAAAATGCGAATTGAACTGGCGAACCCTGTTTATGGTTTCCGGAAATGGAGAGCGTCCCATTTGGGGAATCCCCTACACAAATTCAACATTACATACTGCTTTCTACTGTTGTTAAATAGTTCAGTACCTTGATATTGTACTCAGATAATATTTATTAATATCCGTTGCAACAAATGTTACAAGAAACGTAAGAATTAAAATAACTAGACCAGCGAAACAACTGCTGCCATCTGGTGTATAAAATTGTTAGCAACTGAGTAGTTGCAGTCTTCGTCTGTACTCTTCCTACCTGTTCTCTCCCTCTCTCTATTCAGAGTTTTGTAATTGTCATGGTTATCGTTTTTGCGTGATGCCTCCGTTATTCTGTTAAAAGTAGCTCCAGGACAAACATTTTCGGACACCTTAGGTCTTGCCACATTCAAATGTGTTCTCAAGCAAGCATTTTATGTCTTCCATTTAATGCTTCTCAATTCATTTTGCCCATGACAAATCAGGTTCGTTGATGTTCAAATCTGTAGTGTTGTGGTATGCACAACCACAGACGGTTTAATAAGAATGCATACTTTGTTAAAATTATCGAAATATTTGACTTTGATCGTTATATCAGGTAACTTGTGAATAGCCTCGCGATTTCTAGAGGTGAAGCCACTTATGCCTTTTTTGGAAAATTTTGACTGGGCCCAATCAAAAAGAATATAATAGTTTGTCTGGTGATTTAATCAAAACTAAATAACACATTTGCACAAATAAGCTACCTGTAGCTAGATAGGGCCTACTATATAAGTTTGATTTTTCATGAAATTATTCATGAGACAAGCCAAAAATTTACATGCAGATGTATAGCAAGACTTGAATGAAAACGAAGGACTATTAATAACTTCGTTTCCAAAACCCCTTTTGCTCACACTATATATTTTTTTCACATTCCTATCCTATGCTCACATTATACACAATAAGTCCTTTAACTGCATTCCAGTTCTTGAACACTTTCCAAATTGGCCTGGTTTATGTCTAGTAATTAGGTCACTGGTAGGATTTAAAACTAGCTAGTTTCAAGAATCCCACAAGCATTACTTAAACCTCTTGATGTTGTATAAATATCAAACTGGATGTGCATGGTGGTATATGGACACCAATGAGAAGAAAAGAACTGCACCATTAGACAGATAATGTCTGGGGTGCTGTAATAAAGATATCACATGTACAGTTGTATACATCCACTGCTTCACAACATATTTATAATTCTACAATTGCAATTCTAATTTCGATTCTGCCAAGTTTGTATAATATTTAAGTTATTCTACAGGCATTTATATTTAAACAGCATATTAGTATAAGTTAGTGCGATTTTAACTACCAGAAGTAATGTTATTTAGACAAATATAATAAACTAATATTAGAAACTATATTTAGTCATAGGTTTTATTAATATTGAAAATGAATAAATACTGTGTTGTAACTAAATTTAACCAACCAATTGTACTTCCATCACAAAATATAATTTGCTACATCTGCAAAACACTTCTGAAACTGTTTAAAACAGTCACCTTTATACATGAACGACTACAAAGCATGTTATCTTACACTTCAAACCCGTCCATTTGTAAGTTGTCCCAGGCATAACTGCACATTTAAACAAGCAAAATCATCTGGAAATTTCGGATATTCAGCACGTAAAAAAATACCACAACAACCACATTGGATAGAAATTGTTTATTTGCATGCTACCAAGAATAAGTAATTGATCAGTCCCGTAGAGAGCAACACAGGCGACAGATAGCATACAGGCGTAAACAGTAATATTGGCTAAACATGAAAGAAACCCTAACCGAAACGGAATCGGGAAATATGCAGAGAAATGTCCATAGAGGGCAGACAACGTCAGAACAGTGCATTGAACGCCACATAGGGCACTAGTCACCATCTTCTCGTCTAGAACCATGCTCATCTCACATGGCACTGCGGCTTAGAGCCGGTGACCACCACAAAGAAATGATAAAATCCACACTTTATCAACAAGGATGATGAAAGATTATCAATTGCCTAAAAAAGCCCAATTAATTAACCTGAATATATGCTCAGCAAATCACTTATTTAGATTTAGCTATAAGACCCTGCAATGCACAGTGGACACAATCTGTCCTGTTGATCTGTCCTGTTGAATAAACACCAGCAGCAGCACTCCAGCGAATCAGGCAGGACAGTCGATTTTCAAAATGGCGGATCCTTCACTTCAAGTGTTCACGGGCGGGCACACAAGTCTACTCGTCGACGAGTATTTCCTCTGATTTCACTAGGAACTCGACAGTTTCTTCATCAATGTTCTCCCCCTTGCTGTCGACGGTGTCAGTGTCAACTCCTGCAAACAATCAGAGCTTCAGTCAATGCTGCCCACTGAAGTCTTGACGAGTGATAGCAACACTTTAATTTCATACATCACAGTTATGTTTGCAAGATATGATGGTTCTTATTATGGCCAATCGTCAGCCAGTACTTGAATTTCTGCAATCCATAATTAAGCTAACTGCATAGCTCTGTCATCACAAATCTGTGCTATGTGAACAAATGCCCTTCTTGCTACTTTAGGTATAATAATATAACGTAATTTTAAAACACCAAAGAGCAGAAATACATATCCTGGCAGAAAATGTTTCTAAACCAGTCTGTCACACAGATGCGTTCTACTCTTAAGTTTCCAGTCAATCAGAACTGGGCTGTGTTAACATGGTCACCAAGCTTCATTAGTTAACATTCAGTTTATACTCCTACACAAGTGAAAGACATTTGCATAATCTTGCATGACGAAATCCACTACATAGGTTTTGATGCAATCACAAAAAACTCAGCCATGTCTACAGGTAATTGAAGACAACTCACCATCACGCAGCTCAAGCCTGGCATCTCTCTCGGCGTTGAAGCGGTCAGACAGATCGCTGCGCCATGACTTGAACTCCTCCAGCTGGTTGCGACGGTGCTCTATCTGCTCCTGAAACAGTGTACCACACAGTTAGCATTGTGCTAAGGCAGGCCAATATGTGTGAGCAACCTCTTGCAGTTCCATTACCATTCTCGCATCACCCGTCCCGTCTTAGACATTGTGGTATCCAGGTGTTTTCTGAAGGCCTGCAGACACTATTCCAGTCACTAGTCTGAGAGAGATCAGGTGAAGGCATGTATGAATTGGAGGGAAAACATCACAGAGCACAGACACTGTACCAACTGGGGTGGGCTGGTCATTCAGGCACCTGTGAATTGGAGGGAAGGCCTAGACAATAGAATGCCCTCTAGTAGGGTGATAAGTTGATGGCTAAATGTGGCTTCAGCAAATCTTTATCTAACGAAAACATTTGGAGCTTGCAACTTCCAGCCAAATGGACCTATGGGGCCACCTATATTTTTTCATGTGTACATATAAAAAGGGAAATGTAAAGGTACGTTCTTATTTAGCGTGGTATCCATTCTCTGGGACTGCTCAAAGCGCTTCACCCCCTGGCAGACCTGTTCATTCCAACACCATCTCAACTTCTCTGGGAAGCATTTAGCAATGCTTGCAATTACTGCGTGAAGAATATTCGTTCAGATATCAACCTCTGTCTGTAGCCAGGTACTCATTTGTACAGCTGAGTGAACTGTGGCAACAGTAACCATTAATGGGGAGATGTAGAGAAAGGCAACATAGCTTCAGTTTGGAATATTTGACAGTGCTAACTTAAATCAAAAGCATGCCAGTTCTAGCGATGCATAAAAAATATTGTTTACATATTTAAATGCTAAGTGTTTAAATATGATTTAGTATAAAATGCTGCATAAATAACAACTTGGTGTATAGAAATGATGTATGTAGTTGCCCGTTTTTTTTATTTATTTGGTGGTTGAATATTGGAGGAAACCCCATGCCTGCAAATCTTCAGCCACCAATTTTCAACCCTTTCAGAGCAAAATTATTAATTATATCTACAAATTTTAAAATGTGATCAAATGCCCCTTGGAGGAATGTCTTGGCATGTAAATATTGTATAAGTAAATTTCTTTCCAACGAAGTTAAAAAAACACCTCTGTTATTACAAGTCTAAAAATTTCTACCAACACATAATTTAATGGTTAACTGAATTAAAATTAATTGTTAATTTAATTGAAGAATTTGGGAGGTTAATTTAATTTAATTGACCTGAGAAATGTGTGAGGTTAATTTAATTTAATTGGAGAATTTCTTAATTAACTGTAATTTAATTAATTAACTTTTCAAGTTAATTGCCCCATGCCTGGTATCCAGTCTGCTAAAGCAAATTACCCTTCAGCCTCTGACAGACCTGTTTATACCTCACTCCTGACAGACCTGTTCATTCCAAAACAAATTTTATTTCTCTGGGGAGCATTCAGCCACGCTGCAATTACTACGAGAAGAATATTTTTCACACAGCACTGTCTATAGTCACATACTCATTTACATAGCTGAATGAACTGAGGCAACGTGAACGAAATTGCTCAAACTTCGAAACGGCAGTAAAAGGATTCAAACTAGTCCTCTACAAAGCACTGGATGTGTGGGGACTTACTTTAGACGCCTTCGATTCCCTCATCTTGTCCTCAACGGCAAAGCGGGCATTGAACTTCTTCATGTTTTTCCTCAGGTCCTGAAACACAGACAAATCTTAGTCTGACTCTTACTTATAATGAAAACCACAACTAAGGTTTTCATTTCGAAGCAACCACATAGACACAGCAGTGTTACAGGTAAAACACAACTCACTGCAAGCTGGCAGTAAAGAAATTAAGATTATTTTTGTTCTTACACTTCATAGACTTTATCTCTTATAAGTAAAACTGCCAAAATACATACCACACAAATCTTCATGTCAAACAGCAGGTATAAATGAAACCGTAATTTTCATCATAAATGATGTTAATAGTCAGAATGTGAAACGTTTAATGCCATTATTGTTTCGTATTTACTGATCCGAGTACATTATATGTTATATAGACATTTTGTCTGTTTCACAACTTTTATAGTTTCAAGTATCAGTGCTAACAGACAGACCTGTTCCATAACTACAGTGACATGTAAATGGTAACCACATGTTTCATAAGAACCCCTAGAGTACACAGGACAAAGGTTTTGAATGTACCTTGACTTGCTGTGCAGACAGCAGTGAAGTTGGCTGAGGCCGCCACAGGAACTGACAGAAGCGTTCCTTCTGCTGCTTGTAGAGGATACGCCCCTGGAAGTTCCACACCCAGAAGGCATTGTCGACCTTGTGACCCCACCAACTGACCGACGTTGTCACGTAGCGACCTGTCGGGTCCCACTCAACGTCTGTCGCCATGAAGTGTTCACCCTGGGCCATCACGGTCATGTCCGATGTGTCAATGAACTCAAGCACACCGTTCATCCTGAGAAACAGTTGCACTGACTCGTGTAACAGTTGTACTGACTCGTGTAACAGTTGCATTGACTCGTGTAACAGTTGCACTGACTCGTGTAACAGTTGCACTGACTCGTGTAACAGTTGCACTGACTCGTGTAACAGTTGCACTGACTCGTGTAACAGTTACACTGACTCGTGTAACAGTTGCACTGACTCATGTAACAGTTGCACTGACTTGTGTAACAGTTGCACTGACTCGTGTAACAGTTGCACTGACTCGTGTAACAGTTGCACTGACTCGTGTAACAGTTGCACTGACTCGTGTAACAGTTACACTGACTCATGTAACAGTTGCACTGACTCATGTAATAGTTGAGTTGGAAAAACAGTTCTTAGGAATGTACAGTCATAAAACACACAGGCAAACATGACTTTATATATAGTTAAAGTTATTAAATAAATATAGTATAAGATTAAAAAACTTTTCACAGAATAACTAAAATACACATTCACAGAAAGCGTTCTCATTCAGTTTTTATATTCCTCCGTTGTGGCAAGCAAATTTTAATAAATTAGTTTTTAGGAGATTAATATGACAATTGACGAGGCTGCCTGGATAACTTTTTACACAGTTCAGATGCAACTTTGATCATTGGATTATTGAAAAGAATCAGGGAAATGACAGACTGTGAGGCAATGTCAGGCTTACAACACAATGTCAGGCTTACAACACAATGTCAGGCTTACAACACAACATTCTCAAGTTCAATTCTGTCAAATAATTAAAATATGTTGGGAACAATTGTTTTAATAACTCTGCAAAATTATATTCTTCTAACTGTAACAAACTTGCCAACATCAGTGCATTAAGGTAGCTGGGGTGGCTATTATATGCTTGTCTTGAATTGATTAGTTTCAGTAGAAGTTTTAAAGATAAATTAATTCTTCTCAAATTGTAGTTGAAATACTATATAATAAACCAGATTTTAAAAAGTGGGAGTTTTTTATTTGGTTATGTTACAAGGTTTTTAAAACATTTTTATAAATGTGAAAAGATAGCCACTAAAAACAAAGTTTAATCGTTTTGAGACAATCCCCAAAGAAATAAAGACATACATATAAGCATGACAGTGTAACTAATAACTTTATGGCAGATTTTGGTTAACGTAAACCAATTATGTTTGTTACACCACCATGAATGAATCAAGCTAAAGTTGAATGACAGCCTAAAGTGGCAGTGTATTTTTTTACACAATCCCTTCACCAATCGTAATTTACTGCTGTATTACACTGTAAGACGCATTCATAAGCAAAATTGCAATGTCGTGAGTGTTGTAGTTTTTCACGCCGAATAAATATAGCTGGTAACATCGTAGCGCACGCAGTCATTACTATGGAAACATTGTCGCTTTTCGTCAAGGGGATTTCCAAAAGGATTGTGGTTTTTAAGGATGGATCGGTGAAATATGACGTTAGTGCTGGGTAATTTTTTGTGGTGTTGACGTTTAGTTCAGTATATCCTAGCATGTTATGAAGAAAAAAAATCAAAAAATCAACTGACATGCTACCTGCCCCAACTACCTTAAGAATATATATATATATAGGATAACAATTTCAACAAGTCTCAGTTTGTGGTTAGTGAATCCGTAACACACATTCATAAGGGTAGCATCATCATACAGTGACCTACCCGCGGAGTCCAGCCAGCACCAGAAACTGCCCATTTGGACTCCAGAACATGTGATTTGCCATTCGTTTGTCCAGTGTTTCTGTCACACAAGAACAAGAAAGTAACTATTTGTATAACAACAATAACCTCAATCCATATTTACCTGTACCAACAGTGATTATAAATATTCACCACAACCATTAGGTCTCAATATTAATTTATGGTTACTAAAAAAATTATTAATGGTTACAGAAACATGCAACACATACAAAAACATGATAACCTTAATGGTGAAATCTGCCCTAGAATATGCTAATCTTGTCGGAAGTCCACTGGTAACTGACTATTAAATATGTAACTTACTGACAAGCTCAATGTTGCCTCCCTTGATGATGCTGTAGAAGCTGACACTGATCCTCGGCATATCTCCATGGATGAAGGAGAACTTGTGGCCAACCGGCTCCCACGCAAACGCCATGATGTTGTCTAATACATACACAACAGAAGCGTTCATACACTTGGACACCTATAATATTCCCAGTCTCCTTAACCATGCTAAAATAAACTAAACATTCAGCATGTTGGTGACACCAGACCATTTAAGCTTAATTATAAGCTTTTTGCTGGTTCTGTCTCTAACCGACAGGCACTAAAACACACGTCAGCTCCTCATGGCTAGGCGGAGAATAGAATGTTCTGGAAGTCTGCCATTTTAGTTTCCAAAATTTTAATTCCACATTTTTCCATGCTATTTAACAAAATCCAGGCTTTCAAGTCCTTGATTTTTTAACCAATGAAATTGCATGCTATTCAAATATTTTCAGGCCCCATATGAACCCTGAAGGCCTGAACACAGTCTAAAGACACCATGATGTCATATAACTCAGTAATTCGTCCAAAAGGTGATTCAAGAATTTGGGAGAAGTGCACTAATGCCATGCCAAGAATCATGCACAAAAGGTGAGAAAACATACACAACAATTGCACCTAAGTTCAGACATGGGGTAATAGTAACATGTTATCATTACAAGTATTCAATAGTAATAGATGGAACAGAACACAACGCAATAGTAATAGAAAGTAATGTAATAGTAATTGAGCTATTACTTTTCTATTGCAATTGAATATTTAAATCACATATTAACATCCCAATTTTATTAAGTTGTTAGGCATAAATGTCAACCTGTGTGTTTGTGCTTAGCAACTTTTCATGTAAGCCACCTTCACATACTAGATAACAAGAGTCTACACTTCGGATTAATGCTGGCTTGCCTACATTTTTTCATCTATATGTAGATAATTTGTTCTATTCATATATTGTCCTGTGTGAGAACAGGCACTTCCTGATATCCAATCTACACTGATCCTTTACTAATGTTACCTCATATCCTCTAGTTCTATTATCTTTGAATGAGAAAAAATATTGCTATCAATATTTTCATACCCATTCAATACCTTAAAACTTAAATTTGATCTCCTCCTAACCTCCTTGTCTCCAGGGTTGTTAAACTACATTCTTTTAGGCGTTCTTCATAACTAAGGTCTCTCAGTTCTGGAATCATTTTAGTTGCTTTCCTCTGTATTTGTACAAGCGTATCTATATCCTTCTTACGATATGGTCTCCAAGCTTGTATACAGTATGAGTATTCAAAAATGGGGTCTAACTATTGCTCTATACAGAGGTAAAATTAGCTTTTTTCCTTGTATGTTATATTTCTCCTAATCAACCCAAGAATTTTATTACTCTTTGAAGCTGCAATACCACATTGCTCTGAACCTTTCATATAAGCATTTATTGTTACCCCTAAGTCCTTTTCTTTACGGCAGTACATAGAACAGTACCTCCTTTTTTATAGTTTACATCCAAGTTCCCGTGTCCTGTGTGTAGGCATTTACATTTCCCAAAATTTAATAATGTCTGCCATTTTTCAGACCATTTAACTAATTTGTCTAGATTATTTTGTAAATGTTGTTTATCACAGACTGGATATTACAAACTCAATTACAAATCAGACAGGCACTCACCCTTTACTTCTACAATATCAACTGGGATTTGTTTCTCTCGGATACGGAAGACGTTGAAGTTATGAAACGTGCCCTGCAATGACAAAGCGCAACATATTAATTTTTAAGTCTACCCAGTCCTTTTGCTCTTGTCACATCTAGCATTTACAAAGTGACTTACCGTTCTGGAGTAAGTGAAACAAATGTGGAATCACCCAATAAAACGTTTGGAAACACACACAACATCTGCATTGTAAAATAAAATTAAATATTAATAATGTCAACAAAAGTATTATGCTCTGAACCACTAAGAAGCACAAACAACAGACATCTAAAAAAATTTGTATCGTACTCATGTACTGTAAGGCCGCTTTATACAAGCAATTTGTGCTCCAATTGGTCAACCTATTGACAAGCACCAATCCTGATTTGAGCTTTGACGAAAGGTCACGATGGGCGCACCTGCAGTCAGCTGCAATGGTCTAGCTGCTTCAACATTGTGACACGACAGTCGGTGGAATTGGACACATCCCCAATTCCAGTGATTGAATCGTAGCAACAAGTTGGCCTCGCTACTCGATCTCGAGAGTTTGTCTACACGACTGATTTTTGCACAGCTGACCAGCTGGACAATTAATGCTCGTGTAAATCAGCCTTTATAGAGCAAAACAGAGCATGTGCATAACACGTCTGTGAGACACGTACCGTGTACTTGACTTGATCCTTCTCCTCCTTGCGGGACTTGTAGCGGTCCACCTTCACACACAGGTAGTCTCCACACTTCTGCCAGTGCATCTTACAGTCTGCTACTGTGAACAGATTCTTCATGCATAGCTGTTTGCGTGACGGGATGTCAATGAGTGTGACACGTGCGGGTGTGTCACGCTCCTCGGGCACCCAGTACGAGATAATGTTGTCTGTCGGAGACCACGCAAAGTCCCTGCACAGTGGGTACAACAGAATAAAAACACTGGGCTAATCAATGATTCCACAGGATTAATGAAGACAACATACTGTTTAATCTTACTGTGGCTAAAGAAATCTAATAAATTTAGAATTTAGTTAGAGTGAAGTAGACGATAATCACCTTTTTTAATGAACCTTACCACAGCCCTATTAAAGGAAAATCTGTTCATTCCAATTAAACATTGACTACCCCTTGGCTTGGCAACCTCTGCTGTGTTTTATCAATGACATAATATCAATTAATTAATATGAATTAATATATCGCTTCAACATAATGACAAATGCTAATGGTGATTGAAACGGACTGAGGTGTGGGTACTTACTTCAAGCCCTTCACCTTGATACTCTTCTTATCCATCAGACCAAAACCCTGTCAAACACAAGTCAAGCATACACAATAACAGCTTAGATTAGACCAAAACATTCAACTTGAAAATTCACACAAAGGTTCAAATCCTCACAGACATTATAAACCAGGCGGTGTTACATCTCAACTGTAGAAACAAACACTTCAGCTTCTTCACAAAAGAAAGAAAGCCTGAACATTGATGATGTGCTGTTTATCAGAGTAACACAGAACTGCAACAGCCACATCGAAGGCTAGACCAGTTATAGATGTCAACCAATGTGTTAACAATCAGTGTAGTATACCAAATATAACTAATATGTGTTATTTCAGCATGTCTGACATGCCTGACATGCTTCGAAAGTCACTGAGAAAGTGATACACTCACAGGGGTCTCATACACACTCAGAGTGTCAGTCGTCATACGGGCCAGATACCGACCATCGTGGTTCCACCTGTCAAATAAACACCACAGATATGGTTACTCATACAGCAACGACAAAAGCTTCCCCACCTTATATTGACTACTTGACTACACTACTACACTATGTGATAAACACGACTGAGTGACTTTTTAATTAGGAACCATGAAGTGCCACAATAACACTGTCTTGGCAGGTTAGTGCAGCTGCTTAAAATGAAACCACATCCTGTCATGGAACTAGGAAGTAACTGTTTACTTAGTGACAGTGCCAATGATAAAACACTTCCAATGTAGCAAAATTGCTCATACTACCGACATTGAAGAAATGCCTTTTCAACAATAAATCAGATACAACACACATTACTTTGAAGCTTCAATATAGTTATTCACAGCAAAAACATGTTGCTAAGAAATAAGTACCTTAATGTCTAACTTCTGTAAAATATTCCCGTAATAAACCTGCATACTTACCCAACCACACTACATAGTCAGATATGTACTTCGTTGCTTACCTGAAGATGGGCCAGAGAGCAGCACTTTCGCTGTGAAAGCCACGTTTCTTGTAGCCGGTCCTCAGGTCCCAGATGATGATGGCCTGGGGGTCCTCCGTGTTGTCAGCGAGCGAACTGAATGTCACCAGGTACCTGCACAGACAGCAGGTAAACACCTGGGGCCGGTTTCATGTCGCCTACTTAAACTACGCAGTTACTTAGCGCTACGCCAGTGCGTAAACTCAAAATTTTGCATAGCTAAGTAGTTGCGTAAAACTAAGCAAGTCGAGTTTTATGTAGCGCTCCTGACCTATTTCTTAACTAAGATTGCGCGTAAGGCTATCACGTGGTTAGATGAGTCGTTATCAACGGGCAATCCCCGGGATTCCCCTTCCCATAATCCCGTTAGTGACATGGCGAAAGCATGCGACACAGTCGACAGCGTTAATACTCGCAGCATGCCACAATTTTACAGTATAAATTGAGGAACAATGCGACCAATCTGCGAAAGAAACAGAAAGCGATTGCTTATTATTTACTATGCCGGCTATATACATCGTTTAAGGAGGTCAGCAAACAGGCCTATGCCATTCAATAGTGTCAGTGTCCAAATAATTATCAGACTTCCAGTGTTTATTATTGTATTAAAGTTATCAAAAAGAAAAGCACAGTCTGATTAACACAACTTATTTTATTAATGTACATAAGGTTTTTCCATGTTCTTATCCAAAATCTTCAGTGAACGGTTAGTCGACGTACTTGTCGGAGAGCCGCCATTTTGAAAGTCCCTAAGAACTACTTAGTTGACTTACGCCACGGGGGTAGGAGGCGCAGGCTAAGTAGGGTGTTGCGCCCACTGCGTAGTCTAAGTAGATGACATGAAACGCGTAAATTCATAAGACAGTCATCTTAGTGCTAAGTAAACTTTCTTAGCCGCTAAGTAGGCGACATGAAACCGGCCCCTGAGCTTGTGGTATCACACCACAAATGGCATGGTCATCACGGTCATCATCAGGGAAAGTCCAATAATGTGACACAAATTAAGTCTAAACTAATTTAATAAAAATTGTAACTTAATTTTTTGGGTAAGATATTGTGTATGTTTATACGATGGAACAAATTAAGTGATGTTCCCAGCACCCTGCAAGGGACGTAGGGGGAAGGAGATTGTATAACTATACTGGTTCAGATAAGTATTACACTGTTCATCCCTTTTCCAACACACTGTGTTTGTTTATACCAGCATTTTACATGTTGTAAATGGTATTATAATTTTTAATAACGGAATTTGAACTGTCTACTAGAAAAAAATTACTGATCGATGCATCATTTTACACTATATCGGACATTTAACATTGAATCAAAATTTATATAAGCTACAACAAATTGTATAGAGAAACCACAAAGATCACTAACACAAACTTTCAACCATGCACATGAGCATGAATGACAAAACACAAACATAGATAGGTAGACGTATGAACGTACTTCTCACATGGAGAGTAGTCAATCAGCTGGACACCGTGGTGACTGAAGCGCATGATCTGTTTGAAGTTCTCCCCACCCCACAGGGCGATACCCTTCTCATGGAACGTTGTGAAGTATGTGCCTTGAGGAGACCACCGTGCGTACGTTTCCGTCCAGCGCTGCCACAAAACTGGTCTCGTCAAACATTGTAAAGAAATGTGATATCACTTGCTTAGTATTTTGGGATAAAATGTGTATCCAGAGATGTCTGTAAAATCTTTTATATTAATTTTTGGACTACTGTAAAACGCCACAGAGCACCATGTGATTATGGCACTATATAAATATTGTATTTTAGTATTTATAATAAAAATATATTTTTTTAAAGAATATTTAAGCTCCAGGAATGAAATAAAACTCACGGCACGCTCTTCGAGTACACTTGGCTCAGACGTGTTCAAGAATATGGCTGTCTTCTCTCCTCCCTCGTAGATGACGCTGTACTGGTTGTAGCAATGCGGGTCCAACAGCCACTGACGAAGGTTACCCTAAAACAACGAACACATCGTCACTTAGATTCAGCAGAACGCATCACCATTCATATGCATGATGACATCAATGAAACTCGCTAGAAAACACACACATAAAATCACACCTCTAAAACAAATATTATATCTCACCTGACAAATTTAGCGAATCCAATGTGAGCAATTAGGAATCTACTGATATCGCAGAATGTCGCCATCAACAATACCACAACCAGTACGACTACGCGGGTTACTACACCAACACTTCCTCAAATGAGGGATACAGGGAGTCATTCTGATATAGGGTTCTACACCCCAACCCCTTCAGTCCACCCTAGAACCATGTGATACTTACACGATCCTTGTAGGGGGCGGGCTCAGGTTCTGTCCACGTGTCCGGAACATCTTTGTACCTGGCACACAGAAGTAAAACATGCAACTATGAGGATTATTTTCTCATTTTAGAATTGAGTAATTACGGAACTAATATACATTTTGATAGCTGCTCTGGGCTAAGCTTAAAACTTAAAACATCTCTCGAAAATAAGTGACACTGAAGATAAAACTGTCATGCTACCAAATGAGCATGAATGACAATGTGATAAAGCTACAGGATCAAGACAACCAGCAACAGATACCTCTTGTTGCAGAATGATGTCATTCTATGCATTACTTGGACTTCAAATGTCATTGAACAGCTTCAATATTACCACAGCAACAACGTCAACGAAAAGAACATGTGAATAAAGCAGCATGCTGCCGAACATTTGGACATACTTGTCAAAGTCGGAGAAGAGATTGACAATGAATGTGTGCTGCTTGTCGAGTTTGTAACCATTGGCTGTGGCGACAGCCTCCTGGGCATCACGCGGGTTGCGGTACTCAAGGAAGATGTACCTGCAGACAAACAACACAAAGAATTAAGTACACTCCACAAGCCATCTACGTGTAAACAATGCTGTTAAAAAAAGAAAGAAAGACACCGACCAACGCACTTGCGCCACTGACTTGCCACCATCAGTCATGACCATAACATAACACGGAAAACACCCCAGTTCACTGTTAAAAACTTAATGTTGAAATATCGCTTCATCTCGCGTCAGACAAACGCACTTGCGCCACTGACTTGCCACCATCAGACATGGCCATAACATAACACGGAAAACGCCGCAGTTCACCGTTAAAAACTGAATGTTGAAATATCGCTTCAACTCGCGTCAGAGCTCTGATCTCACGTTAGACATTTGGATACAGCTTGTCTTGTTACCAGAAGCGAGACTCTGTAGGGAGAGAGCAGTTATTATTGATGTAATTTAAACATACAACACATATCACTGCATTGGATGAACATGTATGCAACTATTCGTAATAATCACCACAGGAAAGATATCGACAAACAAAAGCCTGGACATGTTTACACATTTGAAGCGTGTATGCGCCAAAATCACGTCAACCGAGTTAAAACTAGTTTTGTGCTGCCACCTAGCTGATAGTGGTGGAGGTCAGTGTTTTGCTGCAAAACGCGATAAATATACGCCATGAAATAACAGCTTTTCTATATATCGGTTAACTATGTGCAATAGAACACGATTTATATAGAAACGCACAAATTGGCAATAACACGTTTCACATAAAAATGCTTTATTTTATTAATCTGTTGCATCTTGCCATACAGTGTCAGCATGGTTTCCCTACTACATAGGAATTGTGTAGTAACGTCTTTTTATTTTTTACAATACGTTGTTTCATCTTTTGTAATCAATTGATGAAATAATTCTTATTGATTTAGAATATCGATCTCGTAGACAAAGTTTTCTTCACACTTTTTTCAACATAGCATATTATGTTGAGCATAGCAAAAACTGCCACAACCAATTTTAAATTGAACTCTATGTGATACAAGTTTTTAATTATGTGATAATTTTTATATCAGTAACATTGTCTTTACTTATATAATATGTCAAATCTAAATACAATAAAAAATTATGTGTTTGTGCATTATTCTTTTGTCCAAATTTCATGCAATAAAGTTACCTTCAATTCACTAAATCTGGTACGGACCACCAGATTTCCAGAGCTGGTGGTCCTGTGATCCACTGCCCAGTTAATTTGTACCCCTGATAGGCCCACATCAAATCACTGGATGGTCCCCGCACTATACCTTCAGACCTCTTCAATGTTTTACCTGATATTCACCAAGTGCCCAACGGAGCAAATCAGCAATATAAGCTTTCTACTCCTAATAGTTTCTGCGATAAAATAATTTTTGTGACCTTATACCAATAACTCAGTAATGCGTAGGACCAGTGTGTGTGCGTGCGTGCGTGTGCTTATTCTGATACACAGAAAGTATACCCACTTTAACAACTTTCACATATAAAGATGATAATAACAATAATAACAAGATGGTTGTCAACCATCTCCAAGGTTATTAGGAATAGGAAGCTAACATTTCCGATTTTTTCATTTTACCATATTTTGGTATATGGAGAATATCTGGTAAAAAATTCAAAAGGATTGTTCTAACATCTCATTCATGTGAATGAGACTTTGTTCCAAGACACAGCGGGTTAAACCACACCAAATCACTGGATGGTCGGTCCACACAGTAGGTCCACACAGCAGGTCTTCCGATTGTTTTACTAGATATTCCACAAATATCAAATTTTAGCTTCCAACTCCTAAAAATTTCTGAGATAACAATAAATTAACATTATTTTTATCACCTTAGGTAGTACCGTTTTTTATGTATAAATTACAGGCGTCATCATTGCGGCAAAGTGTGAGGTCCAATAACTCAGTAATGAGTGGGACTGGAGCCTTGTGTGTGCGTGCGTGTGTGCACATGCGTGCGTGTGTGCGCGTTTATCCTACATAGATAGAATACCCAATTTGACTTCATTCACATATAAGATGGGCACCTGGAGCTTCGGAAAGTCTATAAAATCACAGTTGCCACTTTGCAAGGTACCATGTTAAGGCCTATAAAAGAGCACTTATGTACATGTAACTCCATAATATTTCACGATTCACCGGTCTGTATAATTAGCAGTTCAGTCACTGAGTTATTTGCATTTTCAACAATAAATATTGTAGTTATGGCCTGTAAAAATGTGAGGAAAAAAAAACACCAACTATGCTCATTTTGAAATACGTAAACACTTCTAAATGGTACCATTTTGTAGCTTAGCACGTGTAGTTTCTTGTATGGAAATGTTGTGATCTTGTGAAAACTCCTTTATATAAAAACATTTTTCGCAGATGATACTTTGTATGAGGGTCATTCCATGTCAAAACAAACAGTGGTTAAAAAGTTTATATCTCAGAATTTGCTTAAATTTAACCAATGACTAAGTAGCTAGACCTAAGCACTTCTGCAAAAAACTAAGGATTTGCACACATATTGTGTCTGTAACGTCCCATAATGTGAACAGGGGGTAAGTGCACAAAAATCTCACCTGTTATTTTTATCTTTTTTTCAGGTGCTTCTAACTTGAGAAATTACAAGCTATATATACTAAATTTTATGAAAATGTACTCATATTGGTACAGATTATTTATGCAAAATTCAAAAATGATAGGGGAAAGGTCATTTATTTTGAAAATCTTTGGCCAATTTGGAAGAAATTTAGGAGAAAAGGCCATTGGGCAAAACATTAACTTTCAGCTGCAACACAAATTAAACGAGACAGAATACTATCCAGAAAATTTAATATGTTATTTACCTCACAAAGGACAACGCAGTTAAAAAAATGGTCATACGACTTGTCCCACATTTTCATTTTGGGTGCTGAAATTCGTAAACCATAGAGAAAGTTAGTTTAAGGCTGAATTATTCTGAAAGTACAGCAAATTGAAGCCTACTGAATTAATTGGTTATTTCCAGTATCCCTGACAATAGATGGTAGCAATTTGGACATTATACTGTAACACAACAGTGAAATACAGACTGCTGAAATCCTTCTTGGAATTTTTTTCTCTCTATTTCTGTGCATCCAATATACCCATTGTTCTTTGCCCTATCATTCTTGAATTTTGCATAGATAATCTGTACCAATATGTCTACGTGTTCATAAAATTTCTGACATGCAGCTTGTAAACTTCTCAAGTTAGAAGCATCTAAAAACATAAAAATAACTGCTGTGTTTTTTGGGGGCTTACGTTCACATCACATCAAGCACAGCTACTTATTTATTGGTTAACATTTTAGCAAATTCTGAGATATCAACTGAAATTTGTTTGATTTGATAAGGAATGACCCATGAAAGAGCTTTTGAAGATCAAAAAATTTCTATACAAGAAAGTAGACACCCTAAGCAACAAAATGGTACCATTTAGAAGTGTTCTACTCATGTTCCCACATGATGAATTTTTTATTTGAAAATTAGCCTCGTCTGTTTCTTTTCCAATTTTGAAAGGCCATAACTACAATATTTATTATTGAAAGCGCAAATAACTAAGTGACCAAACTGCTGGTGATAAAGACTGTTGAATCATGAAACACTGTTACGCCTGTAATTTCTGTGCAAAACAAAAGTATGTTTATCACAGAAACTATTAGGAGTAGGAAGCTAATATTTGAGATCGGTTCAGTTGGGTACTTGGGGAATATCTAGTTGAAAATTTAACGGGAGACTCGGGTCGGATTTGACGGATTTTTTACAATAAAATGAATTTCGAGTTGTTGCTATTTCCGTGTATAAATATTATTCAACTTGCCATTCATGTAAGTTGCACTGTCGAAATAAACACATTTCAGTCATAAAACGTGTCTTTTGTATGATGCCTATCATTGCTAAGTCTTTGTTTTCGTCAAATGAACCGAGACTAATGGAACATTAGGTGATTTTCCGCGAGCCATTGCATGCCGGAAAATATTGCCATTCCAACATGGCGCGTATCACGGGAAAGCCCCATTTTCGCTCTGTATGATGGTACAAACAGTTTTAAAATGTGCCCGGAGGTATCCGAATAATTCCGACTATAAATGACCACCTTTGAACCATCTCGGCGACAAAGGAATGGGGAATGCCACGACGATTCGCCGGACATCACCACGTGATGTCGGTTTCCCTCAAATCAAGCGCTCTAATTGGTTGTAATACTAATTTCCATCCTCTGACGTCAGCTTGAAATACCAGCTACGTTCGATTCGATCGACTTTTTTATCCCATGAGTTTCGTTCATTTATATAGCTTTGTAAAACGACATTATGCCGTTTAGTCGAAAGCGAGTGGGCGGTTACGGTACTGGGAGGCAGCGAAAGTTTGCATCGTTGCAGTTAGCGCGCGATGCGAAGGCATCGAGGGTTGAATTCGCCAATGAACCTGCGGCGACAACTTCGTCTTCGACCATCACCATGGTGCCAGCGAAAATGGCACGCAGTGTAAGTTTAATTCTGATATTTCATATCTTCACTATGATAGTGCATATGATTCAGATTTATATACATTTGTGTTTTATCCAAACATCGTTAGCCTTTGTGGCATAACTATTACTGTATAAACGATTTGACGCTAATCTAGTTCATGCTGTTGATGTTCGTGGTTGTGTTGACATTCAGGCCCAGGGCAGGGCCATCCAGGCACATCAGAAGCAGAATTGTGACTATGGTTTATTATATTACTACAATTTGCCTTGGTAATTAACGTATACATAGCCTATATGCACACACGCGCGCGGGTGTATGTGTATAATATGGCATTGCCAATAAAGTAAATTGCATTCAATGCCATACCCCTGCATACGTAGTGGGGGGGGGCTTTCGTTGTTGAACATGTCTTGGATATTTTTTTCGTTCATGAAATACATTTATATTGTGTATCTTTTCCAGGCATCAAGGCGGTCATCATAATTACCAGCTGATCCGTCTCGGAGACTGTCTGCCAATGAACGGAAGTTTGGTTATGCAGATCTTCTGGAGGAGATAGGTGTCCCGCGATTCCTGGTTGAGGATGAGACAGATCCTGATGGAGATCTTTCAACAGTACTTGTACGCTGTGCCATGTTGCCATCACTTGTTGCGAACCTGCCATGCGCGTTGTTAGGAAGCATACACTCTCCATCCGAGCTGTCGACCGCACAGCACCCTCGGCATGGTGTGTAGCCTCGAGACTTTCTGCACCAGTTGCGACAAGGTCATCAATGCAACTCTGTCATCAGACTGTATCGATGGGACTCAGGCGACGAATGTCCCGTTTGTCGTGGTGAGATCAGCTGCGTCGGCAACGATGGACATGGGTGTCGGGTACTCAGGACTTGTGTGACATTTATTTTACAATGCCCATGACTCTTAACTTTGCCTTTTGATAGATTATACATTCAGTAATATGTATGCAAAGTTTCAATCATCTAGGTTGCTTTTCAGATGTTGAAATGTATGTGCCAATGTACATAAACTTTGAACACAATTTTCTCAAAAACATGTTTTCCCTCACACCTACTGCCTCCCGTGTCACTTCTCTCTGCTATTGTTTGACAGAATTGCTTGAACTTTCTACAGTGTTTCTTGATAGTATGCTCTTGAAAACTATGTAGTAACTTTTCAGAAAACATTACATATATTTTATATAATGAACCATCAATGTAAAATTTCATGATGAAAAAATACATTCAGATGTAAAAAAATCATGAAAACAAAAGTTTTTTGAAAACTTGGAAAGTCAACTGACTGTTTTCATTGGGGTTATGTGGAGTAACTACACACCAAATTTGAGTCCTCTAAATCCTGTGGTTACTGATATAAGTCACACGCAACATTCAATCCAAGATGGCTGCATACCGTGGGAAAATATGTATGAAACTTTCTGAAAAAAATTCACAGCATTACTGTTACCTGGACTTGCAATCTATGAAAGTTTCAGCTCTGTAAGTTCAGTGATAATGAAATAAGAAAATAAAATGTGTTTAGACCCAAGCGACGCCTTAAGAGATAGAAGATATAGTTCCTGAAAATCTGGTGATATGATGTGACATACATCTTTGCCAAAAACACATTCAAATTGGGCAAACACCCAAGGTGTCTAGCATCTACAACACATCAAAGAAGGTTATGTAATCAGAAGAAAGAAAGATTTCCACCTGTCAGTAACAAAATAGAGTACAAACCATGAGCCTTTCAATTATGTTCCATGTTCACCATTCCACAAGAGGATAACCGGATGGCACCTGCCATATCACTCACCCCTTCGTCTTCCCATCTGCATCGGGATAGAACTCGGTCTTAATCTCGCCAAACTTGCTGAAGATCTTGCGAATGACATTCTGCAGTTTCTCAAGACGCTCCGGACCGACCTGTGGCACGTTGTCAACAACGATAACGTTATCAATGCCATCCGTCTCCTTTGGCTTGTTCCGCAGTAGATCACCAAGCAGCTCTGTGAACACATCAAGATGACCACAGAGATGACCACAGAGATGTTCCACTTTGTACACGGCTATGAAAAGCACATATACAAAACACAACACTATCAATCAGATTAAGGAATTTGCCGTGGCACTGGATTCAGCTATGGTTGTTTCAGCCCATGCTAGCAGTGTTTGCTTCAATGGCAGAATGTTAAAAGGTTATTATTTTTGACTACCATTACAGCGTAGTCGGTCAATCAGATTGTAGCGAAATATCGTTGATCCCTTAACTATTCCATAACTGTACATATATACATGTATTTTATTAAGTTCGACATACAACAGTATGCGACACTTTTTTATAAACCGCGCGGCCAGCATAGCTTCGATGGCGTTCTTGCAATCTTGGTGCAGCAGGCCACGAACACCATTGCCGGTGACGGATGATACGTGCACTCCGAATATTGGAGCCCGAATACTACGTTATAAAGGGGTTAGACTTTCCTAGTGAATCTAATACTCAGTAAACTACTTGTCAAGATGAACACTTGCAGGCAGCGAGCGATTTTAACAATTGACGCGAGTGAAAAATCGCTCCCTAGATTATTGATTTGCGCGAGCGATAGGGAGCGAGAGCGATTGGTCGCCTCAAATATGATGCCCTGAAATATATATTTACGTATGGATAACATACACTACTCCAAATAAGAATAAGTTTGGTCACTCCGGCCCATAGGCACAGGTTGCGTAAACAGTTGGTGACACTTTTCTAGAATCCAGGCCAACCTCAATGTTGCCATTACAACATGCAATATGTATAGTAACCATTCACAATGCAAACGGAATGTAAATTATTAAACATGTGCGTAAAAAAACACATTTAATCGCCTTTTTCAATGCCCGAATTCGCATATTTAACTTGCTTTAAGTGGTGCCATCTTGTGAATAAAAGGGGCAACATAGCACTCGATGCAGGCTAAATATGTGAACTGGAGCTTTAAAAAATGGGAAATTTAGGCGGGCCCGGATTCTAGAAAAGTATCGAGTTGGTTCGGCCCATGCAAGCGAAACTAGTTCATGGTACAGCAGTTGCAAAAGCCTATCGGCCGAACCCATCATAACCCGAAACATCCGACACCGGCGCAGGAACTGACAGTCCTTCACTCCATCTGCCATAACATAAACATGTCAGTGTCGAAACATCAGTGAACACGACTGTTAAAAACAACACAGATGTTTAATTCATACTAATCATAAGACGGGGAGGGGGCATCATACTATGCGAAGTTCGTATTCTTGTGGAAATCAGTCGTCTACGCACGATTTGGCATGTCACAGTCAGACTGCGAGTTTAATTCAATATGGTGGCATTTGGGAATGGAATTCCGTGGATTTTGATCAGTTACCGTCATCCGTAGCATTATCTACGTAATCTTCAGGATCGCTGAAATCTGGCTCTTCGTCCACGCCATTTTCCTCCGGTTTATCTTCCTTTGCTGCATCTTTTTTTCGGGCGTGCCTACTCCCGCTTTCCCCCTTGTCCTCCGCCATGTTGAAAACCTCGTGCACCGCTTTCGTGCTTCCGCCGCGCGTGCGCAATGCGCCTATTAAAAAGGAATATTTCCATTCCTTTCCGCTAGGCGTGAAAATAGTCTAATTCACATTCAATAGGTGGCGCTGTATTGGTAGATTCAGGAAGCCGAGCGAGAGGTATCCTCGATTATCCAGGCTCCGCGCTGTGGCGCCAGCGTTTATCGCACACATCATCGCCCTGGACTCAACCTAGATTCTGGATGCATGCATAATTAGCTAATTACGATGTCATCTGGGCATTTCGCTAATTCATAATATAAGAGTGAACTTTTATCAGTTTATACGATGCAATTCGAATTAACTGTAACTTACTTACTTACTTAGTCCTCTTCGTGCCCGGTGGCATATAAGGCATCAACAAGAGAGCGCCACTGCTGTCGGTCTGCAGCCCATTTGGTGATGGTGTTCCATGTCAGGCCGCATTCTTTCATCTCCTTCTCCACTGTTCGTCTCCATGTTTCTTTTGGGCGACCACGTCTCCTTTTTCAATCTGCTGTCCAGCGTAAGGCTGTCTTGGGCTGTGCGCCAGGTGACATTCGGCACACGTGTCCAAGCCATCTCCATCTTCTCTTCTTTATCTGTGTGGCCAAGTATGTTGCATCTGTTTTGCGGTGTAGTTCTTCATTAGTGACGGTGTTGGGCCAAAATGCTCCTAGGATCTTCCGTAGACACTTGTTTTGGAATGTCTCAAGCTTGTGTGCTAGCTTGGCTGTCAGTTTCCAGCACTCGGAGCCGTAGAGAAGTACACTGAGAACATTACTATTGTACAGTCTCAGTTTTGTTTCCAATCTCAGTTGCTTGGATTTCCAGATGGGCTTCAGCATAGCGAAGGTCTGACTTGCCTTTCTGATCATAGCCGTGGCATCTTTTTCAGAGTCTCCATCTGTTGTGATTTTGCTTCCCAGGTATGCAAAGTCCTGAACGTCTTCCAAAGCCTCACTGTTGTTTATGTTGTTTATGGTGATGGGGTTATCTGTCTTGTCTTATTAATTAACTGTAAACTATGATTGTATTGACACAACTGCAGACTGAAAAGTTAAACCATAAAAAAAATGTGTGTAGCATCTCGATAATGACGTTGGTTGGCAGCTGGCGCTTCACGGAACGCCTACACAAAATGGAGTGGTGACAGTGTGTAACAACGAGACCACGCCTCTGTAACCAGACTCTCTCTTCTCGGCGAATTCACGAAGGCCAGCGAGACTTGATGATTGATGAGATTCTCTCTAAACAGCTGATCACAACTAAACTGGTAGTATAGTGAGTTTAGAAATTAAGCTCTGTGAGACGCACTCAGTTCAAGCGACGAGGCAACCAGTTTGGCTAATTCTGGTTTTGGACTGCTCGCTAGGTGAAACCGTGCTCGATGTTCAATAAATATAATAAAATCTTTATTTTCGCACATTAAAAATGGCAATTGTACATTCTTTTAAATACAGTAATGTCCGTAATAATACAGTTGACATCATCATCATCTAAATATTACATGTCTTAAAACCATTTCTGATGTCTAACATTTCCGATAAAACGTTCACATATGATGTTGTTACGTTAGACAAACCAGCCTGCCACACACGGCCAATGTCATGCACAGACACGTCATACATTGTATCACATTCATTTAGGATATGGCGGTAATTTGCGTAACATTTTGACCATGGGTTTGCAATGGACAACTTAGCAACACTGTTTATAATCGGTGAATTGTGGTTCATAGCTTTATGAATAAATTTTGAGAACCTTTGCTTTAAGATTACCAATAATGGCAAACTATCCGATAACAATGCTATAACATCACCGTGTGTAAGCGGTGCTAGCCCCACAACTTTCTTAGCGCTGTTCGCCATGCAGTGCAAATAGTGCCAACACTCTTACTCTGAAGATCCCATAGTGGGGCTCCATAATAAGAGCAGCAATATTGTTTAAATAAATTGCATTTTACATTCGTCTTAATATGACCGAAATCGGCCATGAACATATTATACCCTCTCCAGAATTTGGCAGCGGCATCGGCAAATAAACTATCCTTCTTAACAACGTATATATGATGGCCCAAATGTACAGCATCTTGGGTAGGCATTAAAAAACTATATCGGACGCCGAGTATTTCGAGATTGTTACCTAATAAAACTACGAAGACAACTGCGTGGAAACAAACGGGATACCGACAAGAAGCCATTCGCCTGCTGACATTGTCGCTTTGTGTTGAAATTCAGTGGAAATTGAATATATCCTATCCATCGCCGCATCGGTGTCGCTGTCAGAACGTGAGCCCGACTTAGGTCAGGAGGGCGGGTTATAAGTAGGTGAACATTGTTGGACTCTCGATAAGCAAATGGCTTCCTTGTCCACTTGCCATCTGGGCCTTTAGCTTGGATGGCAAATCTTGTTAAATCTTGTTAAATTATGGACTATTATGCGAGATGTAGCTAGTCCTGTCATGCTTCACTCACGTCAAATAAAATTAGTAGGTTTGCCTATTAACTTAAACTTCTATGAAACTATCGCGATAGTCATGACACTATCGCGATAGTAAAACTACCCTGGATAATCACATGTAGAGGAGTCAGACCACAGTTGAGAATTGCATTGGTGGCCATGTTAACGTTTTGTCTGATTATAAGAAAACGTGACCATCAAAAATTCTGAAAATTGTACACAGCAATTGCCATCATCTCATTGATATACTGACCAAATTTTATCAAAATCACATACCTCCAGCTCTTTTAAATCACCCCGACGTGCGATGCCTATCAATTTTGACAAAAATAGCCATGTATTCATGCGCCCACGTGGCCCATAGCAGAAAAATTCCCATAAATCCCTCCGCCAGTTAAACTCTTTAAAAAATGCACTGTTTCACAGCCAGTGGCTTCTACAAACAAACCTGTGAATATTCCTGCTCAAAGGCACTCATGTCACATAATATTAATTTATTAAGTTACCATTTTACAATTTCATACGCCCTACATTCGTGTGAAACAATAAACAGGAAGGTCAACTGTGGTCTTACCCCTAGAAGCTACAGTGTCGTCGCCATTACAATGGCGCCACACAATGCCCCAGTCCAGCGAAACACCGCCCGATTGTGGTGCCACCTTGTGCAGCAAGTTTTAAACTTGGGCGATAATACGTAATGTTATCGACATGGTCATCGGACGCTGTTTGGTTGCGAGCCGAGTGTCACCGGTGATAACATCAACTATGTTTGCATTCCCTCAGGACACATCTTTGTTGAGTTAATATTGTATGAATACTAATTTATCATCGCTTATGACTGTATGCTGAAAGAGAGTGCCTTTTGCACTTAATACTTATATATCATGTCTTACAAGTTATGGCGCAACTGTAAGCCAGGCCCAAGCCAAGCTAAGGCGAGGTTAGGCAAAGGCTAAGCCCGACACGTGGTCGAGATATTACAAACGATGGCATATAAAAAGAGTCGACAACGAAGCCAGGCTTTGAACGTCTTTGCCACTTTGCCTTTGGGAGTTTAGGACATTTGCTTTGGTGCCATCCATAAAGTTTTAACACCCCACCCCTTGACTTGTAACGCTGGCCCGTACACACCAGTCCAGTGTGATATCGACAGCTAGACAAGCAAAAACATTAAAAATAATGAACGGAACAGTTGCCAAGACACCCTAATCTAACACTCCATAATGCTTACCCTTACTGAGGCTGAGCGTGACATACTTTATGGATGGCCCCTTTGTGGAAAATTGGGGCCCCTTGGCCTTGCAGTTTGTGGTGTACCCCAGGCCCCCTGCCCCAGTCCAGAAATGCATTTTTGATCTCAAAGTTTAAGACACTTCCTCATACTCCCCATCAGGATGGGATACACCTGCCATACCTTCACACGCACCCTGGACCTTTCAGTCTGCGGTGCTGCTATGCGCCAATATGACAGAGTATAGCTGTCTCGTGCACCTGCCTCATCCGTTGGCATCAACGATTCCAGCTCATCCACAGAAGAAATGTTCCTTTGTGAGCCTTAGGCACAACACAGAGACTGGCCACAAACCAGATCAGATCTTCAAAACCAGTCACAGTCGTAATATCAAGCCTTTCAGTTATGGCGACAGTAAGCCATTATTAAATAATATATTTAAATTTGGTTCATAATGATTTAATATCACTAAAGAACAAAAGCACCAAAACACCCTAATTGATTTGCTCATAAAATAACTGCCCGATAGGATTGTTTGAAATGAACCCACTGTCTTTCTTGTTAGCTGCAATTCGTTCCTTCTTGTTTTGTGTGGGACAAAGTAGAATCAGGGTTAGAACATCTCAATCAAGAGGACTGGGTTTTGAATCCTCTTGCTGCCATTTCAAAGGTTGGGCAATTTTGTTGACTCCACATTGCCCCAGGTCACTCAGCTGTATAGTTGAGTACCTGGCTATAGGCAGTGGTGGATATATAAGAATGAACAGTCTTCGCAGAAATTGCAGTGTAGATGAATGCATACCAGATTAGTCGGGTGAGCATTGGAATGAACAGATCTGTCTGGTGTGAAATGTAACCCCACTGAATGGTCCTAACGACTGCATACTGCACTATGTAAGAACATACGTTGACCTTTCTTTGTTGCAGCCGACTGACCAATGAGACACTGACCATGTTCGTGCTGCTGCACGGTTGTCTCCAGTATGGTGGGATATGACCCAACAAGCACTGTCCACCTGAGCCAGGTGTCCCATGGGCTAGCAGGGGCAGCTAGTGGGGTTGTCACTCGGGCACTCTCTCAGCCTCTTGATGTCCTCAAGATTCGCTTCCAGGTTTGTATACAGTAGTAACTTAAGTAAGGTTGAGTAAATGAAAACGGTTGCAGCATTCACAGTTAAAGATCCCTCCTCTGTTTGATTGTCCTGCTCATCTCATTGTAGGCTTACTTCATGAAAACTTAAACCTATGTAGTTGTCACTGTCACATTTGTGCAAATTTGTAATTTAGCTATGGTGAAATCATCAGACGAACTATTAAAAATATTTTCTGGCTTTTCGTAAATTTCTAGCCTATTAAGTACTAAGTTTTATTCTGGATCTTTCCAGTGAGCCACAAGGGATGCTACCCCAATTCTGAATTCTCTCTCCTAATATTTTGCTCATTTTGAAGGTTCCAACTTTGCAATTATTTTTAGACTAAATGTCCTTTTTTTCATTATTTCTATTTCTTAGTTACTGGACTCTGGCAAATGCTGACTTTAATTACTCCCAATTGCATGGGTAACACAATCCCTGGATATTGACTAGTCATTTGATAAGGAGATATTTAGTAAATACATTATTGTATATGGTCCTCCAGCTTCAAGTGGAACCGATATTGAAGGGACATCATGGAGCAAAGTATTATGGGATGCTACAAGCGTGTCTCGTCATTTACAAGGAAGAAGGGGCTCGGGCATTCTGGAAGGGGCACATACCAGCCCAGGTGTTGTCTGTCATCTTTGGTGTGGTTCAGGTAAGTGGGAAGATTGTCTGGCATGACAAACTGTTAATCCTAGGAATACAGAGGAGCCCTTGCAATACTCGGTAGCTGTAAGAAAGTATTAATTCAAGCACTAACACTGCCAGCTGTCGACAGGAAAAAACTCTGTGTTACAGTATGACTATCAGTTACGTTAGTCAGTTACACATCACATTCAAATTGTAATGTGAGTAAAGTAGCTTCACAGAGATTGTGAGACAGTAGTAGACAGAATGCACTTTAGTTTCATAATGTTAAGCTATTTTTTAAATGTAATTGTCATGGAGTGAGTCCTTTTGTATCAAAGTAAGTACCGAAAAATTAAGTCAAACTACATGTCCATGTGTGAAATGTAGTGGGAAAACTTATGTGATATTGTGGGTTGTCAGTTCACGGTCTTTGAGGTTCTCACCCAACAAGTCTCAGACAACCTGCCTGACCCTCTGACGGAGGAGTTGAAGCCAGCAACACATTTTGTCTGTGGCAGTCTCGCCGGCTGTGCAGCAACACTGGCTTCCCAGCCATTTGACGTCATCCGCACACGCTTCGTGGCTCAGGGGAGTAACAGGGTGAGTTGACTGAACGTTGCAAGAAGGTGTTCAGATCTTGTGTAGATCTTTCATTTACACAAATTAACTATCAAACAAACAATGCACAAGAAATGTAATTATTTTTAATACCTGTTTATACCATAACAACTTTAATTAGCATAGTGCACATATTATTAATATTCTGCTATGCACTTTTATGTAATGTTGAAAAAAAATTTATTATTTATTTAACTTATTAATGTAATATTTACAAATATATATATATATATTTACTATGCATATAGTATATAGATATATATATATGTGTGTGTGTCATGTTTTAAGTAATTTATTTTACAATGTGGTAATATTTTGTAAACAGTTGTGTATGATTTAAGAATATTTTGTTCCATGTAAATTTTTTTAATTCTGTGTTTTGAGAAAACAGCTCACACAGTTTGAAATACTTTATTCTGATATTTTCGCATACTAAAGGTAATAGGCCAGGGGGGAATTGCCACGTGTGACGTCTCGCAGCAGGCACAAACGTAATGCTGGTATCGCTGCTCAGCAGTTTCTGTGAAGTAGCAAATTTAAAAGCTCTTGATGTTGTATGTTTTCATTTGATATTTAACATATTTTGCAATAACATGATTTCAAAGTGCATCAATAATTTGTCATTAAGGAACATTGCACATTTAATCTAATGATATGGCCTTTAATTTTTTACATTTTTGCAGATTTACCGCACAATGTTTCATGCCACTCGGCATATGGTGATCGGCGAGGGGTCAAGGGCGCTTTACAAGGGGTTGCTGCCAGCACTCATCCAGATCGCCCCACAGAACGGCTTCCAGTTCTCATTCTACTCCATCTTCAAGGGTATCTATGAACATGTCATGTTGAAGTCTGATGAGACACGGGCGCCCATAAAAAGACCAGGTAAGAATTATCAGTTGTTTTCCCGCTGTAATTTGAACTAGTGTGCAATTCCACAAAACAGGGTAACAGAATGAAGACAGGTGCATTAACAACTACCGGGGTGTAAAAGGATAGAGAATGACTAAAAATTGGTTTCTTAGCAAAGTTACGATTTGGTTTCAGCCAATAATGATATTAATTTATTATTAAATATTCACTCCGCTAGCAGTTGTACATTCAGAGAAATTATGCTGATAGGAATGACATAAGAATTACAGAATTACTTGACATTTTAATCTGTGTTGCTGTATTTTGGACAAGGGACATTTTTTGGTAAATAACAGGAATAAGACAATGAAGCCACACAAACAATCCAGATATACTCGTGGGTGTCCAGAGGGGGTGGGGCACAAGCCCCCCTGGATCTTGATGATTGTAAAATTTAGGTCTTTTATGGCAAGTAGATTGTTTACTATTTTTGTTAAGTTAATCATTTAGTATATTTGTTAAGTAATTATATACAATTATATCATTATTGTTCATTGAAAGTAGACATTTTGGTAAGTGTAAAGATTTCTGGTTGAAATGAGATGACAGTATTGTTTGCCCCCCTTTGGAAAAAGCCTGTGGATGCCCCTGGATGTACTCCATGAAACTTGTCACCACTCGTAAGAAGCATGACCATGCATCATGATGTCATCAGAATCACCTTCTTGGGTTATATTTATATATATATAAATTATATTTATAAAGGGTGAAAAATGGAACCCATAAAATGTTATGTAACTTACTTATTTTTATTTCAAATGGCACATTCTTTCGTACGTTGGTACATATTTGTTTTACACACATTTGAATTTGATGCACTCATCTGATCTGTCACCTCTTAAAGACAATGCCTACAATGGAAGCCTACAATGACAGCCTACAATCCATAGATTCAATCCATCAAAACAAAATTCTCACAAAATCTGTTCAATCCCTTTAGCCGAATGTGTCGTTTTCAAATTTTGCCCATCTGGTTTAAGTGTGTCCTCAGCGCTGAGTGCTGTTTTTGTGTGCTCACCCTAGACTTGTTATTGCAACATTTCACGTTACTGACCATTGTCCATTTGTGTGTCCAGGGAACCTGGAGAGCATCGTGTGTGGCTCTGGGGCAGGAATCTGTGCCAAGGTCATTGTATATCCACTGGACATGGTCAAGAAGCGACTACAGATCGTTGGCTTTGCAAAGGGACGGGCAGCCTTTGGTGCAACACGGACGTACCAAGGCCTGATTCATTGTCTAAAAACAGTGGTCGTTGAGGAAGGTGCTCGTGGCCTCTACAAAGGTCTGTGGCCGAGTGTGGTCAAGGCAATGGTCACTGTGGGTTGCAGTTTCTGGGCCTACGAACTCTTCTGTAACCTCATATTACAAGTACAGCCAGAGCAATGAACTTTACTGCAGCCACTGTGCATTAGGATATTTATGGGAATGTGGGAGTTGTTTTAGGGCCTACAGGGTCTTCTTTGTCATTTTATGGTGTGAAACAACTTTTTGTTGCTGTCAAGTGTAGGAAAATGGTTTATAGTTGTGTTTTTTGTGTGTGGATTCATTAGTATTAACTAAAACCCAAGATTTTTTATTTGTTAGCCCGTACATCATAGTAATTGTATCTCGCATACATACAAACATCATTTGAATGATATTATTGGATATTACAGTATAGTAATGTCAAGTCATGTAATACGTTAAACACATTTACAATTGCTTGTCAAAGTCATGAACAGTTGCAATCAATTACATCAAAAATGCAATGTAATATATTACAATTGTGATTACAACTGAATTTATTTACCTAAATGTAATTGTGACAGTAATACATGATTACAATTACACTGTCAATGTAATTGATTACGGTTAGTTGACATATGGCGTCCAACACTATGTCTAGCACAGGGTGTACTTTGGTTCTGAGTGAACAGCTTAAAAATACTTATTGTTGGGTTAGTCATAAATACTCAACCCACACCTGGAAAGTTGGTTGATCTAAAGTGTCATAGCGCCAGGGATATCTATCTCAATATGGAATGTTCTTACATTGATTGGGATATATATCTCTATATGGAATTTTCTTGCATTGGTCGCTATGTTAATTAGGTGCTAATGCAAGCTGAATGTTACTGTTGACTACATTTGATGTTGCAACTGCATTACTTTGTTTTTTATTTGTTGCCTTGTCACAGTATTGTCCTCACAGCTGTGTGATCAGTGTTCTGCGTAAATATCCAATTTTATTAATACTTGTGCCAACTCGAAACATGTTTGTGTAAACTTTAAATTTAGAGGGTTATGTACACCCTACACACACATAGGTACCTACATGAAACGCTGACATTTACACACCCCACTAACACTTGCACCCCACTGAAACCAGCTCCAGTTTCAAGTAAATCTACTCATTACTTTTTTCCTGTGTTCACAACCCTGTACCGGTGTGGAATACACTTTGGTGTAGAGGTCACATTTATTGGGTAGTGCTTTCATCCCTTGACCTGGTGACTATTTCACCAGTTATTCATTACATGGGAAATATTTAATTTATTGCGTTTCTGCACTTATCCGGTAGTATTCACACATGGCCATCCCATGGCATATTTTGGGGGGGCATTGGGCTATGGTCCTCCCTTTGGCTTAAAGTTTTGATTTTTTCCTGTAGCCTGCTGCACCACTGTGTAGTAGCATGATGGTAAACTAATGGATGACTAAGCTTGGCACCCTTTTCAAGATCCTAGATACACTATTGGGCCATCCACATGTACCAGGTATTTGTCAACCTATTACAGCACTGGGTCATCCACATGTACCAGGTATTTATCAATCTATTATTACAGCGCTGGCACATCCACATGTACTATGTATTTGTCAACCTATTACAGCACTGGGTCATCCACATGTACCAGGTATTTGTCAACCTATTATTGCTGCTTCTCTTTTTTCTGAATTACTGAGAAAGGACAGTGTAGATGTTATGACTGTTGGTAGTTGAGATTCTGTGATTCTCCACATGGATTACATAGCAACATCTGGCTGTCATTTTGTTGGTCTTTGTATGTGCTGGACAATTAACCACAGACAATTGCATAGAACTGCATATGAAGATTGCTTTGTTTTTAAATATTGTTTGTTGTTCTATGTGCATTTGATATATCAAGGAATGATGGTTCCAAATTAATCTATATTTAAACCGCAGTTAGCATATAATGTGCCCTGGCATGCGTTGTCAAGCATAAAGTACTTATTTATAATGTGACCCATTTCATGAACTGATGATGTTAGTGTCTGGTATTTATAACTATTGTGACCCATTTCATGAAATGATGAGGTTAGTTTCTGGGTGAGAATTCCAAACATACAAGTAGAAGATGTTTCTTTGTCATAGGTATACTGCCTCCAATTGTAAGGCAGGAAAAATTTATTTCCCACATCTGTAAAAGACTATCAAGCATGCATGCATTTATAGCCAACATTGCAAAACGTTATGACCAGGATTTTTTTATTAATTTAAACTGAGAACATCCAACTGCTATTTATTAGTTACTGTGAATGTGGTAACAAGGCATTTAAAGTTCAAATATCTTGTCACGTTCTGTAAAAAATGTACTGAGGATATTTTTGTGTGTATGCATGGTGGTGTTGCATGCATGCATGTGTGTGTAATTCATACCCAATAAATGTGTTGTTATAGAAACCACTACTATTTGTACATCTCATTTTCCAGTGCGAGTAGTATCAGTGCTTTTTCATAGGTACTAAATAAGGTCTACAGATCGATGTGCTTATAATGCTCAATGTTCCAATAATTTATTTTTTAGATTTTTTTTGGCAACGTGACCCGGGGGTGTGCTTTGCCCCACATGAAGAAATTTGTAGGACTGCAGCTAAAATGTAACTAATGTTCTGCTATTCTACCTATTATTTAGATAATAGGTGTGTATGTTTGACTGTGCTAACCGTTTCTGCCTGAAATGAAAATAAGTTGGCCAAAGCGTTTTTGCCTCTAAGGGGGTGATTATACCCCAAACTACTCTAATAATATTTAATGAACTTTATGCAACATTTCTTAAAGCAGGTAAGGGTGTTGAGAGGCTTTGCTCTTGCTCTAGCATAGTATATTTCTTAAAATATCAACTTACCAAAAAAGTGTTAAATATTCAGCCTATTTCCCAAAGATAATGCGAGATGTAAAGCTTGGCTGATAGCCATACGTCGAACTGAGCAAGACGGCAAGTTGTGGCAGCCAACGGCAAACAGCGTGGTCTGCAAGGCTCATTTCAAGATGATGCATTAAAAGGAAAAAACATTGATTGGTGGGCATGATTTGCACCTTGTGATGACTTTTTTGTTAAATATGTAGGTTTTTTAATGTTTGGTCCATCAATTATGAAAAATGCTGCAGTGTTTGTGTCAGTGGGCGGGCACGCGCTCAATCGTTAAACTTCACGGAATGAAGTTGTGTGTCTTTATCATTGTGCCTTTTTGTGGAGCAGTTGTCACTTTCTCACTGAGTCTACTTTGCTGCCACAATAGGTCATTTGATAAATACGTATGCTAGAAGAGATTTAGGTTTTATATATATATATATATATATATATATATATATATATATATATATATATATATATATATATATATATATATATATATATATATATATATATATATATATATATATAGAGAGGTGTGTGGAGGTTTCATATATATGCAATCATGGCAATGGTTTTAATAATATTATTATCATATGTATTCCAGCGCAAAATCCACAAACGTTAAACAAGCAAGGAAAATAATCCAAGCTGTAAAATATTTTTTTCTTCACACATTTAAGCTTCTGCATATTATGGTAGTACCGTGCCTTTTCATAGCCAGGGTTAACTTATTATCTGTTGATTACAATTACAGGAAATAAACTGGGAAAGAAGGTATTGACACCGCTGTACCAAGTCTGTTCTGGTGGATACAAGAGCCATCCACAGCAGCTGCATCTAGGGTCAAGTGTCTCGATGCCCCTCTCAGAGATACTGCCAAAAGGACAAGAAGATGAAGACATTCTTGTTATGTCAGAATTATATGTCGTCCTGTTTGTATAAGACTATATCTAACAACACCACGCCTTGACACTTCTCAACGCCATCAATAACTTTGTAAATGTAATCTTTACTTAGTTGCGCAGTTTCAGTGTTGGCGGCTGTGTTGCAATTCTTTTGGTATTCTAATTGTAACGAAACATCGCGGATGCGTTATCATCCGTTGTACAAGTGTATTAACATGCTTGCACACAAAAAAATCACATTGTATACATCAGTTGGTATCCATTCTGTGTTCTGCTGTCAATGTGACGCTTCAACATGGGCAGATACAGACACAACCACCCCCTCATACATGGCCGACATACACGCGCGTGCACACTAACACACAAATTCACACGTTTTAAAATCTTGTTGACATTGTAATTGTTTTAGTATTGTTGATCATTATTGTCCATGCTGACATGCGTGTCAAAAGCAAAGATTTTCCTTGAGACATTTCGCTTGATTTCACTTGTACTTTTGCATAACATGTGGTGACCAATGGTCAATGTAACTGTAAGCCGGGTGTAAATCGCTATGTGAGCTAATCCCGAAATCGCTTCGGCAAGGTCAACAAAATGCACAGACCCACAACTCCTTTTAGACTTATGGCATTCTTCCCTGGCATGTCGTTCGTCCAACTGATGATTCCGTCTAACTATCCATGAAATGCGACTGGTACGGTCGTCATACTGACTGTCACGGATAAGGCGATAACGCAACTAATCAGCGAAAGTTGAACACACTCATTACCTACTCCAGGTAGACCTTACCTGGATCATTATATGTCACCGAACGATTTTGTACATTTCGCGTTCATCACGAGATATGTTGCCATTTTCTGGCGCACGCGTTTGCCTGCTCTGTGACGGCGGCTAAATCTTCGGATTGATAAATATTTGCCAGCAGATGAGGTGGGTTTTTTCGAAGTTCCTCGCAATCGCGTTTCGTCGATTGCTTCTCGTCTATGTAGCGCCAGTTTCTCACGATCCTCTTTGCTCGGCCGACCCCGGTGCGAAGACAGCAGTGTAGAGTCGTGGTTGGCCAGACCCTGCTGGCAGGGATTCAGCTGATCGTAATCCCATCTTGCCACTTGCTGGTGTATCATTCCATCGTCTATTCTATATTTCCAGTCTAGTGCCGCTGTGCGATGAGTTCAGTTGTGCTGTGGAGTTCAAGAAGCTTTTCCGTGACTTCAGTCGGTTCGCATCATTTAAATATTTGTGCTTTTCCCGCCAGTGGTCAACGCCAGTGACGTGGAAACCGTAACGACATATGACCGAGATGACATCGTGCATCTATTAGACTAAACAAAGTCCTCATTGATTTAAGTCTTTCGGTTGCTCTGTTAGGATAATTTTAAGTGCCGCTGTGCGATGAGTTCAGTTGTGTTGTGGAGTTCAAGAAGCTTTTCCGTGACTTCAGTCGGTTCGCATCATTTAAATATTTGTGCAATTTATGTTTTCTGTCTACCACTTACTGTGATCTTTTCATGCGACTAACAATAGGCTAGGCTCACGAGTAATAAACGGAACATTATTTTTCTAAATCTTTGTTTGTGTCCATTGAACATCAAGTGACGGAGATATTTTTGGTTGTATGAAGATGACGGATAGACTCCGTATGAATGACGGAGAGTTGATATATATTAGCCCCCAAACACATGACTGAAATGTCGCGAGCCATTTTAGTATTTATTTCTGTATTAATCAATAGGTGGCAGCACAATCAGGGCGATATAATTTTCACCCCTGGTGGATCCACCTGTAGAAACGTCGAGCTGCCGCAGCAGGCAAGACAACGAGGTGCTAATCGTTTTGTTGGTTAAAAAAATGCAAATGAAAACTTCGATGCTTGGAGTCTCGATTCCACTGAATATCCGTCTTTTCACAACATTTCTCATATTCCGGGTATGATGAGGTATCTCAAATTATAACTCGTGTATCGGTGAAGCGTAGTTTATTTGTGATTTTAAATAGTAATGTAAAATGCATACGCCCTATAGACGATTAGTATCCGGGGTGGATTGCTGTAGACGGAAACCATCGGTGATACACGCCCACCCTCGGGGCAGGGGGGTTGAGGGAACCCCCCTTTTTGAAACAATTTTGTTTACTGTAACATTTTTCATTTTCAGAAATCATAACAGAACGCCCCAGTCCCTTTCAAAACCCGGAGGACGCGCCTGTGACACAAACCAATCATGTGATCATTGAACTAATAGCCAAGTGGAAAGCCCAGCCGTTTCCGCTGTTAATTATATATTAGCTAAATTCTTCAGAAGAAATGTATCTTAAGAAGCCGTTAGCGAAATAGCCCCGGAAGTAAACTGTCGTCTGTCAGACGTCTAGTAATCCAGCCGGTACACGTGTACTGGGATTAGGCCTGTCCGTAGAAAAGCTACACGGACGAGCCGGCTAAACTAGCATGCAGACTATAGTTACCTGAAAAAGGAAGTTAACATATAACCACGTTTCCACGAGGTGAGGCGATGACGTGATTGTGACGTAAATAGACAATCAAGTCTTTCTGCCTAGATTTTACCAATCGCGTTAATTTTATTTTCGTGTTGCTTAACATTCGTAGTTTAAATAAAATAATAAATGTATTCTTCACACTTAAAAATGTAGCAGAACTGAAGAGCGTAGCAAAGGAACAGTCTATATTGGATACGAAAAAGTAATCGTTCTTTCAGAGAACGATACATTAATGGAAAAAATATATAATTATTGTGTCAATGCTAGCAGTAAGATTATGATAAGGGCGAGCTATACATAGACGACAAATTGTTGGACTCTAGATAAGCAAATTACTTATTTGTCCACTTGCATTGTTGCTTTGGATGGCAATTTTGTTAAATATTGATAAATCTTGTTTAATCATGTTAAATCTCATTAAATCTCGTTAAATCTTGTTAAAAAACGACAACTAAAATGGTATAAATAATTAATATGTTTAAATAGAATGTTATACGGCAATGAACCATTTGTAGTTCTTCCTCAGACTCCATGGCATGCCAGAGTCCAGTCGCACGTGTCCCGTTCTATTTACACGCACACGTCAGCAATTTATCAAGCTGTCGAACCGCTGAAAGCGACACCTGACGGGCAGCCGCATAAAGTAGATTAGTAGCGTGCCATTTATCTGCCGTTGTCGAAGCGGAAGCCAGCGTGGTTAAAATAAGAGGTCGGAAAGTGCTCGATGCATAACAATAATGAATTATGTGTGAAAGCTTGCTTGCAATTAGGTAAAACACTATTTTGACAGTGATTGTATAGAAAGCACACAGGATCACTGATCAAAAGCGCTGATGAAAAATCGATAGTGTTGTTATGTAAAACCACCAGCAGAACAAAAAGGACATCGGGCGGAAATGCTCTTTTGGTGAAAAAATTAAACTGCTAATTGTGTCATCGCTCAACAGCTGAGCTTAATTTAATTAACATTCAAAACATAACTAACTCAGAACCACCTATCGTCAACATATCACGAACACCAGCATTGCTTTATTCAATGCTGCACGTTTGTGAATATCGGAAATACACAAGAACTCCACCATTTGTCGGTGCTGAACCAATAATGTTTACACAGCCTCCCGACAACGACGTAGCCGTTGAGTAAACAGCTTTTCCCGCCAGTGGTCAACGCCAGTGACGTGGAAACCGTAACGACATATCACCGAGATGACATCGTGCATCTATTAGACTAAACAAAATCCTCATTGATTTAAGTCTTTCGGTTGCTCTGTTAGGATAATTTTAAATTTCATTATGTACTTCTACGGAAATAAATGTGTAATAATCTTCATTTATCTTCATTAATAATATAAGCTAAAACATTTTTTTGTTACGGCATCGTAATAAGTCACTGTGCAAAATAATGAAAGTATACAATATTAGACGTTATTTTTACGTATTCATAAAATTACAATATATATATATATATATATATATATATATATATATATATATATATATATATATATATATATATATATATATATATAATAATAATATTATATGTGTGTATATATATATATATATATATATATATATATATATATATATATATATATATATATATATATATATATATATATATATATATATATATATATATATATATATATATACATATATATATATATATATATATATATATATATATATATATATATATATATATATATATATATATATATATATATATATATATATATATATATATATTATATATATATATATATATATATATATATATATATATATATATATATATATATATATATATATATATATATATATATATATATATATACATATAATATTATTATTAATATATGTTATTATTAATGTGCTATTTAGTTTCGGACAAAGTGTTAAATAAATAATTTGGCCGCATCAGATCAAAATTAGACACAAAGGGCAAAGTTGTCCCGCTCTATATACTGTGACAGAAGGTTATTCACACACCAATTAGGTATACCGATCTAACGATCAACACCAATCCTTTCGATTATTTGAAGAAAACAACGCACTCTTATTAAATCAACCGCGCAAATTCACACACTAGAGACCTGTACACCAGTGAACATGAACGGCGATGGGCTAACTCGATTGAGGTGGGAGTTTATTAGCTTCTGTGACCCGACATTATAACTTTATGTCGTTTTAAAAACGTAATTATCCTATATCCGATCCATAAGCAAGCATATTTAAGCCATTTGTTTTACTTCTATTGACACATTTTTGTCTCGTGATTGAGATATATTGTTAAATGAGAAACGTTCAATATGATATCGAAAGGTGTGCCAGAGAACATTGTGTACTTTGAGCGTAGAAATGTCATTATTATTAGATGCAATTACTAAACTGTCCGACAGATGGCGGTACTGTCGCGTACTACTGTCTTATCGCGTCACCAGAGACGTTTACTCAACCAAAGTGGTGACGTTTGCGAATCATACAACAACACAAACACGTTAAAAGAAAATACGCCGTCGATTAATTTACAACAATTACCATTTAATTACGCGTTAATTGGCTAATCGTGCGCTCGGGGAAGCTTCGTGGCAGGGGACCCGAGACGAGTAAACAGAACCACGAGCGCGTCAAGGCGCTAAGATAAACAAGTCGGCTCGCTCGAGGGAAGACAATTATACAACCTAACTGGACGCCGAGTGATACTGAGATACCGGTCTCGACGTCCCGCTTGTCTAAGCTATCTACATCAACCGTTGCGCCAGTGGGCCCTAGCTAAATAATAAGAACTAGCTATGACACTTCTATAATTAATCCCACCCAATGACCATGATTGCCATATCACGATTCACAAATACAAAATAATTACCTTCTCTACGTCTTCTTCCCCTGGTCCCTTGTGGGGGTGGAAGCAACATCACGTGATCCGTTCCGCTCTCTCGCCCAGTCGTCACCTTCTATTGCGGTCTACTTCCATCCTCTCCTACTCCCAGCTGTTCACCGTCCATCCACCAAGTTCAGTATTCCTCGTCTCTTTCTACCACCTTCTTGTATGATGCATGCTCTCTTTGTCAATCTTTCTTCACCAATTCTCTGTAAAATTCGCCTAGTTTCAAACACATTTCGTGAAAAATGTTATCTGTATATAGTATCGACTACGACATGCTATTTTTGTACACATATGTTACTTAGTTTCGGCGAAATCATCGGACAACGTGTTCAACAAATTATTTTTGGCCGCATCCTGTCAAAATTAGACAAAAAATGCAAATGTTGTCCGGCTCTATATACTATGACATAAGGTTATTCACACAATAATTAAGTATACCGATATAACGACCAACGCCAATCCTTTCAATTATTTTAAGAAAACAACACAATCTTATTAAATCAACTGCGCAAATTCACACACTAAAGATCTGTACACCAGTGAATATGACTGGCGATGGACTAACTCGATTGAGGAGGGAGTTTACTAGCTTCTGTGTTTATGAGAACATTTGTCTGACGGGCGTGATGGAATGTCTAAAAGCGCACGAACCAGTCTGAAGGGTCCAAACTTACCCGTCTGGAGGGCAAGAATTTACCTGTATCAGGAGGTGATCAAAGGAGGCAATCTTGCAGCTAATTGTGACAAACGAGCTGTAACACAAACCTTGGGTTATTTACGAGTCGCCGCAGTGTTCGTCAGCACGCACGCTCTACGGTGGAGCTAGATCGAGCGACGGTGACGCAGGCAGACGTCGTGATGGGTCGATCGTTTTAGGGTGCTTTCTCGGGCCATTCCGCGGAGTCGCCGAAATCTTTGTTGAACCGTGAATGGGAACATTTCTGAACTTGGATATTTATTTATCGTGAACTGTGAATGTTCGATTGCCCGAAAAAAAGTTAACTAATTCTTAAGTAATAGGTAAACTGCGAACACACTATTTCACTAGTGTGTGTGTGTTTCCTTAAATTAATAAATAATAATGAATTATTTAATTAATCCTTGCATTGTGCTTGTATGTGACTTTCAGCTTATTAAAAATATAACAATTAATATTGTAGAACATGTACATATATATATATATATATATATATATGCAAATATATATATATATATATATATATATATATATATATATATATATATATATATATATATATATATATATATATAAATATATATAAATATATATATATGCAAATATATATTTATATATATATATATATATATATATATATATATATATATATATATATATATATATATATACATATATACATATATATATATATATATATATATATATATATATATATATATATATATATATATATATATATATATATATATATATATGTGTGCAATATATATGTGTGTGTGTGTGTGTGTGTGTGTGTGCGTGCGTGCGTGCGTGCGTGCGTGCGTGCGTGCGTGCGTGTGTGTGTGTGTATACGTGCGTACGTACGTATCGTTAACTGTGAATGTTCGATTGACCGAGAAAAATGAACTAATTCTTAATTAATAAGTAAACTGCATAGCATCTGAGCGTTCTGTCTTCCGTAGTTCCTCCTTCCAGTCGCTAGTTGTTACCGCTGTGACACTGGGTCACGAATTATGGTGCGCCAGGTGTCGCTATAGAGCAGCGGTGACGCAAAGCAGGCGTCACCACATTAGCGGCAATGTGAGAAAAAGCCCCTACGTAACGTTTCTTTGCTTTCTAGGAAAACCGCGCGCAGGTTGGCTTTCGTTTTTCCCGGTCGACCGGGAGATCGAGTGGTGTTTGGTGCGCAGAAGACACCAAGGTTGGCCGCGATGTTGCCGGCCACCCGTGCACCAAAACAATCAGTTTCCCGCTTGTCCGTGCACCAATTATGTGACCGCGAGGCTTTTTGCACAAACAAACGTGGGACATTATCCCAGCCGTCTTCGTGAACCAGTTGTTGTATTTGTAATTTGTTCCAATTGCCGCATCAACCGATGAGATGCGTTGCTGGGAATTATCTCGTCGAAAATGCCGTGCGTGCGTGGGCGTGCGTCCGTATAATATTACCATTCCGTGACCATAGTTTTGCACAGGTACATTTGCACGTAGAACGGGAACTAAAGCGCACGGAACAATGGTATGTGACGTCACGCATGATCTGAAACCTTTTCCGAACAGTCACGCGTATTTATTGCTATCAAATTTAACATACCGTGTAATTTGAAAGCGTAGCAACGAATTCCGATATTTTGACACAGAACAAACCCGTTAAGAATATAATTAAAATGTCCAGTCCGCACATAACAATTGCCCATCTGCGCGGTCGCTAACGCCAGCTCAAAGTATTAAATTACAGATCGAGCTATTTTTGTGTTCAGGTTGAGAGGGTGTTGTTGGCACTGTGCACTTGGCTGACACGGTAAATTGTTAAATATGTGTCGAACTACGATCATTTTCGCGATTGTTCTGCGGACGGTTTGTCAACGAGCTAGTGATTATTAAGGAAGCCGTCACACAATAATTTCGGGTAGCCTATGTCATTGTGTTAGAGTCACTTCATCGTATAAAATGGCGGTCCTCAGAATATTATTTTCAAATATGTATTGTTGGGTTGATTTTTTTATATATATTATTATATAGCTGTATTTGCGCACACTCACACGCGCGCGCAATTTGCACAATTATTACAGTTGGACATTACGTCAAATTTAAATTGCAGTGTTGTTATTTTTAAACCCTAGATGGCTTATAGCAAGAACCGCCTGGAGTACAGATAATTGTCATTCAGGTAAAATATGAAAGATGCTGTACATCAATCAACAATATATTACTGCGTGGACATGCGCGTCTAAGAAGGACGTTTACACAATTATGAAATGAAAGGATGAAAAACGTTCTACTCTCGATAAGCCAATGTCTTCCTTGTCCCCTTATTAATAGCAATCTGTTTTTGGGCGTTGGCGACAATCTTGTTTAACGTTGTCGTGTGTGTTCGAGTAGGGACCTACGAGTCTGTGCGGGTGTGAATATCTGTAATATTGGTCAACTTAAAACGAAAATAATAATTATGGTTTCAATACTTGCAAATGAAAATGTATCTCTTCAATGTGCAACAATTAACGGCCCAACCAATTCTTCAATAGTAGGGTCTACATTTACGGTTTTGGCCCCGACGAAAGGGATCTGACGATGTTCTCATATAGACACCGTGCACTTTACGTGTTTTCTTGAATTATACAGTAATGCGTTCATATATCAACCTTTGAAAACGCGAAGATAGTTAAAGATTGGTTGATATATCAACGTGTTACTATCTTCGCGGTTTCATTGGTTAATATGTCAATGCGTTATTATCTAATTCAACGCGTAACTGTAACCGCGATTATGGCCCTATTATAGGGTTTTGGCCCTGTGGGGTTTTACGAGGTTCTCCGGCAGGTGTCGTGCTATATGTGAATTTGCTTAGCCTAGCTGGTGGCTGGGGTTTGACGACTTGATGTCTCCGGAAAACACCGCGACTGCCCATGGCGACTATCTATCTAGTCTGTGTCAATTAAACACTGATCGGTTTTGTTTTGGATCGTCTTTAACGTTGGAAGTAATTGCCGCATCCATCTCCTCTCCGCTACCGAGTGATCGATGGCGGCGTTGTAAGGTCACGTGATTGATGACGCCATCGAGGTACTAATAGGCCACGTGATTGATGGCACCATCGAGGTAGCAACGTTTTTGTTCTTGGACGTTTTGTCTCTTCTGCTTTGCATTGTGCTGGTTTGCGACTGTCAATTAACTTGACAGCCGCGCATGATGACACTTTATTAGTCAAACATGACAACGTATGTTGTACGGTGAACGTAGCCCGAGGACATGGTTCAAAATGTCATGAAGTGTTGATGTCAAAAACGGTTAAGTATATTAACAGTGGAGAGCGATTGTTGTGAATGTATATAGAATTAAAAGTATATAAATCTTGTATATGTAGTGATGACAATGGATTCAGATAAGTATGTATGCTGTTACCATACACCTGTGTAGTGGTGTATGTTATTGAAAGGTTGTGTTGTCAGAGATAATGCTTCCGAATTGTCAAGACCAGTGTGGAGAAGGTATTGCTCTATGGCTCTGACGCATAATGAAGAAAACAATACCAGAAAAAGACAAATGATACTTGCTCAAAATAAAATGCCAAGAAATCGGAAGGAAGACGCACCAATATAACTTCATGGATACTGGAAACTGAAACGGACTTGGATAGGACACATCCTCGGGAAAAGAGCCCATGTCACACAGCAAGCCCTGGAGTGGATCCGCTGTGGACACGTTGTAGGTGGAAGACGGCCATCAATAGGGAAACAAAGCAGTGTTGTGCGATCTGGATAGAAATCATGCAGAGTGCATTGAAAAATGCAACTTCGACAATATGGTCCAATCAGAACGAAAAGGATCAAATAAGTTTAACTGCATTTTATACGATTGCATATATCGTCCGTAAAACCAAAATAGCCATACCCGAAAAGTGGATTCATAAGAGCGTATGTGCATATGGTAGCATTAATTTCTAGTTTGTTTCTGGTCTACGGAAATAGCTGTACATCTCCGAGGCTCGACGCGTGGATGTTGAACGATGGCTCCTGTGCGGTTGACAATACGGATTAGTAAATGAAAGCAAGGAATTATCACCCGCCATTCAGGCAAGAGTGATTGAACCCAGAGACGTGCGGATGGGAGGAAATGCTTACACAGTAAGCCTAATTGGATGTCATGAAGATGTAGTAGAGAGGAAGTCGATTTCTTTCGGATGAGATAATCCATTACATGGCCGCTACAGAGACATTATACATCACAGAATATGTCACTATTTATTTTTGCCGACGGCAGCAATGTTTACTTTTGTCTGGTTCTACAGAATGAACGATGATATATAAAGCGTGTGTATTAATATGTATCGTATAATTGGGACATCGGGATAGATGCGTCAGGTGCATTAGTTTGAGTTCCGGGAAACAACAGTTGAATCCACCAATTGTCGCCCAGGACTTTGGCCAGACGTTTTGCAATACAAAAATCGACTTAAGTTATACAACATTGGCCACAATCGACAAACATTGCATGAACAAATGCAATTATTTTACTAACATATGTACAAGTTTATAAATTGCATTTAATAAAATATGTGCTTATAGTTACTTTATTATGGTTTCACGATCGCTAAAACGGCACTGGATTCGAATTGAAATAATGGTAATATAACTATTGAGCTAAATATATGTTATGCTACCATGTAGACACATGTATACTTGCATATATACGGAAACGTTTACTATATAATGGGGCCCATATAAATCGCTAGTCGCAGTTTATGTGTATTTTCTGTAACTTATACTGAAAGTGTCGACTTCGTGAAAGACCAATTGGTAAGCGGTACCAAAATACACTTTTATTACATTCTGACGCAATTTTCGAAAATACATGGCAATATATATGTCAGTATTACAACACACCACATACTGCAGTGACGTGGGTTTCATAATATATATATATATATATATATATATATATATATATATATATATATATATATATATATATATATATATATATATATATATATATATATATATATATATATATATATATATATATATAGGAACACATTTGCGACTAAGTCTAGACGGTGTACTATAGTCGCCTGGAACTGTGAAAAACGAAATATTTTCGTGGGGAGAAACAGGGCAGGATACGACATTTGCTCCTCATGAATAACAATACGCAGTTGTCTCGAAGTCATTGCAAACGACATTGCACAATAAACGTTGATATATGTATATGTATATATATATATATATATATATATATATATATATATATATATATATATATATATATATATATATATATATATATATATATATATATATATATATATATATATATATATATATATATATATATATATATATATATATATATATATATATATATATATATATATATATATATATATATATATATATATATATATGTATATATATATGTATATATATATATATATATATATATATATATATATATATATATATATATATATATATATATATGGATACATTATATTAGTGATTGTATAGGAGAGTTTAACATATTTATTCGTGGCTTTGTAAGCCTTATGCCTTTATAACAAGTGCCGGGCCTACGACCGCATCAGCCCAGCCTCACGTTGTTCTCCGGTCTTCAGGAGTCTAACCTAGGAGTTTGCGGTGCGCACGCAGGTGCATATAAACGTGAAAAATCATATAAAAACGAAATGGTGCAAATGATACGTGTGGCTAAAATGAGAACTGGTGGCGCAAGGTGAACTGTGCTCACACCCAGCTGAGAGTAAATTAATTCCAGGCGCTTATATTATAACTATGTGGTTGAAGGAATATGCGTATAAATTTATCGGGATCATTGTTTTTGAAGCGGGCGCATGGGACTATGGGTTGTTGTGGCAGATATATGTTCAGGAGGTTATGTTTTGTTTTATAGATGAAAGTAAGTTGGCGGTACTGCCAGGATTCGTTGTCAATTTGTCATGTTCGCAGACTGCACAGAAGCGCTGACAGACCGGCGTCCTTGGTCCGGCGTCGCTGTTTTCAGACGTCGCGTTATCCGGCCGAATATTTCCCGGCGCGCGCTGAATAATCACCGCCTCTAATCAGCGTCTCTTCAAAAGCTGGCGGACGTAATGTGAGCCGAAATCTGATGAAAACTGGCCTCGTCGACTCCGTTATGGGGTCCGGCGAGCGGAGACTGTATCGTTGGTCAAACGTTAAGCGACGTTGATTGACGGTGATGACGTTAATCCCGATCACAACGGCTTGGCAACGCGACGTTTGAAGGACAGCGTAGCTGTTCGTTAACGCCACCGCAAGTTGTAATGGCTGCCTGCAGACCCTAACCGCGCCTTCGGGTTGTAAAGTTCGGGTTGACAGCAGAGCATAAACCGGATTGTTCGCAGTTTCATGTCCGGGTTCATGGCATAGGAATCAGGTGACAGTGGTTTTGAGAAGGATCTTTGCACTTTAACAAAATAAGGGAAAGGGCCACATTTGTAGACCACGACACTTCGCTGTGCACATGATTACATTTCTAGTTGCTGGTTAGCAGAATGTTGACCTGTGTGTGATGGAAGGGTCTCCTGCGTGTGTAGACACCATCTTTTTTATGAAAATTATATAGCAGGTCATTAACATTACATGCAACAACGTGTGTCATTGTGATAAAATCCGAATCATTATTTTGCCGATATAGGATTAAAAAGTTAGCATTTAACAAGGTTGCCACCAAAGGCCCAGATGGCAGGTGGACAAGGAAGCCATTGGCTTATTGAGAATCCAACATTTTTAATCTATGTGTAACCCGCCCTCCTGAGATATGTGTCAATCTTGCTTTTAAACATATCCACGCTGCTAGCAGTTACACAATCTGTAGATAATTTGTTCCATTCATTGATCGTCCTCTGTGAGAACGAGTCTTCCTGATATCCAATCTACACTGATCCTTTAATATAATGTTGCCTCATTTCCTCTTGTTCTATTATTTTTCTTGAGTGTGTGAGAAAAAAAATGATAACAATATTGAGTGAGAAAAAAATATTTCTGTCAACATGGTCGCCTATGGAAAAACAAATAATGACTTGTCCCTAAATGCACTGTGCAGCAGAGGCAGAATTGTTCCGTCACCTTCGAGTCGCTCATTACTTTAATATCGTCGTGTATATTGTAGTGGCGCTGCGCGTGGTAGGTGTTGTAAATGCGCTCAAGTCAACACCGACTGCTATGCGGTGTTCTCGTCAAATTATCACAGTGTATTTTTATTTAGTTTTGTTGACTTTTGTAAAATTTATTTCGGTTCAGCCAAACCGAAACTCTGCGGGAAAAGGCGACAGGACACTTTTTTGCGATCTCATCGAGCGTATATTCACTTTTGCAAGTTACCCGATATAACGAAGAAAGTTAATTCTTTATGTTATTGTATATTTATAATAATAATATTTATTTCAGACAAAAAAGCGCATATACAGGGTTGTGTATTCATACAATACAAGTAAATATATATATATATATATATATATATATATATATATATATATATATATATATATATGTAAGTATGTATGTAAGTATGCATGTGTGTGTGGGTGTGTGTGCGTGCGTGCGTGCGTGCGTGCGTGCGTGGGTGGTCGGGCGGGCATGCGTGCGTGCGTGCGTGCGTGCGTGCGTGCGTGCGTGCGTGCGTGCGTGCGTGCGTGCGTGCGTGCATGCATGCATGTATTTTGCGATCTCATCGAGCGTATATTCACTTTTGCAAGTTACCCGATAAAACGAAGAAAGTTAATTCTTTATGTTATTGTATATTTATAATAATAATATTTATTTCAGACAAAAAAGCCCATATACAGGGTTGTGTATTCATACAATACAAGTAAATATATATATATATATATATATATGTATATGTAAGTATGTATGTAAGTATGCATGTGTGTGTGGGTGTGTGTGCGTGCGTGCGTGGGTGGTCGGGCGGGCATGCGTGCGTGCGTGCGTGCGTGCGTGCATGCATGCATGTATATAATATAAATACAAACAGTACACGTTCTTTTACTAGTACAATTGCCTATATTACTTAAACCGTATCACGCACTATTTGAACATTAACGATGTGATTTGATCAAATTACGTTTGTTTCGAAAACAGGTAATATATTCGTGAAGCTCTCTTTTGATCACCGCCTTTACAAAGACGTGTTTTGTAATGATGATGAAAATACAACTACTCGTGGGATAAGATTTGTTAATGTTATCCAGCTACAACAATCCACTTGCAACGTGAAAGAAGTTTTAGTGAGCGATGTGTACCAGTCGTTCGCGTTATCGCGGCGCCGCAGCCACCTACATCGCTGAAATCACGTAATGCAAGTAAGCGCATTATAAGTCAGCGTTGATTTTTACGGTTATATTGCTGATAAAATACAATTCGTCGTTGTCCTTGCATGCACGTAAGTATATGCATGTCTACGTCCGTATATATGCACATGCGTGTGGTTCTACACATGAACCATGCGTGAACAAATATAGGTGTGGAATATGAGTGGAATATAGAGAGTCTATAGATCAGGTTACCCGAGGGGCGCAACACTGCGCACGCGGCATTGTTCGCATACTGCGCGCTCGTGCGCCAGCCAGTTTGCAGGTTTGGGAAGCTGGACAGTAAAGTTCACTGTCAATCACATATATTGACGTGCCTTGCTTACATTACCGACTCCTGCCTATAAACATGATAAAGTAGAAACTATTACATCATCTTACCGTAATTATGCTGCTGTTGTCGTTGTCGTTGTTATTTGTTGTTTAATGAAAAATTACTACACATTGCCTACTTTAAAATAATCCCTTATTTCTGTTTGCGATTGTGATAACAAAAGTGTCTATATGCGGTTTGTCCTCGTGCACGTCGCAGATTTATATTATGTACTCTTGAATATGCACGTCAAACATCGACGAAAACTGCCAAATGTTCATGGACCATTGCTACAGCCATGTACTTCGTGCACCATAAACTGTCTGGACGAGAGAGATGACCACTCGTGGAGAGAGAGAGAGAGAGAGAGAGAGAGAGAGAGAGAGAGAGAGAGAGAGAGAGAGACAGAGAGAGAGAGAGAGACAGACAGACAGACAGACAGACAGACAGACAGACAGACAGACAGAGAGGGACCACTGGTGAAGAGAGGGACCACCGGTGAAGAGAGGGACCACTGGTGAAGAGAGGGACCACTGGTGAAGAGAGGGGCCACTAGTGAAGAGAGGTGCCACTGGTGAAAAAAGGGGCCACTGGTGAAGAAAGGGGCCACTGGTGAAGAGAGGAGCCACTGGTGAAGAGAGGGGCCACTGGTTAAGAGAGGGCCCACTGGTGAAGAGAGAGGCCACTGGTGAAGAGAGGGACCACTGGTGAAGAGAGGAGCCACTGGTGAAGAGAGGGGCCACTGGTGAAGAGAGGGGCCACTGGTGAAGAGAGGAGCCACTGGTGAAGAGAGGGGCCACTGGTGAAGAGAGGGGCCACTGGTGAAGAGAGGGGCCACTGGTGAAGAGAGGGGCCACTGGTGAAGAGAGGGGCCACTGGTGAAGAGAGGGGCCACTGGTGAAGAGAGGGACCACTGGTGAAGAGAGGGGCCACTGGTGAAGAGAGGGGCCACTGGTGAAGAGAGGGGCCACTGGTGAAGAGAGGGGCCACTGGTGAAGAGAGGGGCCACTGGTGAAGAGAGGGGCCACTGGTGAAGAGAGGGGCCACTGGTGAAGAGAGGGGCCACTGGTGAAGAGAGGAGCCACTGGTGAAGAGAGGGGCCACTGGTGAAGAGAGGGGCCACTGGTGAAGAGAGGGGCCACTGGTGAAGAGAGGGGCCACTGGTGAAGAGAGGGGCCACTGGTTAAGAGAGGGACCACAGGTGAAGAGAGGAGCCACTGGTGAAGAGAGGGGCCACTTGTGAAGAGAGGGACCACTGGTGAAGAGAGGGGCCACTGGTGAAGAGAGGGACCACTGGTGAAGAGAGGGGCCACTGGTGAAGAGAGGGGCCACTGGTGAAGAGAGGGACCACGGTACAATAAAATGTCTGCCCGTACTTAGTACGATTTGTGTATGCGTACGTATACGTACGCGCATGAATATTATTATATTGCCTACCAGCAGAACATTCCCTAATTCCGCATAACGTAAATTTATATATAATAAATATATTACAAGATGTTTTGTTGTAGTGGCACAACAAACGTGCACATAATATACTGTAGTATATAATGCATGTGTACATGCATCCGTGTCATGTCACGACATAAACATATTAGGCCCTATTTACGTATTTGGAAAGATAAAATACTTATCACATATATATTACCTTTATACATCAGAACGGTTTTATTATTTCCGCATCCGCTGGAAGTAAAATTAGTCATGGGAAGCTGACATTTCATCTAACTTCATAAAGTACTCAACGATTTTAAATAACACTCTTTCAGTAAGTGGCTATGATAAATGTTTCTGCACATACGGATTAGCTAATTATAAACGGCAGTGATGTTCAGTTTTATTCCAAATATCATTATAATATGTTTTTGTGTCCGGATAAACGTTTACTGTACTGGTTCAAATGTGAACCCAATGGAAATGTCAACAACGTCAATATGGATTATTGCCAGACACGTGCAACATAGCTATGTTATGTTAAGTATTAAAGCAAAACGACACTTTTGTAAACATGTCGTGTTTCGTTCACTGGAAACAATGTTCTTCGCGAGACGATCAGATGCTTTGTCTAGTGACTGATGGAAAACGCCCTCGTCACGTAGGCCTATTGATCAAAGCCTATGTCAGACGTAACACCCATCTACCTGGAAACCCAACATGTTCACCACCCGGGGGATATGACGTAATCGCGCTGCCAGAAACCAATTAAAACCCGTATGTTAATCAGGCGACGAGACACTAAATATCACACTACACGCGGAATGCGACGCCATGGGCGTTGCCTGTTTAATTCACGTCGTCGTGGATTCTCAGCTTCCCATTTCCGTTCATTATCCGTACATCTATCCATCCACCCACCCATACACGGGCCGCCCGGGGGTGCCCGGATCATGCGTCAGCATCAAGCCGAGCAGCACTGAGATTGTTTCGTAGCGGCGTTGCGGGGGGAGGAGTTTTGCTTCATATGTAGTTGTAGTTACATTGACCGTTCGCCCGCTAGGCGGTAGATCAGCGATGACGTAACTTTTGATGCAGTCGGCCGCTTTGAGCACTAGTTCGTTAGTGCGCTTTTAACTTATTCCCGTTGTGGTGCCGTAGTCCAGTCGGTCAACTACAGTTGAGTATTGGTGAGAACGTCTGCCGTTCAATGTGCTATAACGCAATATATGGGTAATAAATAAGCAGACAAGTAATATTCACAATAAATCCGACCTTATCAGAGATCCAAAGGGACACCTGACTGACTTGTGTAAACAATACTATCACGTACTCAAGGCTTTGCTGAATAAACACGCCCCGATAACCACCAAATCTGTGTCACAAAAACCACCGGTTCCGTGGATGACTCCTGAAATTATATAATCTAAAAGGGGCCGTCGCTATATTGACCGAGTATGGCGCAAATCACGCTCCCCTTTGGATAGGTCACGTTTTTCTAAACAGTATCACTGCTGCAATACGCAAATGGCTAAAGCCAAATCGAATATAGTCATTTCAAGAACAAAATCAGTCTGATCCAGTCTGCTTTTCCAGATCATACTTTAACTACTGTACAAGTAGACTCTCCGCAAGTACATTCTCTACTTGCTGATTTGACTTCTGCCATAGTTGATGATGTAATCATGTCCTCCCCAAGTAAGTCATGTGATCTTGACCCATTCCTGACTACACATTGCTGAAAGTATGTCTTGACACATTACTTTACCCAATAACAAATATTATGAATGCATCACCGTGCTCTGGCTTGTTTCCGGACGATATCAAGCAATAGCAAGTCAACCCACTTCTTAAGAACTCAACTTTGCCTAAAGAAAACCTAAGCAGTTATATAAATACTAATCTAAGCTCTATCTCCAAGGAAACCACTGGAAAAAGTTGTAACAAGCCGTATAAGGTCTCACATTGAGTCAACTTATATGTCTAATGTATCACAATCAGTTTACAAACACTTTCGTTTACAGAGACTGCTCTTTTAAAAGTACACAGTGACGTCACTGTAGATATGGACAACGGCAAAGTAACAGCGCTTACCTTGTTTGATTTATCTGCTACTTTTGATACTATTGACCATAACATACTCATTAAACGCTTGTCAATTTGGTATGGCATATCTGGAACAGCCCTGAACTGGTTTTCATCTTACTTAACTGATAGATACCAAAGAGTTAATATATCTCATTGCTTTCCAGCGACCCTACACCCACTTCGTGTGGTGTTCCTCAGGGTTCTGTTCTTGGACCATTACTTTTTACTCTTTACACTACTCCACTAAGCTGAGTCATTCAAACACACAATTTGGACCACGAAGTATATTATATGCTGATAATACACAGATTTACCTTTCCTTGGCTACCCCGAATACAATTTTTTCCTAAAACCAGCATGGTGAACTTTTTTCCCCGACACCTGTGCTAAGCCAGAATTTCAAACCGGCAGTCTCAGCACGGAATTTAGGAGTCAACTTTGATAATAATTAACATTTTAGACAGCAAATTTCACAAACTTGTCGTTGCTGCTCTTATCATATTCGTGACCTCGTATTCGCCAGTATGTCTTTTGTTGTCGCCAAAACTATTGCAATTGCTCTTGTTGGCAGTTCACTTGACTATTGCAATTCCCTTTATCATATAATATTGCTCTCAGGAACATCTTGAAACTTCAACGTGCAAAATTGTTTGGCAAGAGTAGTTACCTGGCCTCCTCGTTTCTCTCACTCATTACCACTTCTCAGATCATTGCATTGGCTCCCTGTCATTGGCTGCCTGTCCGATATCGCATTATTTTTAAGACCTACACAATTACCTATCAAGCATTTTCATCCAAGCAACCAGCATATTTACATTCACTGCTCACTCCTGCAAGACAGCCCCAGAGCTTCGATCATCTAATCCTAATACTTTTGTTCCTATAGTGTTAAAACATATGTCGGAACTAGAGCTTTTTCAATTGCTGCACCAACACTGTGGAACTCACTCCCTGTTAGGAAATATAACATTTCGCCGTAAACTAAAAACCAACCTGTTTAAACTTGCTTGTCCTCCATAGCTCCACAGCGTACCAACCCAACTCTTTACAACTGGAACTGTTTATCGATTATGAACTGCTAAACCCCTTTTTTGGTGCACTGCCGAGCTTGGGTCTCCCGGGGATTTTAGCGCAATATAAGTATTTTATATATTATATTATTACAGAGATATTATCACTGACAAGAGAATACCTGGATTCATTCTGCTGTATCAACTACTAATGTTCTTGTATATCGCGTGTGAGGAAAATACAACAATCATTAACTGCATTATTTGTTATTTAAGAAAACTTGGATGATGGAAACTATAATCGCTTACATATTATTTTAAATAATAATCGCTTACATATTATTATAATGTCGTCGTTTTCGATTTCATAAATTGAAAGCGCGTTTTATTTCATGCAGTTTTTACACTGTATACTGTTGCAATGTCTAACAATTAAACCCACGCACTGACTCTGTTCAATACCATCTCAATAAAAACCCTCCCCCAGGGAATTTACGCCACAATGTTTTTTTAAGAAGCTTATAACGTACACATTTGAAATTCAGTTGTTTGCCACCTGGAATTGCTGCAATCGTGTATTTTTGGTGGTTTAATACAACCAGTGTCAATAGCAAAGCTTGAAAAAAAGGATGGGGGTAGGGGTAGATAATAGTCCATTTTATCAACATATATCTGCTGATATGAGGTATCATTGGAAAAGTATTTGAATACACTTTCTAACGATGTTACAATTAACATATAATTATGCAAGAAAATAATGACGTCATTATGACATCAAACCTTAGCTATGTTATAGAAATTACTCAACATTTCCAGAGGCCAGACGGGGAACCCTACAACGGAGTCCCGCGTGAGGATGCACATGTGAACTCCGGTTGTTTGCCACCTGGAATTGCTGCTATCGTATATTTTAGTTGTTTGATACAAACATTGTCATTGGCAAAGTTTGAAAGTATGGACAGTGTAGGGATAAATAGTAGTCCATTTTATCAACATAAATCTGATGACCATAGCAAATGAGGTATCAATGGAAAGCTATTTGAACACACATATCAGTGTTGTTAACTTAACATGTAATTGTACATGAATGACGTCATTATGACATCATACATGAACTATGTCATATGCATTACTTGACATTTTGTTTCAGGCTTGATGTACTCAACGTATTCTGACCATAATGTTTTTATTTTAATTGTAATCAGTGCTATCTCTAACTGTTAATATTTGTGCATACACACAATTGTAGAGAACAACTTCGATCTGCACCTGGTCTGTGTTGAAGAATTGTATCATTTGCTGTTCGGTATATGGACCACCACAATTATGCTCGGTACCTGTCATACTTTCTAACACTCCTGAACCTGTCACGTACTCACACAGGAAAAATTTGCTAAGAAACCGCGGGTTCAGTGTGTCCAGATCAGATACCCCAGCATCTAGAAACCCAGTTGACTTGGCTATTGAACAGACGATCAATCGTCATGCGAAGTCCAGGGGAGGCATCACAGGATTCAGCAAAAACTATCCAGCCTACTACTGATGGTGTATGACCAGACATGCCAGAGAAGGCTACTTAGAAACCACACTGGAGATGGCAGATATGACATGTTCTGAAGACACGGCACACAAAGACCTTCGGCCATCAGAGACCAGACTTGGTGAGAAAGATCTTCAGACACTGATAACTGCTTTCCACAATTTTATAATTCCATTTGAAGTTGAGGTCAAGGAAGACCTGTTTTGCATTTCTTCTGGAGCACGAGCCCCAGATGAAGTTGCGAATGATATCTTGAATGATGAAGCAGTTGGCAAAGCATTCAAAGCCTTTATCTGGAAGAGGCTTATTGCCAAAACTCTCAAATTCCATGCACCTCTTCTAAGGCAGTCCTTAAGACGTTTGGTTTTTTGAAAAGACCAAGAAGCTAAAGTCCTTGAAGATGAAGACAGTCCAAATATCAGCACAACGGAATATATTTGGACAGCTGCTAATTCTCTCTGAAGACAACAACCTTAGTCTATAGAAGATACTGCAATATCCACTTGGTTCGGTCCCATGGGCTTTAGCTACACCGGATGGGCTTTACTTACATCGGATGGGCTTTAGCTACACCGGATGGGCTTCCAGTAAAGACAGACAAGGCCAAACTGATGCACCAGCTTGAAGATGATGCCGCGCTGGAACACCATCCTTGCCTTGATGACTTGGGTGCGTACGTAGTTGACGGGAACGCCCTACTGTAGCACTCACTGCTCTGTCTCAGACATTTGGAGAGTTGTCTGAGAAAGTATTAAGCGTGCTGTCCAATGTGAAGAGGGTGGACTTCATGACCGACCCCTACAAGGACAACTCAATCAAGTCAGCTGAATGAAGACGATGAGGAACTTCGGATGCATACCTCGTAAAATACCTCGTTAAGGCAAAGTATGTTGCACAACGCCAGGGTCGTCAGATCTTCTTTGTCTGCGGGGACAGCTGTATCTCATTGACATCAGCTGATGGCATCAAGGTAGAGCGTATTCTCGTCCCAGTACTCTCCCCGTCCCAGCACTCTCCACGTCCCAGCACTCTCCTCGTCTCAGGAAGCAGCTGACACACGAATCATGTTACACTGTTACACATGTAGCTACATCGTGTTACACTGTTTCCATGTAGCTACATCATGTTACACTGTTTCCATGTAGCTACATCATGGTACACTGTTTCCATGTAGCTACATCGTGTAGATCTGACCTCATAATCCGATCGCCCGATACCAATGTGTTCTTGTTGCTTCTGTATTGTGGTAACCGAATAGAACAGAACGTGTACTTTGACACTGGCTTTGCAAACAAAAGACAACTGGTGGATATGAAATGCCTCATCCGTAAACACGGTGAACTGATGTGTTCAGCAATGCTTGCACTGCATGCATTTTTTGGGTGCGACTTTTCCATCGCTTTCATTCGCAAGGGGAAAATCACAGCCATAAAGACTTTGGTAATACACAGAAACAAACGACGCCATGACTTGACGATGCAGAAATTCCACAGAGAATCTGGGCCACCACTTTCCAGTTTCAAGCATGGAAGAAAGCGCATCTTCCATATCCAGACATCCCCACTCCAGTTGGACATGGGTGGAAGATCGACGATAACGGATATCTGGAATACGACTACAGTAGTACCTGCCTTCAACGGACACTTCTGTATCCAAGCAAAAGTGTCCCTACATGGCAGGTGTCCCCTCATCGGAGGGACAGGCATGCTGGAGTGGAGGGCTGAAATAAGGCGCGTTAGGTGTTCCCATGTCTGCCACCAGGGTGCTACTAACCAATAGCGATCGCCGCCCGCTGCTCCAATCTAAGAACGCTGTCGAAGCCACAGTGTGCTTGCAGCACTGTCTTATATGCAGTTTATAGAGCTTATTAAACGAGTCAACTACTATCAACGTGTAGTATTTTTAAATGTCACACCCTGTTTAATCGTTAACTGAATAAAATACATGTACGTATACCGTTATGGAACTATGATGACGATGTACTGAACTAATAGGCCTACGAATCGAAAATAATAACCTGGATTTGACAGGCGAAAACGTATATGAGTTGACACACGCAGTATGTAAGCTGATTAAACATAGAAAACGACAATAGGCGGAAGGTGACACCCTTTCACAAGAGTTGAATGACATTCAGTCTGAGAATGCCCTTGACAGTGGCAGTGACGACGGTGAGGAGAACATACGTGCGTCCAGCCTATCGGACATCATGTATACGATGACGGAGATGATCATTTTGAAGAAAACTCAACTGCACTAGCCAACTGACTGTTGATGTGTGTGTGTGTGTGTGTGTGTGTGTGTGTGTGTGTGTGTGTGTGTGTGTGTGTGTGTGTGTGTGTGTGTGTGTGTGTGTGTGTGTGTGTGTGTGTGTGTGTGTGTGTGTGTGTGTGTGTGTGTGTGTGTGTGTGTGTGTGTGTGTGTGTGTGTGTGTGTGTGTGTGTGTGTGTGTGTGTGTGTGTGTGTGTGTGTGTGTGTGTGTGTGTGTGTGTGTGTGTGTGTGTGTGTGTGTGTGTGTGTGTGTGTGTGTGTGTGTGTGTGTGTGTGTGTGTGTGTGTGTGTGTGTGTGTGTGTGTGTGTGTGTGTGTGTGTGTGTGTGTGTGTGTGTGTGTGTGTGTGTGTGTGTGTGTGTGTGTGTGTGTGTGTGTGTGTGTGTGTGTGTGTGTGTGTGTGTGTGTGTGTGTGTGTGTGTGTGTGTGTGTGTGTGTGTGTGTGTGTGTGTGTGTGTGTGTGTGTGTGTGTGTGTGTGTGTGTGTGTGTGTGTGTGTGTGTGTGTGTGTGTGTGTGTGTGTGTGTGTGTGTGTGTGTGTGTGTGTGTGTGTGTGTGTGTGTGTGTGTGTGTGTGTGTGTGTGTGTGTGTGTGTGTGTGTGTGTGTGTGTGTGTGTGTGTGTGTGTGTGTGTGTGTGTGTGTGTGTGTGTGTGTGTGTGTGTGTGTGTGTGTGTGTGTGTGTGTGTGTGTGTGTGTGTGTGTGTGTGTGTGTGTGTGTGTGTGTGTGTGTGTGTGTGTGTGTGTGTGTGTGTGTGTGTGTGTGTGTGTGTGTGTGTGTGTGTGTGTGTGTGTGTGTGTGTGTGTGTGTGTGTGTGTGTGTGTGTGTGTGTGTGTGTGTGTGTGTGTGTGTGTGTGTGGTGTGTGTGTGTGTGTGTGTGTGTGTGTGTGTGTGTGTGTGTGTGTGTGTGTGTGTGTGTGTGTGTGTGTGTGTGTGTGTGTGTGTGTGTGTGTGTGTGTGTGTGTGTGTGTGTGTGTGTGTGTGTGTGTGTGTGTGTGTGTGTGTGTGTGTGTGTGTGTGTGTGTGTGTGTGTGTGTGTGTGTGTGTGTGTGTGTGTGTGTGTGTGTGTGTGTGTGTGTGTGTGTGTGTGTGTGTGTGTGTGTGTGTGTGTGTGTGTGTGTGTGTGTGTGTGTGTGTGTGTGTGTGTGTGTGTGGTGGTGTGTATATATATATATCAACAGTCTGTTGGCTAGTGGAGTTGAGTTTTCTTCAAAATGATCATCTCCGTTATCGTATAGATGATGTCCGATAGGCTGGACGCACGTGTATGTATATATATATATATATATATATATATATATATATATATATATATATATATATATATATATATATATATATATAATATATATGTGTGTGTGTGTGCGCGCGCGTGCCTGCCTGTGTGCGTGCGTGCGTATGTGCGGGCGTGCGTGCGTGCGTGCGTGCGTGCGTGCGTGCGTGCGTGCGTGCGTGCGTGCGTACGTGCGTGTGTATGTATTGTCATTTTATGAATGCGTAAAAATAACGTCTAATGAAACACATAAATTATGCCTATTGCATACTTTCACTATTTTGCGCAGTGACTTAATAACGATGCCGTAATATTAGCTTATATTATTAATGAAGATAAATTTGAGTATTTATAAAAAAATTATTTCCGTAGAAGTATATAATGAATTTAAAATTATCCGAACAGAGCAACCGAAAGACTTAAATCAATGAGGACTTTGTTAAGTCTTATAGATGCACGATATGTCGTTACGGTTTCCACGTCACTGGCGTTGACCACTGGCGGGAAAAGCTGTTCACTCAACGGCTATTTTGGCGACGAACGTCGGAGACTACGAACGTCGTTGTCGGGAGGCTGTGTAAACATTATTGGTTCAGCACCGACCAATGGTGGACTTCTTGTGTATTTCCGATATTCACAAACGTGCAGCATTGAATAAAGCAGTGCTGGTGTTGATATGAATAAAAGGCGCAATGAACATAAACTATATAATAAATTAATGTTCTTTTTCTGATCTCCTAAATGACTTAAAAATTAAAACGTTGTTTTGGTGCAGTTTGTGCATATTTTTATTACAGAAACATTGCCAATAAAAGTCTGAAGCAAGTACCTAGCGCATGTCGAGCTGACTTGGTGTTTAAGTCGGGAAGCGTGAGGCGTTAGAAACGTGGGCGCCATGTAACTGTAGTCGGGGTAGGGAATAAGGCTAAAGGTGCGTGTTTATACGAACAGTTCAAACTGCATGTCTGTAGATTTCATTGAAACTCACTATAATGGTAATGATGTGAGAGAAAAAACATCGGTACAGAATATACCTGCGTGTGTTTGTAAATCAAGAAACCGCGTGGACCCGTCGTGGTTGTAAACTCCCGTCGCATGGCCTATGCAGGCGCTCCTGTGAACTGTAACGGATTTTGTTGTAAAGTGTAAACGGAACGTTTTCATTGGAAATTTCCTCTTCGGTGAAAGAGAGAATTATCAGATTTAAATGGGGCACAAAGAGAGAAAATTTACATTTTTTCTTCGGACAGAGAGAAAAATGGCCAAAAACGGGCATTTGCGCTGCACATACATGTATACCTCAGGCTCAGTACCCCCCCTCCGGGCCTATGCCATGGTGCCTTAAAAATCATACAGCCTGAGGCTGAGACTGAGCCTGCGGTATCCGTGCATGGGTTGGTTCAACGACACGTGGAGTCATTTCATATTTTAAATTCGAATTATTTCATTGTTCTTAGTTTGAATATGATATAGGCCATGCATAGGGGTGACCGGGTTCTAGTCCGTCTCCTTGGACACTCTAACATCTGGAGACTGTATTTGTAGTTAGAGCTAGAGGATCAGTTTCGGCCTGAAATTGAGCACACATATCTTGTCCACATTTGTGCTATCAACAAATGGCAAAACTGTTACAAGACGATATTCAAATCTGATTCTTAATAAACCTACAAAAGCATGGGCGGACTTGCCCCATGTCGGGGCAAGTCTGCCCAGGGGCCGGGGCAAGTCCGCCCAGGGGCCGGGACAAATTCATCCCACACGTACTTTAAGTAACAAATGCACAAGAACAATGCAGTTTCACCTTATTTTTTATGTCAAAAAACGTCATGTTTGTGACAGACATTTTGCTAGAAACTTAAAATCCTCTGTTTTATCTATGAAATAAACCAGGGAAACAAAAAAACAAAGTTTGGCACTGCATCGGCTAGAAAATGGTGAAATCAAAATCTGGTTTCATCACATTTTTGACTAGAAAATAACATTAAACTGGACAGTTGGAAGTGTGTAAGAGTGTGTGTTAGTGGGTTTATGTTCACACATGATCCTGAGTGTGTGTTAGTGGGTTTATGTTCACACATGATCCTGAGCATTTTACATCAGATATTCTAAGGGCAAACTTGCCCTGTGGCATATAGGTGGATGTGCCCCAACACAGAGACAAATTTGGTGGGGGGCAACTGAATATCACTGACACTGTATAGAGCAACAATGCAAGATCCAAGTAATATCTCTGATATAAGGGCTTTACTCAGCACTCTGAATGTCTGACCAGTGCCACTTATAAGTACTGAAATCTTATCGAAACAAAACTAAAAAAATAACTTTCAATCACGAAAATCAATTTTCTCATGAACACCAGTTTCTCGCTGCATGCAGTTTGATGATCATGTGACTTAGTTGTGTGACCAAAATTCTGCACAGGCACAGAATAAAAGCCGGTTGGCAGACTTGCCCCAGGGATGGACTAGCCCTGGTCTCCCCTACTTCTTGTTGTGAGAATGCAGCAAAACGGAACACATAGCCGTAGGGGCCCAAAGCAAGGAAGATGTATATATGTATGATACTGCTTAAAACGACTGGGGAAGATCACATGTCAGTGGGGGAGGGATTCCTGCTTTTTATGACAAGGTTAGATCACACCAGTAAAAGCATCCACAAGACAGTAGCTGAAATATCAAAGGACACGTTTTAAACAAAAACAACATTAATTTTTATGAATGGCAATTTTTTTGCTGTAAAAGAATGATGGAAAATTAGTTCATGTTTTGTTTAGGAAATATAAGTCTACAATTTCAACAGTGGTTTTGATCAGTTCCCCTAAGAAAAAACAAGGAAAATCATAGGACTAAACCTTCCTAATAAACCAAAGTCTTCAGAACTAATTCTATGATTCCAGATATCTGTAGGTCATTCTTGAACCATAAATAATTTGTTTAACTTTCTAATACATGGGACTGTTATCAGTAGAAAGTCACGCATGTGCCAAGTTTGACGATGATGAATGTTGATAGTAGAGTTTTTGCAAGACAATATATGCATGAGTAAATATTCGAGCAGTGTACACAAACCTTTCTAATTATTTATTTTATATTTTCTAACAGAAATCTTATGACCAAGAACAGGTACGTTCAATTTATTGGCATTTTTAACGACACTCTGCTCAGCAGTGGCAAACCATAACGGGGTTGCTGTTAATTTGCTTGAATTTTGAAAAAAAAGATTATTTGTTACATTGTAGATCACAGTAAATGAGAGAAATAATTAAGAAATCCTAAAGAAAAAAGGTAGTTTTAGTGTAGATTAATGTACACTGGCCCGGCATCAAAGTAAAGCATATTTCACAGACCTAGACTAGTCTGGGACAGCATCTGTTAGTCGAACAATGGAGCAGTTTTTGTGGCAGAAAACTGAACAATTGTTAGCACTTCATCATGCAGTAATTCACAGAGAAAAGGGTTTTTGTTGCTCAATATGACAAGCTGTTTTTAGTAGCAGTATTGTCCCAACACCACAGGGGTCCCGCTGTGGTGAAATGGAACAGCTCAAAAATTTACAAATTATTTTGAACAGAACTAGATGTTGAAATGGCAACTTGTTTTCCGAAAAGCTTTAGATCATGTTGGTTATACTTGGTTTATGAATAAATGGATGTCAGATAAGTTGACTTCAGGTTTAGGTCACAAGGTGTTTTCTTTCATGTGAGTATCAGCTACCCACCTACAAATACCTCTAATAACAGATATATTTCTTGACATGCATATTTCTAACTGGAGTTTTGTTTTGATATAGATTAAAAGAAGTGTACTTGATATCATAGTTTTGGCAGCACCCCAGGCATTGAATGTGTATTTAGATGCATGCACTTATGGACACAGATGTGGACACACTGTACAATCAAATAAGTTTCAAAAGCTGGTCAAATAGGCAAAAATGGTAAAACAAATTGTCACAGAGAATCTTTTCCAACCACTTTGTATGATCAGCGATAATGCAGAAGAAGACAACTGGTTGTTATATTTCTGTATTATTTTGTTGTTTTTGATGTGGTCCCCTAGTGCCTTTCTCTGGGAATTAGCCTGGCTAAACTCTGCCATGCGCTGCCAAATGAAAAAGGGATTTTTATTAATCAATAATTGTGGAAATATGATTTTGCTTTGTTGTGACTTTGTCTTTGGGTGATGTTCCCTTTTCCCTGACATTTCATCCTGTTGTATGTTGAGCTCTTGTGAATACATTCTTAATTAGCCCAACCACCAGAATTTGACAGCAAATTACAGATGGCAAGAAAGGGTTCAGTCATTGTAAGAACTTATGATTTTGAACTGATAAATTATTTAACAACCTGGGATTATTACTTCTATCTCTTGCTGTAAGCATGATTTACATTACCATAAAAAACAGCTGCGTGAATATGTTGAAACATAGATGTAGTACAGTACTTAACATTAACATAAATTACAATAGTATATAACTAATGCTCCTGTTTTATATATTATTCCTAAACCAGTGCGTTTTCAGCTTGAAATGCCTGGTTTGACACTATGCAATTATAAAATTTTACATATCAAATATCAACATTGTTATTATAAACAATTATAGACTGTGGTATTGAGCATGCTTATGAAGGTGCTGTTACTACTTCTGGAAGATCCACTCAAACAACTGTGAATTAGTCCTTGTCCCAAAGGCCCCACCAGCCAGTTGAATGCATTGCTAAAAACGATCATGGTTTGGCAAATGTAGCTGGCTTTGATGTTTCAAATTGCAAATGTGGAATATCTGTTGGTAATAAGATTTAACAATATTTAACAAGATTGCCACCCCAAACAACAAGTTCCAGATGGCAAGTGGACAAGGAAGCCATTGGCTTATCGAGAGTCCAAAAATTTTTTCATCTATGGGTTGCGCGCCCTTATCAAATATCTGTCAATTCTATTTTTAAACATATTCACACTACTAGCATTAAAACAATCATTTGGCAATTTGTTCCATTCATTTATCACCCTCTGTGAGAAAGAGTACTTTCTCATGTCCAACCTACACTGTTCCTTAACTAATGCTGCTTTGTGTCCTCTGGTTCTACTGCCTTCTTTAAGTTTGAAGAACATATTCCTGTCAACATCCTCATAACCGTTCACTATTTTAAACTCTTCTATTTGGTTTCCTCTTAGTCTCCTGGTCGCTAGTGTTGTCAGACCACATTGTAATAAGCAACTTTTGTAACTAAGGTCTCTCAATTCTGGAATCATTTTAGTTGCTCTTCGTTGTATTCTTTCTAGCTTGTCTATGTCCTTTTTATGATATAGCTTCCATGCTTGAATACAATATTCCTAATGTGGTCTAACTAACTATAATTAACACGATCCCTATTCACATATCTCAGAGAGCAATTCGTGTTCTGTATATTGACAAAACAATTTATTTGTAAAACTAAAATCAGTTACAGCGTATGTCTGATTTTATCATGTCTATGATATATGAGGATGATGGTATTATGATTCTTCTAATAGATCACACATTGTACTGACATGTATATTGTCTGTACAATGGCGGATATTATAAACAATTAGTTCAAATGAAGTATAGCACAAATGGTGGTTGCTATGGTAGGTTGTTTTAATCTGCTGCACTAATAGACAACCACTGACAGATGGTGGGAGAGAAAGAGAAGGTGACTTAAACAGTAATGACTTGAATAAGTGACATGTCTGCAGACCATTGGTGACACTGCTTACAGAGTTTTGACAGCTGATGACAACAACAGTTGGCCGCCTGGCTGATGACACAGGACATGCTGAAAGTATGACTGTCATTGATGACAGTATGACTGACATTGGTGAGACAGTTGACTTGTGATTTTGACCATGATGTCATAAGTGTTGGTGGTTGTCAAAGACTGTTGACAATGGATGTCAAACACTGTTGAAACTTGACCATAACGGGTCTGTTGACAGCCAATCAAGGAATGTTGAGTCTTCACAGATTGGCTGCTAAGTATGTTGGTTGCTTGTCATGTTGACTAGTCCCAGACAGCCATATTTACTACTGCAAAAACATGTTTGTGAACACTGTCTTTGATCTCTCTTAGCACTAATCCTTCGTGGCACACCCACTAGCCAGTGCTGTGTTCCTTATAACTAAGGCCAGTGACACAATTGATGTGTTCTGTTGACAATTAATCTATTTCTTTACAGATTTGACATCTTACTACAAATACAATTTTTCAATGCCAGTTTACTCTGTTGATAGTTGTTCCATTTCTTTACATGTTTCATATCGCCTAACAGGTATTCCTTTTCTTTTAAAGATTTGATAGATAATACTTTTTTATACAGGTGTCACCTTTTTTACCAGTATTCCTATTATTTACATCTTTGCTGTATGTTAATAGTTATTCCTTTCATTGCAGATGTCACCAGTCAGATGTCACCAGTTATATGTCAACAGTCAGCAAGAAAAGTTTGACTTGAAAGCTCACAAATATTGCCCATGGTGTAATTTTGAAAGTTTATCATGTGATCAGCGAGAGGATGGAAGTCATGCCCATGATCGACATTGACCCACACAGTGTTTACCATTTATAAAGTAATTGATGATTAGAACAAAAATAGGAGTTTTATTAAATCTACAGCAGATTTTACATAAACTATTCATACACTACATACTTGGACATCACCGAACAACGGAGGCTGATCGAATGAGACTTGCCAGGAAATTGGTAAGTCAAATTTGCTTACCAGATGCAGCCATTACTAATATTCCAGCTGAATTTCCTTTGATTTTATGACTTGTCCATAGGTGATGTTCTACTTATTACATGTCATGTTGTGTGTCTTCACTGTGCTGCTTTTATCTAACACTGAAATATTGTTTACTTGTGCATGGCTGTCCTCTCCATTCACCAATTTGTAAACCCACTTCCACCAATGTCAAGATTTTTCTGTCCCATACAATGCGCAGTGCAGAGATCAAACCATGTCCTGCCTGCCCAAGGCTGTGATGTTGACCATGGTATCATTGACCTCTTGACATCAAACCAAGGAGAACTCTTCTGCTCCATATGCTGTCCCTTAGATCTCCCATTCTCTTGTCTCTACCTGCCCGTCTTCCCTGTCCGTGTCCCCTGTGGGGTTCCAATTATTTCCCTAAAAGTCTGCCTAGAAATTCAGGTGTGAGGGGTGAAGTGACCATAGAGATTGAATCCATGATTGGTGTTCGTGCCCAACTGGTCAAAGATCGATGAACCTTTTGTACCGACCATCAGCAGAGAAGGGAAGAATCTCTACTTTTCTTCCCGATAATTGGACTCCCCGGCTGGGGAGGCTTCCCAAGTGGCTGGGATGACAGGACCCGGTCCTTTGAGCACAGGACCATATGGATGATGTAACAGTTTCCGTGTTAATCAACACTAATTGCTGTTTGCTGTGTAGATGATTATGTTTGTCACCTGATAGCATAGAACCACCAGGTTTGCGCTGGTAGAGATGTGCACTGGCTTCAGTGCACAATGGATGTCTCTGGTGTCTGCATTGTTTGTCCTTCAGGCCGACCTGTCGAAGTGATGTCGAAGAAGTGCTTGACATGCACGGCTACTGACAGGTCATTAGCGCAGACATCGTGCAAAAAACAGCTGTGTCAATGACTAAATCTTACATTATTTAAAAGTTCACTAATTACCCAGGCCATCATCCGTACATGTTAACGTGGTGTTATCTGTCAAATGTGTCAATAATGAAAATTTGACCTTATTTAAAGCTAATTATGGCTGCCATATTGTAAGAACAGTTGCTGTATCGATGACTAAAGCTTGCATTATTTAAAAGCTTACTGATTACCCAGGCCATCATCCAAACATGTTAACGTGGTTTATCTTTCAAATGTGTTGATAACGAAAATTTTTCCTTATTTAAAACTAATTAAGGCTGCTGTATTGTAAGAACTGTTGCTCTATCGATGACTAAAACTTACATTATTTGAAAGCTTACCAATTACCCAGGCCATCATCCGTACATGTCAACGTGGAGTTATCTGTCAAATGTGACAATACTGAATAACTCTATTATTTAAAACTACTCAAGGCTTTTATAAAGGCTTTTATAAAGGCTTTTATAAAGGCTATGGTGCATAATATAAGTTAACACTACATGCTTCGATGGAAATGCAACACATAATTGTTTACTTAAAATTGAGACAGTCAGAACAATGGTGCATCCTTGGCAATGCATGCCCAATCCTAGTCCACAAATATTCATACCAACAATAATACTTACTTATATTTAACAACAATCACAATGCTAGCTTTGAAGTGTAAAAATCAGTCGATCTAACGTTTGAATAATTTTGAACACGATCGAATATTGTTGACAGACACACAATTGTTTCAGTGCACGGCAAAACAATCGTGGGAAATTTTTTGGGTATATAATTGTTCATTTGACTAAAATCTCATTGGCCACTCGTGGATATAGATATAAAAACAACAAATAAACATAAACCACTTGCATTTCATGAAAATCTTGCCGAAAGTTATCCCAGGATGCCTTGCATTAAGACATATTCGCCATCTAGTGATTAAAAATACTTTCTTTTGTGTAGCATCGATTGCAAGAGCTGTTGCTGTTCAAAATGCAGCCTTTGTGTTGGCACAGTGGCATCTAATATGACTACGGAAGAAGAAATGATAATTAACTGTGTTGAGCGTTGAAACATTTCAAGTTGCGCTAAATGCAGCCTCTATGAAGATGGAGGTAGTAATTATAGAACTCTACTGCTGATTTCCGAGTCTATCCATGTCAACCTGCAAGGACAACTCCCTCCAGCTTATAGCTAATCCATTAAGTAATCCCAGAAGCTTTCCCCTGGGCTGGGACAGAATGGGAAAGTGAATTAGAACCCATCAAAGGGAAGACTGCGTTTTCATGGCCAGCTTAAACAAGAGCGGCCACATTCATAATTAATGACAGTCGAGTTATTCGCTTATTAGGATGGATACTGGCAGCTTGTCTTCCCTGCCCAGGGCATTGTGGGACAGACGAGGAAATGGAGCTAGTGTTGGCTAATGGATTCTCTACATTTATTCAAGGCACCGGAATCGGATAAGTGCAGGAGTAATTGGAGGCAGGAAGTCATCTAGGAAGCATAGGTGGACTTCCTGGGATGGGGATGTGGAGCGGGCAATGGAGGAAGGCAGAGGGTGGAGGATTATGTCATTGTCTTTCTAACCCATTAATTTGTACTTGGGAATAAAGTCCAGCTGGGAACACACACCATCTGAGCCAACATGCAGCCAGTTATTGCTCTGGTCATGGAAAAACTTAACCAACATCAGTTTTATTAATGAATACTGTCGAACGTAATTCCTGGTAACCATGATATTTTGGTGTGCATTGGCTACACCTGATGTCAGGTGTGTCTTTCACTTTTCCTGTTGAGTGTCCTTGCTTGTCAACCATGACACTAATTATGTATGCCTGTCTGCTGTCAACCATGACACTAATTATGTGTGCCTGTTTGCTGTCTCCGTTCCTTTTTGTATTTCTAGACACTAGTCAAAACTGCTACATTTGTGATGTGCAATAGTTTGAAATTTCAAATGCTAAAATAGATATAAACACTATCTATTACCCTGGGTATGTAGAACAACTTGGTTTGAAGATCTACATGGTTTTATTCAGGTTTAGCTATTTAGTCTTTACCCTGATAAATTTGTAGAATATTGTGATATGTGTGAATACATTATTTTGAATTAATAATATTGACACCGATTGAACACATAAATGTGTTATATGCTGTTCTGATAGTTTCCACTTTAATGTAAGGTGCAACAGTATAATCACAGTAATTAGTTGTAAATGATGAAATGCACTTGTTTGCGTGTTGTCTTCGAGGACAGTAGATTGTGAAATGAGCAGTGTCAAGCAACAGACGGGGATAGGTGATGTCTCCGCTGGGGGTCGTCTTCACAGATATTCACACAGATACTGTCCGGTGTCACCATGTTTTTCAGCTGCACTGTTGCATGCTGGGGAGGATTGAGTCAAGATAATGATTTGGATGACAAATCATTATTATACTTCTTGGTTCACAATAGATGATATTTTGAAATGGTACCTCCTTTACAGGAGTTCTTGCACATTGAAAATTTTTTTTGTGAAAATGGCGCATTAGCAGACTGGCACTTGTGCTACATGCACATGAAAAATCCAGTAGTCCCCCCCAAAATTTTATAGGATTGACCTATGACTTTCCACCAAATCCACACCTCTAAACAAAAACAACATAAATTTGAGACACTGTACATGCATTGCTAATACAGTGAAATTAAATCCAATTATTGCAACATTTCAACTGGGGAAAGTTTTGTGATAATCCAAGTGGCCTTTTGACCCACCCACTTCCAAATTATTTTTGGCTATGGGAGTTTTGTTGTTATATTTACTTTAATATCCCAGGCGATGTTCACATGATGATCACACTGAAATGTTATTCCGCAGTAATGCTGGCTGCCATCATTTAATTATCTGAGAGGTTCTAACTTCCAGCCCTAACTTAGAGACATCGTGATCATTTCAAATCCTGGCAACAGGCGGATACCAAAGCCATCAGTTACCCTGCGTGTTCAAAAATGTTGTGACATGACATTTTTTATACCACATTGGTGACCTGCTGACCTTTCCTCTCCAGAAAGTTGGCACCATCTGGTCACGCGTGACCGCATCTCTTGTTTTTTTGTGGCAGAATGCTTGGGCAGATGCAGGATTATTGGCAAATTTTTGACTGATAGCTGTATCGCATGTGGTTGTCAACTTGTCATTTCAATATTCAGAGCAACACATTGCTAATAGGTAGTTTACACTTCACTTTAATTTTAATCAACATGATTGGTTTTAAGTAATTATGTTGTGGATTCCTCTGCACTTAGACCCTTTGACCAGCTTGTTATAATGTTAAACAAATCTCAAGTGTAAATAGTACCAAAAGCAAAATGTGAGATAATAACATCGTAGTTCATATTTACTTAGTCGCAAAATAGCCAGGTGTATCTTCCCCTCTGGTGATATTTCCTCCACACTACACAATTCACTTCACCCATTCACTTTTATATGCCCCTTGCATTTCTACGTGAGGAAATGATAAAAGGAAAAAATTGGAAAGATACTGTCTTTTTATTGAAATTAATTTGAGAATGTTTCTTGAAAGAGTATTTGTGGCACACAACAGTTCTATATGTATTCAGTAGAAAAATGTTACACGTTTCATTGACTGATCTTAATGACTGATTGCATGCAACAAACTTAATAATGTCGTTTTCCATGTTGCAGTACATATAAGAAAATATGGTGGAAAAAGTGTTGTAATCCCAATTTTAAGTGTATATGATATAAAAATCAGCAGCATAATTCACCTGACGCAAATGCAGACATCAAATAGCGTGTCCTAATACTTCTTCGTGATTGTACTTGATGGGAAGTGTTACAATCAATCATTACATAGCAGCTTAATCTATATATATAGTTTCAAAATGATCTTGACAGATGTTGACTGATACACAGTATGGTTGTGATTTTTAATCAGTCCTTCAGTAAGCAGATACAAACAAGCCTTGACAAGAGTATTTACAGTGCAAGATACACAAAATATTCCTGCCAAAATGACCACTCCATGCATGCATATCAGAAGCTGTAATGACTTAACTGGGTGAAAAATATACAAAGGTGATACGTTGTGGTGTTGTTTAAGCCGAGCGTTTCATCATTCTAGGTTAGATTTCCTTTGATCTTGTGTTCAATCAATGCTGAGATCATCCGTTGTGGAAGCAATAGCAACTATTATATATATTACATGCGATAGCAACAGACATGTTTGTTGTCACACTGCAGTTATGATGTTGGACACAGATCACTATTTTTATGATGTTGGACACAGATCACTATTTTTATAATGTTGGACACAGATCACTATTTTTATGGGTGAAACTGAAGAAAAAAAATTCTAAAGATTTGTTGCCCTTGTCAGGAGAGTATTTCACTGAAGAAGCCCTTTCATGATATGTTATATATACCACTGAAGAAGTGAAGCTGCAGTTGTCTCTCAAGTTACACATTAGTAGATCACTAAGCTTCCATACTGGTGGCATGAGTCTAGCTAACATGGGATTGCAAAAGATTTTCCATATAAAGTTTCCGTTTAATCTCTTTCTAAGATAGTTCATTTAAATAATGCGGTCTTAAAGGTAGAGGGTAGAGGACGGGCTCCTAGGGTCTGTATTCGCTATGTTCACCCTTTTGTATATTCACCCTTGGTTTGACTGTCTGTCTGTGTGTGGAATTAAGAAGCATTATATGTGAATCCATACAAATATGGCACTCAGGTGTCATTGGAAAAGGAGAATTTATTTGGACTGCGTATTTCTATTTGTGTGGGAACAGATGGTTATCACAAGGGATTAGGGATTGGGGCTGGCCTTAGCCCTCCCTTTCACTCCGGACCTTTATTCACTGGATCCCAAAGAAGATGTTTCAACAAGTCTAGACAGAAAGTTGTCTCGGCCAGGGCTGAAGAGAAAGAAATGGAACGTGTTATTCAACTGAATGTTTGATCTGTATGCGGGTGATTACATGTACATTTATATGCTGTTTCATTCTTGTGCTTCCATTGCTTGCTGTTGTGCCTGTTATTTGGCCTCCCTTCATGCAGTTTTTCATTTAATTTTAAGCTGGTCTATCAGTTGTCTGTCCTGCCCTCCGTGGGTGGATCGTGCCATGCCTAAAACAGTTCTTCATATTTATTAACCTTTGAATAATTTTTATTAAGAAAATGGCATCAAGGATAGGTAAAGGTTATTTGTTGTGTTGCAAAATGCTATTTATCTAACTGAAGTAATATGTTGTGTGTATAGACCCTACTCATCAGGCTTAATTGTGTGAATTTATGACTGGCCGACTTTATGTGTGCATCTTTTCTTAATATTATAAGAAATATTTGCCACATGCTGTGTATGAGCTGTGTGTTTCTAGCAGTTTCCATAATGTCTAATTTATAGAATAAAATGCTATCTTGAAAGAACTAAAATATGAATTTACAAAGTTACGTTGAACTACAGCTGTTTTTTGTTATCATCAAATCTAGTTTTGTATAAAGAGTTGTTCCTAGATACTGAGGAGTTGCAAGTCCAAACCTGGAAGCACATCCCATCTCCTCATCTCCTGACTTCCCATCTCCCAGCTGACAATCCATGACTCCTACTTGTCACTTCCTCCTTCACCTTCCCAGCAGGGCAACATGTATAAATGACATTTCCCGACTGTTGGGAAAGAGGTATGTTAGCCAATACTGGCTCAGGCAATTAATAGGGATTTGATGGGAGATGTTGCTCCTGTCCAGGAGAAATGGATGCCTTCCTACAGATAGACAGCTGTTTAGGGATGTTAGATTACATGTTTCTGTCCTCCCAGGCAGAAATAAATTCCCTCTCATCCTTCCTCAGTAGATTTCAGCGGAACTTTTGCAGAAACACCCAATTTCTGTTCTTCCTTCCCCAGGTTTTTATGATTACATTTTATGTCTCATATGATTTGAATAATAATAATAATAATAATAATAATAATAATAATAATAATAATGCCAGTTCTTGATGTAGTGTTTTTAAGTAAATAATTACAAAACAAAGCGTTTGACATTAAGTTAAGCTAATTTAAAAAAGTAACTAAATCAAATGGCTTAAATATTCACTACTGACAAACAAAATATTATGTAAAATGTTGTTAGTTGTTTTTGAAATGCTGTTAAGGTTACTTCCGAGTGAGCACATTTGGACAAATTGTTCCACATTTGTGGGTCTGTAATGTTGAAATGGTGTTTGTTTTTAAGGATCAATCCTGTTGAAAAGGACAAAATTTGTATTGTAATTTGTATACCTCAGTTTTGATATCCATGGTTTGCAATATAGAAGATATTTGTTTTGCAGAAAAAAATACTGTATTGGTTATATTTTTGGGGGTATTTTTTAGGACAATTGATGTATAGCCTGTATTTTTTTAATAGGGTATGGAAAATATATATTTAAATACAACGAAGGCATATGTAACAACAGTAATCACATGTGGTCCAAATTGTTAAAATACACGGCCAATACATATTAGTGCCACTAATTTTAGATGTATAAATTATACTTACATCTAAACTAGAAATAATCAAATATTTGTGATATTTTATTTAAATAGCATATTTTAATGTTCCAGACAAGCAAAGCACAACTGCATATGTCCAGTATATGAGACCAAATTACTAAGAAGTATAACTTTCTCTCTATCTTAGGTGATGCAGCTATTGGTAAACAGAACATGCATGTAAATTGAACATAATTAATGTGTAAGTTATTTCTAAATATATTTTATTTATTATTAGTCAGGGCTGGGTTCAATTACATAATTGTTTTTGTGTAATTGATGACAGGCAAAATATTGTAATTGTATTTGATTCTAGTTTATGGTGTACATGTGTAATTGTAATAGTTTCTTTCATGTGATTTCAACAATTATTTTTTTCACATTTTTCAATATTTTTTTCATATCACAAAGTTTACCTGAAAAACCCTATCATACGTACAAACGTTACAAAGTTCATTACATTTTTACAAATAGTATACAAAATACCCAGATTCACCACACATGCCATGTAATTAACAAATATTGAATAAACTTTTGGAATAACCAGTTGGTTCCACATGTTAACTACACCTGTCATTGTAACTTAAATTTTGTAATTGATGTGAAAATGTTTGAAGTGTAATTAAAATATGATTTGTTTTTGTGACTAACCCTGTCATTTGTATACGAGGTGCTTATCTACAAAATGCTTCGTATCCATTTTATGCATTTCAAGAAAATCATGTTTACTATTGCCCGATGTTAAGCAATAGATAGGAAAACTCTATATATTTCATTAGTTACTAGCATGGTGTATAACTTATTTTGTCACAAAACTCTGACCTCCACCTCTCAACACTAAGCCACCCTTAACTCAGTTTATGTGATTTTTATTTTTAATGCATTTTGCACTTCAGTTACACCTTTAATTTGTACATATTAAAAAAATTGAAACTATTATCTGAAGGCAATGTGTTCTTCTTGATATTGACTTTGAAATTTAGTTTTGGGACAGATTTGTTGAAATGAGAAATATAGGCCTACTCTCTGTTATGTTGATTTTATAAAAAAGAAAGTTGAATTGTTGTTTCCCATTTTGAAATAAAGGTGTCAAGTTGCTAGAAATAAATGTGACATTGGCTGTAATAATTACCTGGTACTGTTTTTATTACTCCATTATTCATAGCAAAACAGTTACATAATGACAGGCATTGTGAAAACTTGAAAACTGAGCAATTTTAATTTTGCAGTTTAAATCATGTGTCAACTTGTTTTGTTCATAAATTAGAAAGGAAAAACCTTGGTTTGAAGTTCTGTTACTGTTTGTTTGCTATGTCGACACTTTTGTTCAGAATTGATGATGTTTTTGTAGCATCAGTGTTTTGACGTTAGCCCGCATTGTCACTAGTTTAGTGTTAAACAGGCTGACACAGAATGCACTGTCAGCTGGAGTCTTCACAGGCAGTGAGTAGTCCATGTTGTCAGTTGTTGTCAACAAGACAACTGAACTGATTGGCTCAGTATTGTAAGCAGACATTGGTCCATTATAAGTTACTCTAGCCAAAACCACAGTGACAACCTGCAATTAGTCAACTAGTCTTGTTGACTCTTGGGTTCAAGCTCTTCTGGTTGACTTGTATGGATCTTTCCTGACAACTTGTTAGCGAGAGTCTTTCACCGTAGTCAACATGGTGACCAGTTGAATTTAAGTCAAATTGATAACATCTTTATTCACTTGAAAGTGCAGTGTGGTTGATTTCAGATTAAATATCATCACCAGTGTGAACCTTTGCTTTGTCATGCTAGCTGTCACGATGGCTGTCATCATGGCTGTCATGATGGCAACCATTATATGCTTACTACATTTTATCATGTTTTTGTGTCTTTCTTCCTGCTGCTGCTATTCCATGATTCATAGCAATACTGTTGCATCACGACAGGCAAAGCTTGGGTTTGGGCAGATTTGTTGCCTTCCCAGCACACCAACTAATCAGGAAGTGATGCCAGCTTGTTATAAGATTAACCTTACATAAAAATGGGAATTTTTTATACTGGTTTGGATTAGCCACTTAAACAGCCACTGTTTAAGTAAAAATTAAACCACCACCACCACGAGAAATACAAACACCAATAGAGAAATCACAGACACTGATTTTTTTCTAATCTCAATTTTTCCTGGAATTTGTTCACTTTTGGTGAGGTGCGTCTTATTAACACTGCATCAACAAGGCATGCGACATGTTCAATGTGCATTGAGGCGAGGTTGAGTCTGCAGAATACTCAAGATGACGGGCTTTGTCAGAAGTTCATCGGCTGGACATGCATCAGCGAACTTGTGTCTGTGATTTGTCAGAGACCACAGCAGCTTGTCAGGTGTAATGGCAGTGACAGGAAGGGTATGGAATCGCTTAAGCATGAAATCATATTGAAACTAGGTAGCTTCTGATGGAGGCAGTCAGGCGTGGGGTAGTTAGTAATCTAAATCAGCAAGGCTGTTAATTATTTCCGTCATGACTGTTGTTCAGCTAGTCACTGTTACGATGTCTGTAACGTGGTCAGAATGTACAGTCAGAGGGTGTCAGTATTGTGGCGAAGTTGGAATAATATCTATCTTTATACATACAGCAACAGGGATAGCGGTTGAGTTTAGCTTGAAATTCCACAGGAACCTCACTTTACCAAGATCTGTTGGCCCACCAGCAACATTGTACGCAAGTGCATTTGTAGGCAGGTGTGATGAGTGAAGTTTGATGCGATACTCCTAATCACAGCTAAACTGGGATTGGTGTGTGACGTCAACAACAAGTCAAAAATAAAATAGGTGTAGGAAGGTGATCCAAAATGAAGACAATAAAAGCAAAAGCAAGTAAAAACAAAGTGTGCAGTGTGTGCGTGTAATACGCCGTGTATACATGCGTGCATCCATGCGCGTGCATATGTATGTTAAATCTTGCTAAACACCGGCCTTCTCAACAAGTTTGGTTGGCATATGCTAAAGATAAGACGATTACAACACCAACTTACCTTCTTCTACAAAATAAAACACAATCTACTGTATATTGCTCTCCCACCATATCTTATGGTCCCGTGTACCCTTACTTGAAACAGTCATCCAGTCAAATATATACTACATGTTCATTCTATCCCAGGGTTTTAACAACCTAGAACTTACTTAGAAGTAATAAAACTCCCGTCAGTTCTGCTATTTGAACAGACTGGTACACATTCGTCTATCTTGCTGGCTGCTGTCTTGCTCCGACAGCCCACCTCATCCGACTGTAACAATGCTGCACTGATCTTAGACCACATATTATTTGCATTATTTTAATTATTTGGAATTTCTAATTGTTTTTCTGTTTTATTTCCATGTTCATGCACAAAGCATGTATACCACAACTTTATTTTGTCTACATTGCACTGCACACATGCACTTATGCACACACACACGCATGCACACACACTGCAGCCTTTGTTTTTACTCACTTTAGCTTCATTGTCTTCATTTTGGATCACCTTCCTACGTGTATTTTATTTTTGACTTGTTGTTGACGTCATGCACCATACCGATCCCAATTTAACTGTGATCAGCTATAAAGGGAGTATCACATCAAACATCACACGTCACACCTGCCTACAAATGTATTCGTGTACAATGTTGCTGGTGGGCCAATATATTTTGGTAAAGTGAGGTTCCTGTTGGCTCTCAATAATGTCAAGCTAAATTCAACCCCTCTTCATTGATCCTATTTTTGCCAGACTTTGTAATGCATCTGATGTGGTTGACATTTTAGGTGAAACCTTCCAGTCTGACCACATTTTTAACTCAACTTGTTGGTTAAAACTTAGCTCCATTGTATAATGTTTGTAGATATCAAAAACAATTTCTGTAATCCTCGTGCAGCATTTACAAGCCCTGTCCTAGACTGTGGTTAGATGGGGTGTATTAAAATGGTGTGATTTCATGGGGGTAAGATTGGTTGCCATTTTATATCTGCCAACAGCTGCCAACCCCAGGGGGTGCAACAAGAGCCCCAGGCTCTGGAGTCTGGTGGCTCCAACCATCATATTTACTGTCATAGCCCTCATCCTGAATTGGCCCAACATGGAATTATGGCTAATTAATTTCCCAGGGTAATTAATTAATGGAGGCAGATAGGACAGCTGCAGAGGGGAATCTTCCTCCCCTGCCCCTAAATTGACAGTTTCCCTATCTCTTCCTAAATTAAATGTATCAGATTCCCAATTATTTTTATTTTATCATAGGCATGGATTTGCAGAATAAATCTCGGGGAATGCCCATAAATTTACAATGCATATTTAGTTAGGTCCCATTGTCTTATTCTCCACTGGAAGTTCACTGATTTAATTGAATACAAGAAATATGTGTATTTATCTCAACACATACAACATTGGAAAAGTATTTTTATTACACTTTTATGAATATGTGTAGCCAGCCTTTCAACAGATTAACATTAAATTCAAATATGCAGGATTAAACATATTATTTTTAATTAAGTTGCAATGTTGATATTGATTTTAAGTACACAGAGTTTGTTGCCATATCAATAATTATATGAAACTAATATAATAGCGACTATGGGATGACTTCCTGTCTGGTTGGTTCATTGTTATGGGAAATCTTTTGGAAACTAAGTTTGGTAACTGCTCCTATGCGTGCTATCAGTGGTGTATTTAGGGCCATTTTAAGGCCCAATTTTTTTCTAAACTAAATGTCTAAGCTTTCCCCTTTTGGCCTCCCCCTTTGCCAGAGCCTACATACACCACTGCATGCTACCCTCACCTGTGCTGACCCAATTTAGTCCCTCGATTTCCTTGAGGAGTTAAGCACAAAGGATAAAATAAGCATTATGTGTAGGAATCAAATCCAGAAGTTGATATCATTAAACACTTGATTAATTTTGATTCAGGTAAACTGGAGCAATTCCAGCAAGAATCACTAACAAGTTTGACGATTTCACAGTGGTCAGTTTTATGACATCACAGTGGTCAGTAATCACAGCTGGCACTGCTTACAGTGACCAGTTATCTGGACAGGCTTTATCATGCCCTGCTGGAGGGAGGGGTGAAATCACCACCCCCTAAGGTGAAGTGGTTGCATAATGTTACACATAGCAGGACACCCCCTCCACAAAGCAATCAACAGCTACTTAGTGGCTAAGAGGGCACAGTGAAACTTTCTTCCCTAATTAATTGCTCTTGAGTGTTTGTTGGGATCGGCTACTTGTCAAATAATCTGTTTATTTGGTTCTTCTCTAGTGGTGGTTATAAACACCAAGGAGGAGTTTGCCTTTTTAAGAGATACTTCAAGTTCCCAGGGTCTTTCAGTTGGTGCATAAACTTATGAGATTCTTGTGATCCTTTGGGAATGGCACAATTTGTGTAAGAATTATTCTGCCACCCCACTGATGAACTTTGGCCAATATTGTTACCCACTCCTGTTGGATCCCCCCCCCCCCCGAATAACCACAGGACTGAACTTTGTCCCAGTTGTCGTATCAATCAATGAGATGCTTTGTTATGACTTGTCTTGGTTATGTCTGAGTAAGTGGTGTTTTAGGCAAGTGTAGTTCGCTTTGATTTCTGAAATTGAAATGCATCATTATATCTTGTTTATTAACAACAGTTCATAATGCAGACACACTTTCCTGACTGCAACTATATGTGTCTGTAAAACATCTTATTATTTGCTTGACGAACGATTAACAACCACTTATATAGCTGTTGGTGGTATAAACAACTGCTGACTAGTGCTATTTAAACAGAAATATTATATGTTATATAAACCAGGGATATATTCCAAAATGCGTGCATGTGGGGCAAGGCCACTATTTTGTTTCCATGTCTAGAAAAGACTAGTGCTGGACACTGATACGGTTCCCTTTTGAGAATTATTGTAAAAACATAAAATCATATATATATATATATATATATATATATTTATATATAATAATAATCAAGGATCTCTGTACCTCATCAAATAGTGTTTACATTTTTTTACATTGCTACTGCGGGGGAAACAAATAGTAGGGTGACCCCACCGAAGAGAGCTGTCATGTCAAGCAAATTTCCATGTAAAGGCTGTGAAACAGAGGTTGATTGTGATTTTATGCACAAGATTATATTCCACACAGCAGTTCTATATTTAACCCAGATTCATTCAATCCTGTTGCAGTTATAAATATAATGGAATCCAAATATAATAATGTTATTTCACTGATATCCTAGTACCAACACTAGTGTCATCTCTGGCTCAGGACACCAGCTTAGGGGGTGCCATAGCAGAACAGGGTGTTATTGCTTCAGGGCGATTTGGTGTAGATAACTTCAGCTTGAATTAGTCTTTTTGTCTCCAATGTAATCATTATCCCACTTGAAGCTGTAAAATAACTGGTTTCTTTTTCACCCGGGGTGATTATTTTGAAGACAAGGAATGTGAAGAGGGGTGGAAATGTTTATGAAAAACAAATATACATATTGCTGTGGCTTGCATATTTGACATAAAAGCCACTTGAAAAGTATCTATCTCGGAAAAATTCCATGTTGATGGATGTTGTCTGCCAGCAAATGTTAACTTGACATTTAGCAACACCCCTCCAATCTGACAGTATTATGGTATGCAAAACTGGTAATTTGGAAAGCATATATTTAATGGCATTTCCTTATAGCAAAAAATTCTTATGGGTGACCATCTAAAATTGTTTGATATATCAATAAGGCAATCTTTTTTTGGCATTCATCATATATATATATATATATATATATATATATATATATATATCTTAGATTGTTAAATGATCTTTTATAATTATTAATTATTGGACCATGCAGTTCCGAAGTCTAACTAAGAGTGAGGTTGGGATGGCTTGTGGGAGGGTCTATATGAATTAACATCCATATAGCACATAGATAAGTACAATCTTGGGGAATCATGATGACATGTTATTTCAGATTAACATATTAAGTGAAACTTGCCCACAGTTTATGGCATTCCATTGTGAGTATGTCTCCATTCAAGCATGTGTGTATGCAGGGTACTGTTTGTTAAAAGGTTTCTGTTGATACAAGTGCACTTTTACCCTAAGTAATATTTGGTTGAGCCTACCAGTAAATAAAATTACTTAAATAGGTAGACCTGTGTCTTTGTCATTCCCCTGATTTTTTTAAGTCAACGCAACCTGGGGAATCCATCCATCCACCCATTTCCGGTGAATTTTCAGGGCATATAATGGGGTAACTTTGAAGGTGCCTGCAGCCTCACATATTTCCCAAATCCTTCCCTGACGCTGGGTGAAGGCCACAAGTTGAACTCATGTTGGGTAGGGGTTGGGGGCATCAGTACCAGCCAGATCCGGACTCTTGGCTTCTGAACAGAGAAACACCAAAACTTCCAGGGTCAATCAGCAGTTCATCTAGCCATCCCAAAGGCCATGGGTTGCTGGGAGTCTGTCTGTAGCCTGTTGGAAGTGTGCTGATAATTGCTCTAATTTGCCAAATGTTTCTACTTAGGAAGAAACCACCTTTGTCCCTTCATGCAAGTGACTGAGGAATGCCATGATTCCCCACCACTGACATGTGTATTACTAGGTGCAAACCAGCAATGGCACCTAACCCGTTTGTTCCGAGCATGTCTACCCTCCGGGTGCTAATTTTGAAGCCAGCCAAAGACAAGCACAGTGCTGGGGCACTAAACGACTGTGCCCTCTGATCATAAGGTGCAGGGTTTGCTTCTTCAGGGTGTTAGACCACCCAGACATCTTGAGTTCACCTTGCTAACTTGGTAGCACCTGGCGGAGGGATGTTTGATTGGAGGTGTGGGGTAGGGCGTTGGTTAGTGCTCATCAGAAACCCTGGGTGGTAACATCAGTCACTAGGTGGCAGTATGTAGGGGTTGTCACTCCCTGTGTCAGGGGCGAAATGTCAGGTCGTGCTCTATTTGCTCTTATACATAGATCGTGTGCACTCTGTATACACATAAGTCATGAAAAAGTTTGAATTGAATTACTGAAAACACAAAAGTGATGTATTTGACCATTTGTTAATTCTTATGCATATATGGTTTTTGCACTGTAATATCTGACGTCGCAGAGTATAGACTCTTTTGTAGAAATGGAAGTCTCAAGAGTTTTAAATAGCATATGTAGGAAGCAGATTATGATGTAAAAAGTGGCATAGACTTGTAAGGAGCTGCCGCTTACAGCTTCATAGGCCAACTGTTGTGTGTTTGCATGAACAGGTTTTTGTTGTGGCTACAGCCAGTCTGTGCAGTTAGTTGTTATATTCAGTCAGGAAGGTGAAGCTGCTGCTGCTGCCGCTGCCGCCGCCGCCGCCGCCGCCGCCGCCGCCGCCGCCGCTGCTGCTGCTGCATAAAAAATATCTTTTTAGAAAAACATTTTTTATAATGTGCTGATGTGAACATTTGTGATTCATATACTGTTATTTTTTATTACATAGTTTTTTATTACATATTTATGGTAGGGCTATTTTTATAGACATTATTCATAGACAACATTAAAAAAATCATTGCTTCTATGTGTTTTTAATATAATTTAAAGACATAAGTACTATGTATATAAAGTGTCTGAGAGCAGTCTCGATTGATCGCTATACGAGTACTTTTAATATTTACTGTTATTATTACAGTTTGCTGAATGCCGAGGACATGTTAGGCCTAATTATGACATCAGATAAGTCTTCGTCTGTTACCATTAAATCTCACTAGGTGGGAAGTCTGTTTTTCTTAACAGCCTCCCATTTTCCAGTTGAATTCTGTGAGGTATTTAAGTTTGAATCCTTATAACCAAGCTCAGAACTGATTATAATATAAAACTGTACCATAACTAATTACAATTTCCAATGTAAATAAACTTTCACCATGTACTGAGTTGATTTTAAAAGTGATTTTCAAACATAATAATTAAGCAAAAAAGTGTTTTATGCTAGGAACCAAACTGTGCAAGAACCCCTCCTCCCCAACTTTTTTTATTTTTCTACTGACAGACATAATTAGCTGTGAAACAATATTATTTTTAAAAAGGACTGTAATTTCTGTTAGAACCACTTCTCAGTTTCACTTACAGTTTGCTGTTATTCATGAAATTTTTGGTGGTCTGGCAAAATTAACCATTGACTGTTTTTGCATGTTAAAAATACACTCATTGTCTACTACACAACTCCCAAGTTGAAATTTTGATTATTGCCAATGCTTTTGGTTGCTCCAGTGCAAAACTAAAACGTCTAAATCTATAATAATGAAAAACAAAGTAGTAATTTTTCTAAGATACAGCAACAATATATATATATATATATATATATATATATATATATATATATATATATATATATATATATATATATATAGGGTGTGCTTTCTAGATGTGATAAATGTTGAATATGTTATCATATGACATATATTACTGATAACACCAATAAAACTTTCTTGATGAGTTTCACCATCATCAGTACCTGTACCTTTGAAGAGTCTTGTAGCCAAAAAATATATCAGCCACACTCATTTTTACTTATGTTTAAAATGTAATCACGTAGGTTGCATCAAAGATAGTTAGCATTAATTAAGAAAACATTATCCTGGGTACCTCAGTGATTTGACAGCAGCTTCAATTTAATAAAATAAGTTGATAAATTTCTGGTGCATAATTCGTGGAATTTATTTCTGACTGCAGTTTCCAACAAAGAGAACACTTGTATTAGTGTGTGTGTGCAAGTGCATGCTTTTGTGTGTGCATATGCATGCTTTTGTTACCAGATGTCACATCAGTGCATGATTACACCATCAGTTTATGGTTCATGCCACTTTGGTTAATTGTGCACCCAAACAGTTAGACAATTGTTACTGTATGTGGATGCACAGGCTTGGTAGAAATAACATTTTAGATTAGAGATTTACAGATTAAATGAATTTAATTTTTTCCAGTTGATTCATTAAACATAATATTGGTTATATCCTGGAGATATGATTTATGATAAAATATTTTACTGATAAGCTATAAGCTAGTTCCACTTGCAGGTAAATTTGGGCAATGATCAATTATCATTCTTTACCACCTTTGTAAATTATACTAATTTAGCTGGCAGTCTGGCTAACTCATAGTTTTTGCGTTTTTAGGATTTTGCTCTGTGGTATAATGTCCCAGATTCAGCTTGGATATCACAACATTGATGAACAATATTTTGTTAAGTACTTCTAATCTAATTGTTTGCATCATAAAGTTATTGATTTACCATAATGCATAATTTATGTGTTTATTGCAGTCAATAAATGTCTACGTTAACTCATAAGTCAAATTATCTGTTTTATGTCTTGCATAATGTAAAAGTTACGGTGTATTTTATGATGTGCTGATATAGTTTGAGTGTTAGATAATTTAGTTAGCTCAGGCTGTTTATGTATTTCGCAGACATTGCTTCCAGATCATAGCTGTGTGTGGGAATTGATTGTGTTACCCAGAGTTGCTTTTGTCAGCAACTCGGAGTATTTGTTTGAATAAGGCATAAAGAAATGACAAAGAAATTTCTGAATGAAGACGTGGAGAGATGTATGTGTAGCCTGGACAAATTTGAATGGGAAGTATATAAGAAGTCAGGTTTACCATGTGAAAACATGGATCTAAATCTGTCATGTTTTGACGGATTTATCAGTTTGTGACTTTTCAAACCACTTCAAGCTGTCAGATGTGACAGTAAATGTTGTACTGGAAAGGTAAAGGATTGGCCAGGTATTTCTCAATTCAGAGATTACAACTTTCTATTTCTAACTATTAAGACAAAATTTAAGTTAGTTAACATTGTTGGACAACAAAACAATTCAGTATAATTTTATGTACAATTAATTTAACATTCAGTTTGTAAATATCTGACATTTTTCATTTAGTATCACTCTAGACAAATCATCAAACATTTAAACTCAGTTCAGAATAAGTTATGGATCCAATTTGTTTTTTGAGGTAGAAGTGTCTTGTATATAAAATGGATCTCTTCAGAGCTCAGAGAGACAGTGCAGAAAGTTACCCATATCATCTGTAGAATAAAAGTCTATACAACTTCCTCATTGTACCAATTTGTTGAACATAAACTTTATTGCTTTTGGTCATAGCGAAAATCAAATTCTGCAGATGAAAGCCCTCTGGGTTCTCTGTCAGCAGGACAGTGATGTATAGAGGAAAGATGGCCTGGACTGGCAGCAGAAGTGTTAAATAACAGGTGATAAAGCCCAGTCATTGTGCCAGCTGCCTTGGTAACAGGTGGCGGTGCACTTTGTTAAACATAAACACTTTATCATTCATACAGATGCTTCTTTCCGTTGAAGTTTACAGCGTTTTAAATGCTCTACGTTCCGTTGCCTGTCCATAGGTTTGAATACGGTACACATTATTCATAGACACTGCCTGAAAGGGGGGAATCAGTGGGAGTGACTTGTGGGAGGCCACCTGATGTCAGATCATGCAGTCATTGTCAATTGAGGTTCGGTGAAATTTCAAAGCCCATGTGCCACCTAGTGTCAAGTGTGATCATTACTGTCATTGAAATTCCTGATATAAATGCAGTAAACGGTGACTGGTTGAATATAAAGCTCAGGATTCAGCTATTTTTTTCATACTTTTCTGGCATCTATAATGACATGAGCATAGTGTAGGTAAATGGGTAAATGCCTTGATAACAGAGGGTAAAGCCAGTAATAATTTCTTCAGTGTTTTTTAAACCTTTGTGCAAAAGACAGAAGCTGTTTTCATGAAAATCACTTATTGTTCTGCTGAATTAAATCACTCGGTCTATGGCCAAAGGGATTTTTATAATTTAGATCGATGTTCTCATTTAGCTGATGGTTCTGAGAATACTTAATGACCCATGGATTGAAATAGGTATTGTAAAAAAATTTGGCAGACGTGACGCGAATGCTGTGTGAGAAATCGTCTAATGTTCTCTTGTCACATTAAATGTCCTAGAGAGGAATAGCATTCCTTCTTGTGCAGGGACAAAGATATACCTACACTGTTGATATACATAGCAGTAAATGGTAAATGTGTAATTTTGTAGGACAGGATTTGTGTTGTTATAAATTCACCTCTGTGTTTTGTTGTTTAATTATCATCAAGTTAGTAGTTATTGCTGAACCACAATATATAGGTGGTTAATAAGGACATCTTTTTGTTATTTTTATAATGGGTGGATGGATAGAATGGGTGGGTGGGTGGGTGTAGACGGATGGGTATGTGTGCTTGGATGGATGCAGTGGGAATTGATGGAATGAGATTGGATCAGTGGGTGGGTGGTTGGATGGGTGATTGGGGTTGGTTGGTTTGGATGGGTGGGACTAGATAGATGGGTTGGTGAGTGGGTGTGTGGGTTATGTGTGGTATGACACAAGGGAAGCAGGGATCAAAGGGGAAACAGACTGTTGTGTTAAGAGCAAGGAGCCTAACAAATTAGCTGCAAGTGTCTGTTGATGATGTGTTGACAAGACATCTAATGTGGGGTGAGGGTAAGTAGAACTCCCTCAGCCAGTCCCTGTCAGCTGCACCCAGCTGTTGCAGCCCTCTCTCTTCCCCTGTGGGAGTTTGCCTGTGAGACTCCTCCCAGCCACATCACACCATGTGTCCCACTGCACATGTTTCCTCCTCTCTCTGTCATAAAGTATGTCACACTGTGTGACAGTCCACTGTCCCACCAAGCCTACTCACTGTCAACCTACCACAGAACATGGTAGTTGACTTCAACATGGAAGCTTGTTTCCGTTTGTCTGTCAAAATGTGCTGTCTTGTTGTCTTGTCTTGTCTTGTTGTCTTGTTGCTCTTTTTAGGTTTCATATTAAGTGATATTGTGGTTATTTTTGTGCTGCATGAGTCACTCTTGTAACAACACCTGCATGGTTAAGTGTATTGCCACAGTATATGCATGCGTGCATGCATATTATGCACGTGTGCATGCATATGTGCATGCGTGCCTGCATACCTGCACACATGCACATACTCATTCACACATTTAAATGTTGCAATTAATTGTGTAATGGATTTCTCCTAAATTACTCGTTGGGGTATAACAATTTGTAATCAGTTGGAATAGTAATTAAGTCATCATTATATGTAACATTGGGGGAATAAAAAATATTTCCTATTATATTTAACAAATTTAGCAAGGTTTAACAAGATTGCCATCCAAGGCAAAGGCCCAGATGGCAAGTGGACAAGTTAGCCATTGGCTTATCGAGAGTCCAACATTTGTTAATCTATGTGTAACCTGCCCTCCTGAGATATGTATCAACCTTGTTTTTAAACATATTCATGCTGTTAGCAGTTACACAGTCTGTAGATAATTTGTTCCATTCGTTTATTGTCCTCTGTGAGAATGAGTATTTCCTGATATCCAATCTACACTGATCCTTTACTAATACTACCTCATGTCCTCAAGTTCTACTGTCTTTCTTGAGTGAGAAAAAATATTTCTTTCAATATTTTCATACCCATTCAATATCTTAAAAACTTCAATTTGATCTCCTGTCTCTAGGTTTGTTAAACCACATTCTTTTAGGCGTTCTTCATAACTAAGGTCTCTCAGTTCTGGAATCATTTTAGATGCTCTCCGCTGTATTCGTTCAAGTGTATCTATATCCTTTGTACAGTATGGTCTCCAAGCTTGTAAACAACCTAGTTTATTTAAACCTTTGTTATTAGTAATAATTATCATTTTATTTTTAATAAATTTAAATGCATACTGTGTAACAGACTCACAACCCTATGGAAGATCTGGCCACCCCAGTATCACCTCAGAAATACGGCCACTTTTATCCATTTTCGACTAATCCATATTGTGTTTATTTTAATATTGAATGCTTGGATGGCTTATTCATAAACAAAACCATGTGGTCTCTGGTCTTACTTCTGTCCACTGTAATTGTTAAAATGTCTGGTTCTGTACTTGTGAGTTTCAGATTGTCTGTGGAATGTGCAACCTCTGCTTGCCTGCTCACCATACTCCAGTTATGAATTCAAGTTACACTTACACTTGTAACCTCCTGCATAGCTTAAAAAGCACACCCTTGATAAAGGGGTGTCACTATAATTTGCCTGCCACTTTATTTACCCCTCTACATATGGCAGTTGCTGTTGGGTCTGTAAAGATATAATTAGTCCTCACAAGAGTTGCTCTTATCTTTCTGCCTTACTTCCTCCTATATGCTTGAGTTCCACTCATGACTACTAATCACAGAGAGTGAGGAGAATCATGAGGAAATGACCAGGGTTAAATGGCACCTAGCCTTGTTGACAGGAGTAGTTTTGGCGTTTCTATTCACAACATGGAGTGTGATTTGTACTGGGCTGTGTGCTGAATGAACATATTTCAATTGCTCTCACTCTGACAAGCTCTTGTTAACTGGTCGAGTTTCTCGTGTTTAGTGCGTACTCATTCAGCGTGGCCAACCTTGAAATGTTTGGCCTTGCTGCAGTGTTTGAGAAGACATTTGTCCCGAGTACAATTGCTACAGTATTTAAAGAAGTTGAATTGCCCTCATAACTACTTATGGTCTCAAGTTAATCTTCAGGTGCCTGGTCTTGGGGTTAGGGTTACTTTGGAGTTATGTTAGGGTTCACCGGGTCATGGACTAATAACTAAGTGGATTTTTTACCTTATATTTACTTTCAACCACTGAGCTAATATGCTTCAGGGGAGGTAACCTTGGATTGAAGTGGCCTCCTTCCTGTCAGTAAAAAATAGCATCCAGATCCCTCATGAACACGTAGGGACAGATCGTTATTTTACTTCCAGGTTCATGCCATACAAATGAAGTGCCAGTGATTTTGAGATGGTGCCCCTTTTTTGATCTGTCACTCCAAACAAAAACATGGAAATGGGCATATGTTCTTGTATCTACAATGTTGATTTTCTCTGAAAAAAATGGTTGGATTTGACGAAAACTCTGCAGCTGGTCAGTGACATGGCAACAATGTGTGCCACTGTGATAAAATCTGAATCATTATTTTACATTTATTTTACACTTATGGAAAAACAAATAGTGATCTGTGCCCACCCCAGGTACGTCAGGTAAGAGTTAAGTGAGATGTTTGGGCATTAGTGCTCACCCTGAAGCTGTTTGAAAGCGTTAATAAGCATGATTGGTTCTGACATTGAAAATAAGGTTGTCAGAGCAGCAGGTGTCATATTCATATCAACGCTTTCACACAAAAACACGGTTTGAAACAGGCATGGTAAAAAATAGCCGTTTTTATGTTAGCTCAGACATGGCGAACACCTGCAGCGCCAGTTTCACCAGGCCACAGGTGGCGCTTAGCCAGAAATAAAGTTAGTGCTAGTGAGACCTCTGGCAAACACAGATAACGGTTCATTGTTTTCTGTTATTCTTTGGATGAGCCATAGACTGTATCTGTAGTGGTAATTTAGACATTCAACCTGTCATATACATTGGTCAGTTACATGTGTGTGAGTTAGTCGTGGTTATTTTATTATTCCCCTTTGTGGGTACACCCCGATCAAATTTAATGTGAAATTTTTACTGTCTCAGTTCTGGCATCAACCAACGAAATTCTCCTACATACAGATCAGTCACCTTCTGGCTGTGCACCAACTACAGCCGATCTAACAAATGTCTGCTTTTTATTAACAACATATTTCATATCTGTGACACATCGGATACAAGTTTGTATATTTACAAAACAAAAGTTTATTTCTGATGAATTATTTACCTCTCAAGAAACCTGTTTATATTCTCTAAATATAAAGTTTCTTTATAGGTGAATAACACGTCAAATGCAACATTCCAAGAAACCAGAACACCACTCAAGGATAGTTTACATAGTGAAAAACTAAAATTCCTTTGGTAGCATAAGTGACAATATATCCACTGGTGTTTGTGGTAGACAGAAACAGCCACAACTGGAAAAAACACTTAGTGTAGTTGTCTGTTTAAAATGAACTATAATGCAGTTGAAGGGGGGTGATTATGTGTCACAAAAGGTGTGATTACTGTGTCATGACTGCTGCTTATAATATATCAAAACATAAAAAATTAATAATTCGTTTTCCCTTTTAGGATATTGTCCTCAATCAATCCTTCCAGTACATGCACAATCCTGTGTTATGATTGTTTAATGCAACTGCTGTGACAGTAGTTTCTTGATGATTCGATTCAAAACGAATCACAGCTGACTGCTGATCATTTGAATTCAAATGTGAACTGGTCCTGGTTGTTAATAATAAAAAGTGCAAGATTTTGTTAAATAGACTCCACAGACATACAGTCAAATCAATCACAATACGATCGGACACAAATAAAAATATAATTGAAAGTCCCCCCAAGAATTAATGCCAATTGTATCTCACTGCAGGAGATTGAAAATGGCTGACTTGATCACTGGATATCCAGGTGCTTCCAATCTAGGACATTTCAAATTATCCTCTTACTTTCTGTAATTCCTGCCGACATGTTTTGTTTCCAGCTATTTAGGATATTTACAACAGCTGTTGAACTGTCGGAAGATATTTTAGGGAGGCGTCTCCCTTGATAGGAACTGGCTGGGGAGGACGGAAGTGTGTCAAGAACTTAGGGAAGGAGGGAGAGCGGGGAGGGAAGTAGGCAGGAAGGTAGGGATGGAGGGAAGGCATGAAGGAAGTAGGCATGGAGGCAAGGATGGAGGGAGGGCGTGAAGGAAGTAGGCAGGGAGGTAGGGATGGAGGGACGGCATAAAGGAAGTAGGAGGTAGGGATGGAGAGATGGCATGAAGCAAGTAGGCAGGGAGGTAAGGATGGAGGGAGGGAGGGCGTGAAGGAAGTAGTCCGGGAGGTAGGTATGGAGGAGGGTGTGAAGGAAGTAGGCCGGAGGTGAGGACATAGGGAGGGAGGAGGGAAAGAGAGGGAGAGACAAGGTAGAGGTTATGAGAAGGTTCCGGAGCTTCCACTGGCCAGACATCCAACTTTGTCAACTTGACGAGCAGACCAATTAATAGTTGGCAAGCATTGATTGCTTCAAAGAGACAGCGCAGTGATGTATGATGTTGCAGACATTGGCTGTGGTTGACAGACACAGGTTGGCCTGTCTCTACTGCCAGTACAGCCCCCAGTACCTCTACATGTGTTACCTTTTCTTCAGCCAAATTAATAGCATGATCGGCTTTTGTGATTGGGAATGAGTGATGGTTTGAGGCAGTTTAGACAGCCCTACCCAGCCCCCTGTAGCAGATGACTTACTGGTGTTTGTTGGTGAAGACTGGGAGAATCATGTTGAACATGTGACGTTTTTGTTTGGTTAGTGAAGCTAAATGTTGCATTATCCCTCAGGTTGTTTGCCATAGATCATGTCTGATGCACTGGCAGGGGGAGGGGTAGACATATTCACCCTTTTCAGAATATACTGCTGGCAACAACTGGTGTGTTTGTGACTGTATTCCAAGTTGAAATGAGGTGGACGGATATAAATAAAGGAGAAAACACTGCAGATATGTTATGTGTGTGTGTGTATATGTACGTGTGCCTGCATCAACAGTGTGTGTGTGTGTGTGTGTGTGTGTGTGTGTGTGTGTGTGTGTGTGTGTGTGTGTGTGTGTGTGTGTGTGTGTGTGTGTGTGTGTGTGTGTGTGTGTGTGTGTGTGTGTGTGTGTGTGTGTGTGTGTGTGTGTGTGTGTGTGTGTGTGTGTGTGTGTGTGTGTGTGTGTGTGTGTGTGTGTGTGTGTGTGTGTGTGTGTGTGTGTGTGTGTGTGTGTGTGTGTGTGTGTGTGTGTGTGTGTGTGTGTGTGTGTGTGTGTGTGTGTGTGTGTGTGTGTGTGTGTGTGTGTGTGTGTGTGTGTGTGTGTGTGTGTGTGTGTGTGTGTGTGTGTGTGTGTGTGTGTGTGTGTGTGTGTGTGTGTGTGTGTGTGTGTGTGTGTGTGTGTGTGTGTGTGTGTGTGTGTGTGTGTGTGTGTGTGTGTGTGTGTGTGTGTGTGTGTGTGTGTGTGTGTGTGTGTGTGTGTGTGTGTGTGTGTGTGTGTGTGTGTGTGTGTGTGTGTGTGTGTGTGTGTGTGTGTGTGTGTGTGTGTGTGTGTGTGTGTGTGTGTGTGTGTGTGTGTGTGTGTGTGTGTGTGTGTGTGTGTGTGTGTGTGTGTGTGTGTGTGTGTGTGTGTGTGTGTGTGTGTGTGTGTGTGTGTGTGTGTGTGTGTGTGTGTGTGTGTGTGTGTGTGTGTGTGTGTGTGTGTGTGTGTGTGTGTGTGTGTGTGTGTGTGTGTGTGTGTGTGTGTGTGTGTGTGTGTGTGTGTGTGTGTGTGTGTGTGTGTGTGTGTGTGTGTGTGTGTGTGTGTGTGTGTGTGTGTGTGTGTGTGTGTGTGTGTGTGTGTGTGTGTGTGTGTGTGTGTGTGTGTGTGTGTGTGTGTGTGTGTGTGTGTGTGCGCGCGTGCGTGCATCAACAGTGTATGTGTGTGTGCGTGCATGCATGTGTGCATGCATGTGTGACTGTGTGTGTGCATGCATGCATGCATGTGTGTGCATGTATGTACATGTGTGTGTGTGCGTGACACTGCGTGTGTGTCTAATGAAGCAGACTGCTGTGGTAACAAAGAGACTTCGTGTCTGTCTTGTCACCATTGGTTTCATAACACATTTGGTGCAACTTGCTGTCTCACTTATCATGTCACCTGGGGGTCAGAAATGGGAAATATGTGTGGTTAGCATGAGACATTAAATGTTATAGGTTCATTCTATCTGGTGTCTAGACCACACACACGGAATAAATGTGCAACCTCCTGTTGTGGACTCTCAGTCTCATGGGTGTGAACTGTGAATATACTCAATTGTAAAGGGTGGTAAATCATAAAAAATGTACATAAACCCTGAAAAAAAAACACATTTTTACATTGCATTGTTCACATCAGGGCATCAAGTGCACTGGACAGATGAGACTGTTTCCATGGCTGGCCTGTTCACACTGACACCAATGCAACTTCTCCAGGAAGTTTCAGCGACACGACAATTACTGCACAAAAACTACTAATTTTTTTGGCATATATATTAATAATGAAAGATATTTATATTTTTGGCATTTCACATAACACAATCACAAACTGGCATGTATTCATGTTTTTCACAAGAATAAAATGTGAGATTCAGTATTTCATGGGAGTCATGTAGAGAAGAACACCACGCACTCGGTCAAGCTTCTGTCTATATCTTAGTAGTCACCTCGCCGCCTGGTCATTACTGGACACTACCACATTCGTTTGTGTTCTCTCTGCCTTGGAATCTAATTTCTTCTACACAGACGTTGATGTCCATTGGTAATGTTGTTTATCACATACTATAAAGGATTGTCGTTCGCACGTGCATGCATGCGTGCAAACTTCAGTGTGCATGTTTGCAGTATGTGTATTGTGTGTGTAATACACACTGTGTATGTGCGTGCGTGTTGTGTGCGTGCTGCATGTGCAGCATGTATGTGTGCAGCATGTGTATGTGTGTAGGTGGTCCACTACATATGTATGTGTTTGTAGTGGCTGTATATACAGCCACTACAAACACATACTTGTCTCCACTAAGTGGCTGTATATACAGCCACTTAGTGGAGACAAGAATTTTGTGCAAACTGCCACAATTATGTGTATATGTAAACCAACAACATGATTAAGGATGGAATATTATCCATTGTCACATAGACCGCTAACAAAAGGATCCAACAAAAGGATCATTTACGAAAAGACCATTGATGAAGAGACCTTTGATGAAAAGCTATTTCAGGCTTGTCAGACTTTTAGAATACATTCTTAGCATAAAACGGGCTTTGTGATTTTTAACAATAAACTATTACTGGTCAAAATAATTAAATATAACCAAATTCATGCATATGAAATTAGTTGAATTAGTTAATCTTGTCATACAACAATATTAAACCAAAATTGCATCAATGATGACATGTATATCAAGAATCACTTAGTTTTTGAATGACGGTTTGAATAATGGTCTGTTTCTCATGGGATGACTTAGTTTGCAAAAGTTGAAATCTTGTTGATTCTGCAGTGTTTTATAGTAAACATCACTTTAACCAAGCCTATTTCTTTATAGGTCTACAGACGACATGCCTTGGGAAACTCCAACTTTTGATCATGTCACAACAATGTCTGCTATATGAATAACGCGACATGTCCATGCTTCAAAATTGCTTATGTTTGACAAACTCAAATTGCTTTTATAATATATAAATTAGATGAACGTTCGATAGAACTGACCAACAGAGGTCGGGGTGTACCATTTCAGTAGGGTGGGTGTGGTGACCAACAGAGGGCAGGGTGTACACTTTCAGTAGGGTGGGTGTGGTGACCAACAGAGGGTGAGGTGTACAGTTTCAGTAGGGTGGGTGTGGTGACCAGCAGAGGGCAGGGTGTACAGTTTCAGTAGGGTGGGTGTGGTGACCAACAGAGGGCAGGGTGTACAGTTTCAGTAGGGTGGGTGTGGTGACCAACAGAGGGTGAGGTGTACACTTTCAGAAGGGTGGGTGTGGTGACCAACAGAGGGCAGGGTGTACAGTTTCAGTAGGGTGGGTGTGGTGACCAGCAGAGGGCAGGGTGTACACTTTCAGTAGGGTGGGTGTGGTGACCAACAGAGGGTGAGGTGTACAGTTTCAGTAGGGTGGGTGTGGTGACCAACAGAGGGCAGGGTGTACAGTTTCAGTAGGGTGGGTGTGGTGACCAACAGAGGGTGAGGTGTACAGTTTCAGTAGGGTGGGTGTGGTGACCAACAGAGGGCAGGGTGTACAGTTTCAGTAGGGTGGGTGTGGTGACCAGCAGAGGGCAGGGTGTACAGTTTCAGTAGGGTGGGTGTGGTGACCAACAGAGGGTGAGGTGTACAGTTTCAGTAGGGTGGGTGTGGTGACCAACAGAGGGTGAGGTGTACAGTTTCAGTAGGGTGGGTGTGGTGACCAGCAGAGGGCAGGGTGTACAGTTTCAGTAGGGTGGGTGTGGTGACCAACAGAGGGCAGGGTGTACAGTTTCAGTAGGGTGGGTGTGGTGACCAACAGAGGGTGAGGTGTACAGTTTCAGTAGGGTGGGTGTGGTGACCAACAGAGGGCAGGGTGTACAGTTTCAGTAGGGTGGGTGTGGTGATGACAGGTGTCCATTATTAATCAGTACTCCTAATTAACAACCATCTTCTAATCACCAGACATGAAAGGACAGTACAGAGACGGGATCATATTTAACGACCCTCAGAATGACCAGCACATGTTTTTAGTGGACATGGGGATGTGTAATATTATAATCATCTAAGATGACATTCACAGATTTGCCCTTCTTTTTCATGTTTTCCTTCTGGAGAATACACTACCATTTTTCCATGGTAAGCAGTGATGGTATTATATGGTATATGGTACATAGTACATCACTTTAGAGTATGGTATTTTTCAGTTTAATTTTGCAGCCAATGCAAATATAAATAGTTGTCTGAGCCAAATAATCCTAACATGATATTGCGCATAACCAACTGAATAACTTAGTATTTATAAAGAGTCAAATCCAATTATTTTCAATGGTGTAAACTTAAGTTTGTTTAATATATTGGCAGGAAGTATGAAAACTTATGTTATTTTATTATTATTATCTTTAGCCAACAAAATGTCAGAATAAAATAACATCTTATGTAGAAGATGCAGATGATCATAAGCATTGCATAATGGTCAGTATATTGGTCAAGATTACCATGGCAGCAGTTGAAGGAAACATTTATCTTGGTCGTGGATATCGTGACACTAATGTCCACATTACCCTTAAAAACTTAACAGATTGTGTCGATGCATTAACATACATTACCCACAATGCTTTGAATTTGCCTGACCGGAAAGCAAATCCAGCCATTGGTCATGCATCACTGATTCAGAATGTTAATTATAGCTGGAAACTGGTGTCCCAGGATGGGTGATGTTCTACCCTAGGTCTTATGTGGGGTGACAGCTGACAGGGTGACAGCTGTCTCAAGCTGATGATACACAACAGCCTGGGACATCAAAGGGAGATGTCCCACCCACTAGGGCAAAGTAGCCCAAGTTTCAAAGTGGTCTGGAGGCAGGGAATACATTCCCTTGTGAGCATAGTTACAGCACCTTGTGATGGTGGGGAGAGGCGTGGCCTTTAATCATTGGCAGGTAATTAAAATCTAACCAGTTGGAAGATCTACTGGTTAGATAGTTAAAGGAACCAGTGGTAGGTGGCAGCATTGATACTCATCTAGCCTTTTTATCTCGTGGAAATCATAATATATTATAACCAATTTTATCTAGTTAAATTGTATGTGTCGTTAGTCATATTTGGTGTATAAATTAAATTGTTTTGCAAGGTAAAATATATTTTTGCCAAGTCATGTAACATAATATTATTCCATAATTATTATGGTTGAGTTATCTTTAGCGTAGGATCATCCTTATTTTGGGTGATAATTTTAAGTTGCACGAGAATACTAATAAAAAATATTTAAATGTCAGATGTTAAAATTAGTTGTTTCCTTTTCACAACCAGTTGAATATGTTGAATTGCAGTGTTGGTTGCTGAAAACTTGACATGTATTACAACAAATGAGGTTTTAGGAATTCAGTAGAAACTACCTTGGGCACATTACCACATTTGCTAACTGAACTGCCTGGTCTTTGTGTCCCTGCCAGAAGGGAAAAGGAGGTATCAGATTGATGTGAGGATGTTCCCATCTCCATTACCCTTCCTACCAATTGGGTAAAACCCAAGGTGGGCAGCAATTAGCCGTTCATATTTCCCCATTTTGACAGCATTACCTGAATTATGCATCCTGAGACCAGCAGGAAACAGTAGAGAAGTGTAGACAAGGCAGCCATGATTTAGCTGCTCCGGAACGAAGTGTCAGACTTTGATTTATTGGTGATGTTGATATGATCCAAGGGTACAGGGTTATCAATAACCAGTGGGGTTTAACTCTGAGTAACTGTTTACTGTGCATAATCAAGGGTGAAGGGGGGTTACATGCAGTTTTAGTTAATTCCATTATTCCACTACTTGTCAATTCTGTCCATATTACCCCCTTGTGGAGACCCCTGCACAATCTGGACAGAATCCCATTGTCCAAAATCCCACAGGACACAATCTCTATGGATACAATTTTGTTGAGTTCCTCCCACAAATTGAGATTCTTAGTTCACTTCAATACATTAGCTGGGGATGATAAAGCTAACAGCCATCCACAAAATAATGAGGTAGTTTGTGGCATTGATGTAATGTGAACACCAGAGAGCCTGCTTCCCTCACTAGTATCTCGTTTCTCTCTTGCAAATTGCTTCATTATTATCTGCCATTTCCTCACTTCGGTTGACATTTTTTTATACCTTTGACATTTCATGTTTACCTTTCCTTGAAAAACCTCTTTGTGGTCATTTTTTTATTAGAAAAACTAAATCCTTTGTCTGCCCTGGTCATGTTTCTGAAAGCTGTGTTCTATTGTCCAAGTGACATTGTTTTTAAATCAGTTATTAAATATTTAAAGACATGCATTGTTGGATATATATTTTGCTGATGTAAAATATATTCATGCCAAGTCATTATTTTATTTACTTTGCAAAACTTAATTTTTCAAAGTAATAAGATTTTGTAAATTCGCATCACGTTTAATTATTTCGCTAAACACAGCCTGCTTTTTGACCTTTTATGTGACATTTCTCAGGTACTCCTGAGACGAGCAATTACACAATTTTGCCTTAAAAAATTAATACTGACATCACGGCACAGACTAAATGGTACAATTTGCGTAATTGAAATATGACAAACCATCGCTCACAATGCTGGCCTGTGTATGGGTTAGTTTTGGTGGTTCGACTGAAGGTTGTTTTTCACAAATCCAACCTTTGACGGTTCCCCTAAGAATTATCAGGAATATTAATGTGATTTCTCTACAGCATTTGTATCATCAATTAAGTTAAGACTTGATCCACGCAGCAGATCCAGGTTCTTGATGAATGGTTTTATGCCAAAAGGGTATGACACCTCATCTTGTCAGGGCAAAGGGAAGGGTACATATTGCTCTAACCTTACACCCTGGGTTCTCAGCTTGGAATTCCCCCAGTGCAGGAAACATGTTCCTGTGGGCAGACGTAGGTGTGAACAGGGGGTATCCCCATGACAAACAAAACAGGTGTGCCAAACTGATTATTTGGGAAAGGAATGGGAACTGGGAAGACTTCCCTGGCGGGAGTGAGATCAATGGTCCTGCAGAATGGGAAGTATGTCTACCTTTCCCTGCCCGTCTGGCTTGCCTGTTCTGCTGTTGGGAGATTTAACATCTGTGTCAGGTGTGCTGTGTTCCTCCTCATTCCCTCCTCCCAGTTACACCCACTTGCTAAATTTATCCCTACTACTCCCTTCCTAGAAACCCTGAATAAACCCTTATTTGGAATCATTGTGCCACAGGTATCAAACTTTGGAACGATCTCGACAAAGAAATCCGAATATCATTGCATGTATGATTTCAAAAGCAAATAAAACATGATAAACCTATTCTTATTACACAAATGTCTTGCTAAATATATTTTAGTATAATTAATTCAGGGGTGGGTCCAATTACACACAATTGTATCAATTACAATTACATTTCATTTTTAATTTCAATTACAATTACACTAATAATTACAATTACACTGTTTCAACTTCAGTTACATTATGTGGAACCAAATATATTCAGCATTTGTTAATTATGTATTTTTGCACATTTTGCTGAATTTAAATATTTTGTACTTAACTGATAAACAAATATGACAGTAATGTTTGTACATTTTGATGAATTGTGACTTTGAATTATACTAAATAAAAAGATAGCCGTTTAAAACGTATTTTTATTATATAAAATTACAGTACAGTATCCAGACATAATCCTACAGGACATAATATTCCTTACAGATAATTAGCTTAGCCATTGTCTGACAATGTCTGTGCATTGTTTATTGCTTCCTGACTGCTACCATCTTATTGAAAAGGCTAATCACTAAGGCTACCCACCACTAGCACCACCGACCAGTACCCACCAGACAGTGAATACTGTAACTTAAATATAAATATATAAGCAGGAGTTATTATTAGTCTTGATTTTCAACTCATGTGAGACTTTAAATTATATTTTATTGACAGTTTGCTCAGGTACTTTGTGAAATGAAACATGCTGTAATTTATTGTAACTGAAATGCAAATTGTACAAAATATAACAATTACAGCAAATTTTTTAAACCATAACCAATTACATAATTTTGTTGTAATCACAATTACATAATTGGACCCAGCCCTGGTAATTATATATATATGTATATATATATATATATATATATTCGGTGGCATATCTAGGATGTCGCAAAGGGGGGGTCAGAGGGGGGCAAGCCCTCATGCTACCATGTAGTGGCGCAAAGGAAAAATACAGAAAAAAATACCAAAGGGGACCATGACCTAATGGCCTCCCCCAAATATGCCCGTGTGTGTATATATAAATATATATATATATATATATATATATAATGTCTGATTTAAGTTCTTAGACATCTAGTAGACACTCAAGAAATTGAATTTTTTCTACTAACTTTTAGCTAAGAAAAATATAGCAGCATCAAATAAGTCTGACTTGCAGCAAATTATTTTCAACATTAATAGTTATTTATTTTTTTATTCATAATATAATATAATAATAAGGTATAGCTACAGAACAAATAATTGTAAAATACAGTCATAACATAGTACTACTATTTATGATTAGTTTTTAAATCTTTGTCAAATACTTTTTTCATTTCCCTATACAGATGCCAGAGAATGTTGGTTGGTGTCAGTTGCATAGATCAGTTCAGGAAAATATACATATGAAAACAGCAGAATAAATAAACTCACACTTTTGGGTATGAAATGAAATCACAGGCAAGGTTTGCACTGATGTTTCATGAAATTACTTTGTTGCACAAGAATAATGAAGTTGCACAAACTGTTATTCTAAAGCAAGCTTTGTGTTGTAATAGTTTAATAACTTAGGCTGAACCCGGCCTGCAGCATCAGGATAACATGACAAGATTTATAGCAGATTAGCAGCTTTGTGCAGGATCTTTTACTGAAAAATCAATGCAACGATTTTTTCTGACGTCATTTTCTGTCTGCAGCTGTGACTTTTTCATGACACCACAAATGCGTCACTTGAAGTTAGCGTTTAGTGTTTTGCAGTTTTATACTGCAGTACAGAATTGCACATTTTCACAATGTGTCAACATATTTCATGTTCACTATGTGTCAAAAGATTCCATATTCAAAATGTGTCAAACATGCCATGTTCACAATGTGTCAACATATTCCACGTTCATAATGTATCAAAACATTCCATGTTCACAATGTGTCAGCAGGTAATGTGATTGTGATACAAAAAGAGACAAACTTATGTATATTCTTTTTAGTCTTACCGTGTTCACCTGAAAATATATATTTAATTAGTTACTTTTTCTGTTTCATAAACTTGTGACCTCAGTCTCGAATAGCTGAATATTTATAAAAAATTTAGGACAAGGTTGTAACATGACTACTGGAACATGACTACTGGAACATGACTACTGGAACAAAGTGGCCATTGCAGGCAAAGTTGGTGGCATGCAACACGTCTTCTAGTCATTAAACCTGAACCAAAATGACTTGTACCAAATAAGTTTTTACAGGATGGTTTACCATTTTGGTACAAGTGACAATTGTTTGATAGTTACGTAAAATAAATGTATTGCGACTGTTCAAAGACGTATTTGCACCATTTCTGTTTAATGTAGAAATGATTTATTTCCATAACAATAGCGCCTGTGATGAAGATCATGTGTGGTCCATTGTGCAGGTGAGATACATTTGATGTAGTGGTAGAATAGACAGCGAAGAGCTATTCAAAATACAGATAGTCTTTGTACAATAGAACCTAGCTGGTCAATATCATATTCTGAAGTTGTTATTCATTCCAGTGGAACCTTGGAAATATGACTATCTCTGAGATTTGTTGAAGGTGGTTGTTTGTTTCAAACGTTTATATCAATATTTCAGTGATAGGGTTGTCGAATTTCTGATGTGAATTTTGGTCACTAGGTAGCATTTCACTGTACTTAGTGATGATGTTGGCAACTCAGATCGTTGACATCTAACACCCAGGTAGACCTGACCTTATCATCTGGGAAGAAACTCCTGTCTACGGATCTCTTACATTATCTAATGACATTGTTTTTGTCTGTCTGGCCATGAAACATATCTGTCCAGTAATGTCCAAATGAGCTTGGACCAGAGAGCATCTGGCTGAAACAGATAATAGGTGGTTTACAAGAGAGTGATTGCCTCTGGGACAGATGCCTCCGTGTCACAGAGACAGATCAGTGTTATCCCTGGCCACGAGGGGATCTCAGCTAGAAAGTATTCTATAAATAGGGGGTAGGCAGATGACAAAGGTTTATTCTATGATGTCTGGCCCTAGTGTTCCCAGACGCAGTCTGGAGGACAGTGTGGAAGTTTTCTGAAACAAGGAAACATTGATGTTCCCTAGCACCCTCCTCAATCTAATTGATGTTCCCTAGCACCCTCCTCAATCTAATTGATGTTCCCTAGCACCCTCCTCAATCTAATTGATGTTCCCTAGCACCCTCCTCAATCTAATTGATGTTCCCTAGCACCCTCCTCAATCTAATTGATGTTCCCTAGCACCCTCCTCAATCTAATTGATGTTCTCTAGCACCCTCCTCAATCTAATTGATGTTCCCTAGCACCCTCCTCAATCTAATTGATGTTCCCTAGCACCCTCCTCAATCTAATTGATGTTCCCTAGCACCCTCCTCAATCTAATTGATGTTCCCTAGCACCCTCCTCAATCTAAGCTCTAGTATCCTCTACAACATTCTAGCTCTAGTATCCACTACAATAGTCTAGCTTTAGTATCCTCTTCAACATTCCAGCTCTAATATCCTCTACAACATTCTAGTTCTAGTATCCACTACAACATTATAGCTCTAGTATCCTCTACAACATTCCAGCTCCAGTATCCACTACAACATTCCAGCTCATTTGTACAAGTTTGTTATTTAGTTTCGGTGAAATCGTCAGACAAATTATTAAATCATTTTTTACCAGATCCAGTCAAAGTTTGGTGAAAAAAATGGCAAAAGTTACCACATCTCTAAACCAAATGTGCATTTTACTTGAACTATTCACACACACACACAGGTTTTAGCATTAACGAACCTAATTCACGCTGAGCTAAATCTGCTGATGAGGATGTTTGGGATGTTGTTCCCTAACAACTGAAGACATTACATACAGTGTATACAGATTACATGCTTGCATGTGTCTGCATACCCAGGTGCTGCAATACTGCATATTTTCATGTTTATTAACCCCACATACCTATGTCCCATACTTACCCCTATCTATTAAGTTGATACCTGGGGGCGCATGCTGTTAACTAAATCACACTATTATTTAATACTTGTCTAGTCTGTGGTGGGGCTCTCCAGATCACCCCCATGGGGCGTATTCCAGGGGTGCTAAAGAGTTAATGGTCTTGAGTTCTTACAATGTACAAATTGAACAAGATATTTATGGCTAGGGGGTTGGTTTGTAATAGTTGCAAGTCATTAGATTACAATGCATTGTTTGGGGTAATAGATGGGGGAGATTCTGACGGTGAAGTACTTGTTCTCTTGTTGAAGCTTCTTCAACACTCTAAATCAAGCAAATTCTTTGTCACTAAAATGTCATTAACAATGTGCTTTCTTGTGGTTGCAACTTATGTTCTTGTGAGGAGTTTTTAAATAATAATTATGTTGTGGGACGTGATACCCAGTGGGATATCTTTCCACTAAGAAATTATAACCTTGGCCAAGTTCCGGCCAACTTAACTTAAATTATACGACAAACCCAACGCTTGAGACAGGGTGATCTGATTATGCACAAATTTGTATTGATACACATGATGCAGTTTTCTTAAATGTCCTGTGTGCTGTGATGTTGCAGAAAGTTCTGTTTTATCTCCAAGCCACCTGCACTATCAGCAAATATTTGGGCTAGATTGAGAAAAGGAAGAAATGGAAACTATCTTCCTTGCAGTACTTATTGTGAACAGAGCCTTGATTGTAACCTCACCATGTAGTGGGGACTCCAGATACCAAGGTCAAGGTCATTGGGCTTGTGCCTAACTACTTGTAGAGAAAAGTTATGTGCCAAAAATATGACAATATTGAACTTGAAATCAGTTGTTTATTACAATCATGATTCAACGCGCCACCAATGACAGGTGTGTGCAAGTGTTCCTGTGGCATGTACAGGTGTCACACCCACAGACACTAATGACATAGAGGTCCAATGACAGCGTCTCTGTAGAACCTCTCTAATGACCAGCAGCTTTCTCTTGTTTGACCACACAATGACCAGTCTGTAGCCTGCTCACACCCTACTGATCATCTCAGGGATGATTAAGTGACTCAGGCCGGTTGAACATGACAACTTCACTGTTTTATTCTAGTAGAAATGGTCCTGGTCCTCTGCACAGTACTCCTACAGGGTCCTCTACACAGGACCACTGTAATATCATGTGTTTTGTTTGTTATCATAACAGATGCGGTTTCATCATATGTCATGAGTGTCATCATGTGTCATGAGTGTCATCATATGTCATGAGTGTCATCATGTTAGATTATATTTGCTTCTATGTCACATGTCATAATTGTTGTATTAGGTGTGCACATCATCATATCAGTTGTCATGTTAGATGTCATGTCACATCTTGTCAGAAATCATATCAGACGTCATGTCAGACGTCATATCAAATGTCAGATGTCAGATATCATGTTAGATGTCATATCCTAGGTCAGCGGGCTGACTTATCTGCTCTCTAGTCTCAAAGGTGAGCCCCTAGAAATAGAGGTATCTGGTAATTAATAGGTGCTGATTAGTGTTTGACTGAGATGCCCAGGCAGGTGTCAGCTGGGGGGGCTGGTCATCAGTAGATACATGCTGACAAATTGATTGTCATGTCATTGTGGCCAGGCAAAAGGTCTGATGGTGAGGATAAATGTCAACAGTTCATGTCCTTGTGTGTGTTGCATTCATGGATTCATTGACAATGATGGGAGTATGGAGGCCCAGCTGATTAAAACAGCCTGGACATATGTACAAGTGATTGATTTAGTTTTAAGTGTCTGTGTGCCCAACGGAGCCCAATGGAGGCTGCTGCAGGTCAGGGTCCACTTTATATCATTTGTGTCCATGAGTATCTTGTGCAACTTCCAGTCTGTGTCATGCAAGTAGATTTGCAGCAGATCATTATTTGCTTTTCCATAGGTGATAATTTTAATGCTTTCTAGTGGTGTATGCAAAATAACGATTAGGATTTTATAAGAATGGCACAAGTTGTTGCATGTCGTCTCACTGACCAGCTGCAGAATATTTGTCAAATCCTGCTATTTATTTCTTGGGAAAATCAATATGGGAGGTGCTTACCGTCAAATGTTGCCAAAAACAAAACCATTTTGTCTACATATCCTTCCATCACTGATGTGTCCACTGTTGAAATATGTTTTCCATGGAGCAAAAAAATCACAAAAAGGTACCATCTAAAAATCACTGGCTCTATATAAAAGAGCATTTTTGACGTAGAAGGTTTTGACATAGAGGGGTTTTGACCATATGACATAACCTGGAAGAAAAATAATGATCTATTCCCAGCAGTGGCGTAACTACTGAGGATACTACTGGGCCGAGATCCCCTTTCGCTTACATTTATTTAATTTTTACTGTATTTTTTCATTGCGCCACTACATCGTAGCATGGATAACCAGGGTTGGCCTTCCCTCTGCGAGATCCTAGACATGCCACTGGTGCCCAGCTTATACCCATATACCTGTGACTGCAGTGGATATAGCTTCTGGAAGTATAGGTGCATCGAGTAGTGTGACTCACTAAGTTGGCTTGTTAAACAGAGTAGAATTTCTTCTGTCACTGCTTCAATGGCTTAAATCATGATGGAATGGTGGCTCCTACTATTTACCACCAGGTGGCACAATAAAATGTTGCCGTCATCTTAAGCCATATTTTTTAACTGTGTCGTCCTTCCTCACCTTCTTAGTACATTTATCCGGTAATTCATATTTATCCATCTGTTGACAACTTTTCCATTGGATACTGATTTTTAGATTGCCTGTTTTTGATGTGCCTCTGAGCTAAAATTTCCTAAGATTTAGGCCTTATAGAAGTTCTTTTATTATTTTTTCTTTTGAATATCTAGTTGCCAACATATGGCTGGCCCATGAACAGATTAATTTAAAACTAGACCAGCTCTGTGTGGTTCTTTCAGCAATATAAACCAAGCCATATATGAAAGCACAAATTACAATTACAAAGCACAAATTACCATATCAAAACAATAATTTATCACCAAAGTAGAATAATTTTTTCTATGGTTGGATACGTCCAGGAAAAAAGCTAAAATAAAATATTTGTCAAAGTTGATGTTTTCTTGTCTTGGATCTCAGCATCCGATACAGCTTGAAACACAGCCTAAGAATCCCTACCTATGAGTGAACTGGAACTTAAATAATTCATGTAATTTACATAACATGAAACCCTCTCTCCTTGGTGACTGTTTTCCCCGCAGTACCTCTTATTATTCTCCTGTTCTTCCGCAGTTCCCATAACGTGCTCGCTGCCAAAGAGAAAACATGGTCAGAGAGACATTACTGTCAACGCTAAAGCAACAATTTGCTCCGTTGGAGTGTTTTATTTATTGGGCTAACAGATGGGATGTTCTTCCCTCTGAGGGAGTAGGATGAGCGAGTGTGGTGTATGGGATACCACCACTGTTGGTGCAAACAGCTGGGCAGGTTCATAAATAAAAATCTATCTAATTTGTGTTTTCACTTTTTTCTCCAAAATCTGTGCAAACAAAGTTAGCAGTTGTAATTACAGAACATCTGTGTAAGAAACAGGATTTACGGTCAAAACCCCTCTATGTCAAAACCTTCTAGGTCAAAAATGCTCTTTTATATAGAAATTACAAGAAACAGGTTTTGACCTATGGGGTTTTGACCTAGATATGTTGTGACCTGGACCTGTAAGGAATGGGATGTAATTCAGATTGTCTACGTAATTTTTTCTGTACTGTATGATGAGTATGCCATTGAACATAACCATGCAGTTGAAAAACAAATGAGAAATGGCAGTCAAATGAGCATTATAAAAAACCGTTGTTGCCTAGACTATAATTAGAAATTTACATTTTAAAAAAGCTATTCTGGTGAGATCAAAGTATGTTGTTCATAAACACTGTCAGTGACAGAACATTACTGGACTTTGATGCAACAGAACCATCTTCAAAAGTTTTTTTTCATATCAAATTCATTTCATCTTCACTTTGATAAATTATGGGCTGAGCAAGACCAATATATCAAACATTGTCGCTGCAGCAGTGACTGATAGTACAGTTTTTATGGAATTACTGTAACAGGAAAAGGTTGACAGGTATAAAGTTCACTTGACCAAAAATAGTGCAGCAAAAATAGTGTATTTGTACACAGCACTGGACACAATGATATACTTTGAGTGACAGGTGGAATAGGGCAGCAGGTAAACACATGTTAAGTTTGCACTAATTATCACACAGATTACACCAGATGTTAGGCAGCAATTTACACATGGCTGTTGTAGTTTGTCACAATTTGTAAATTAGCATTCAACAAATGCCATAAATAGTTTCTGCAATGGGTTAGGGAATATGATAGTCTAGTAATTAAAGAAGAGTGGCTGTGTTGTTCTATAGGTATGCAGTAATGTATGGATAACTCACACCTGGTAGAAATCAGCTATTCCTTGAAACAATATTTTTCTGATGTGAAAATAATAAATAACTAGTGATTTTCCCTTTGTAAAACTGTGGCCAAAATGTGATTTTTTAGGAGAGGGTAAACTGGTGCTTTCAGTAAGCATGATTTGGTACTGACAAAGAAGATATTTCCTAACAGTAAAATCACCTGTCCATCAAAAACCCAGTTGGAAGCGTATCAAAGCGAGACGTATTGGTGACATAATTATTATAATTATTATCATGTTTCCAGTGTTTGTCGCCGTGGAAGCAAGTAACACTTGTCGCTATCTCTGCCTCTCTCCCTAGTTTCGTCTTACATTTAATTTCAATTTTCATTACCGTCATGTACGCTCGTGCCACTTTCCCTGTAATTAAGTTCACATTGCCGCGTGCTTCTGTTGTGTCTTCGTATGTTCGCAGTGTGTAAGGGTAATTCGTGTTCTAAGAACCCTGAATGGCAGCCAGGTGGCGACAGCGTGTTCTTACACCGGTGAGCATCTGAGTCGATAAGAGAAGGTAACCGAACCCTATTCAGTGCACAACGGTGTGCAGCGCCTACCCATGCAGCGAGTGGCTGTCATGTTGTATTTCTTGTGGACTCACACAGAAATTACCCCTCCACATAAACACCCTGCCTGTCAACACAGCTGGGGGTTGCTGAAGGATTGTCAGCTAAGTGGGAGATGGAAGAGGGCAAAAAGGCAGCTGGCGGGAAAAGACAGGCTTGTCCGTTGAGGGTGTGTTGTGGCGGTTTTTACCCACCAGGTGGTATTTTCACAAAAGGGGCGTATCACTATTATTTACGCGGGAATTCTGTGGGGAACAATATGGTTTCACATCTGCAAGTGATAAGGATGCTTAAGTGAATTGGGGGTGTCTCTCCTAGTCACACATTTGTTTATGCTGCACTTTGGTCCTTCTTTGTGGGTGAAAGACCAGCACCTCAGTCTACAGTGATGTGTGTTATCTAGGACTAAATTAATTTATGAAAAACATTTTTACTTGAGTCTCTGTGTCGTTTAAAGATATACATGGAAGTTTTAAATGTACATATCTATAGATTTACGCACATGTTTATTTCCTGTATCTAATTATTATGTAAAAAAATTATATATTTACCTATATTATTATGCAAATTTTTTTTTTATATTTACATGTCATGTTATGATTATATATTGGGTTTTATTGCTATATGAAAATCAAATGCTGTACATACATCAGAGTATTAACAAAAATCAAATGTTCTTTTGATTACCACAATTTTGGGCAATATACAATCCAAGATGTGTAAGTAACGTTTCTTATAATGAGAACATAATTCGGTTTTCATTCTATGACAAAAGTATATTTTGGTTCAACTGATCCAGCCTTTTCCTGCTGCCTTGAAGTGCAGCACCGTTCATATTTTTCTGTGAGTCATGCACCAGCACCGTTCTTCTGTTTCTGTGAGTTGTGCACCAGCACTGGTTTCTTGGCTTCCTCTGACGAGTTCCCACAAAGCCACTAGGTGGCAGTGTCAGCACGCTGTAACACCAGCATCAGAGTATGCTGCTGGCAACAGAGATGGTAACAAGAATACTTATAAACAAGAATACGTATACAGTATTTTTGTGAAACCTGGAATTTGTTCATTATGTCTAAGTGCAAATGTATGACCTATTAAATTGTAATATTTTGATGGCAGGCAGATTTTGGTGAACCAATAATCTGTATTCCTGTAAAAATATCATTAGTGCTGTGAAATAGCTGCGGTGTCTAGCAAGCCATGTGGTAATACAAAGGCATTGACTGCACAGGTGTGTGCATGTCTTGATAAATATAATAATAATCTGACACTGGTCCTACGTCAGATACTGATGTATAACGTTATTGCTATTATTCACCTCTCACATCAGATTGGCCCGACTTACTTAGTGTTGCAGCATAAATGATGCTGACCGTAATTATAGTCTCTTCATTTGACCAACAACAATTGGCAAAACTGCCCAAATACTGACCACTGGCATGCTAAGTGATTGCATCAATACTCCACTGTTGATGTACAATATTAATTGATAATTACTGAAAGTGGCAGTTTTGCTCATGCATGAACCCATTCATGAACACATGCAGATACTAATTTTGTACAGTGACTAGATTTAGAAAACAGTGTATACCGGTTACACACTGCCCCGGTAGTACAACAGCTTGTATTCTGTAACTGAATTACTTATATCTTTACAACATTGGCATCTAACTTAACCGGTATATCATATATCCTAAGCAAGTGTTACTTAGTGTATTTGTGGTGTCTGTCGGGTAGATTTTAGTTGTAAAATGTGGTAGTTCCAGACAGATTACCAAGGTAATAAATTCAGTAATCCTTCACAAAATAGGGTAATCCACAAAAATTGTGAACAGCTGGAGACATCACAAATGAATGAGTTACAGGTAGTACATGCATACAGAGAGTTACAGGCAGTACACGCATACAGAGAGTTACAGGCAGTACACGCAATCAGAGAGTTACAGGCAGTACACGCATACAGAGAGTTACAGGTAGTACACGCATACAGAGAGTTACAGGTAGTACACGCATACAGAGAGTTACAGGCAGTACACGCATACAGAGAGTTACAGGCAGTACACGCATACAGAGAGTTACAGGCAGTACACGCATACAGAGAGTTACAGGCAGTACACGCATACAGAGAGTTACAGGTAGTACACGCATACAGAGAGTTACAGGTAGTACGTGCATACAGAGAGTTACAGGCAGTACGTGCATACAGAGAGTTACAGGCAGTACACACATACAGAGAGTTACAGGCAGTACACGCATACAGAGAGTTACAGGTAGTACACGCATACAGAGAGTTACAGGTAGTACACGCATACAGAGAGTTACAGGCAGTACACGCATACAGAGAGTTACAGGCAGTACATGCATACAGAGAGTTACAGGCAGTACATGCATACAGAGAGTTACAGGTAGTACACGCATACAGAGAGTTACAGGCAGTACACGCATACAGAGAGTTACAGGTAGTACACGCATACAGAGAGTTACAGGTAGTACACGCATACAGAGAGTACAGGCAGTACACGCATACAGAGAGTTACAGGCAGTACACGCATACAGAGAGTTACAGGCAGTACACGCATACAGAGAGTTACAGGCAGTACACGCATACAGAGAGTTACAGGTAGTACACGCATACAGAGAGTTACAGGTAGTACATGCGTACAGAGAGTTACAGGTAGTACATGCGTACAGAGAGTTACAGGTAGTACATGCGTACAGAGAGTTACAGGTAGTACATGCGTACAGAGAGTTACAGGTAGTACATGCGTACAGAGAGTTACAGGTAGTACATGCATACAGAGAGTTACAGGCAGTACACGCATACAGAGAGTTACAGGCAGTACATGCATACAGAGAGTTACAGGTAGTACACGCATACAGAGAGTTACAGGCAGTACATGCATACAGAGAGTTACAGGTAGTACATGCATACAGAGAGTTACAGGCAGTACTTGCATACAGAGAGTTACATGTAGTACACGCATACAGAGAGTTACAGGTAGTACACGCATACAGAGAGTTACAGGCAGTACATGCATACAGAGAGTTACAGGCAGTACGTGCATACAGGGAGTTACAGGCAGTACATGCATACAGAGAGTTACAGGTAGTACGTGCATACAGAGAGTTACAGGTAGTACACGCATACAGAGAGTTACAGGCAGTACATGCGTACAGAGAGTTACAGGCAGTACGTGCATACAGGGAGTTACAGGTAGTACGTGCATACAGAGAGTTACAGGTAGTACGTGCATACAGAGAGTTACAGGTAGTACGTGCATACAGAGAGTTACAGGCAGTACGTGCATACAGAGAGTTACAGGTAGTACGTGCATACAGAGAGTTACAGGCAGTACGTGCATACAGAGAGTTACAGGTAGTACGTGCATACAGAGAGTTACAGGTAGTACATGCGTACAGAGAGTTACAGGTAGTACATGCATACAGAGAGTTACAGGCAGTACATGCATACAGAGCTGCCTACCAATTCACATTTTCCATTTAATACTGATTACGCAAACTATTGCATTATGAAAATTTTAATATCCGACTAGGGAAAATGAAACACTAGAGATTAAGTCTCACAAATTAAATAAAATGACAAATAAAATGGTAATCTGACCGAATTACTGGACCAACAAGTCTAGTAATCTGTTTTACAAGCTAGGTTGCTAGGGATAACGGATTACCATTAAAATCGAGCCCTTTACTTAGACAGCAAATATGTTATATCCAAGTGTTTCTGTTTTATTAAACTGTACAGTTTGGCTGCAGTTGACCAAACTTACAGATTAAACTTCCGGACAGGTAATGAAGCATGAAGGGGAACGCAATGAGCCCTGGTATCTGCATGGCTGACCAAGAAGGTTCAGTTTCCCCACTGACACTCAGGGTCATGACCCTACATATCAGATGACCCTGCTTGATTATGCTCCATGAAGTAGGTAATTATGTATGGGGTGTGCATGTTTATGTGGGGTTTGACTAGGAAATAAAATGGTTATTTGGCTTGATGCCAATGACTTCAAAAGGGGATAAACACTTATGTTGTCTTAATACGGTGAAGAATAAAGATAATCTACATCATATAGCTCCATTTAGATTACTTGCATAGTGCCTCATAAATGTTGACTACGGCAGATGTGTAGTGCATCATAGATATGTAGTGCCTTATTGATTTGTAGTGGGATCATGCCTCAGTTACACTGGTGTGTTACAGACGAATGTAGGGCACAGTAATTTTAGATATGTGTAATTTTCAAAAAATCATATCATCTGACATAACTACATTTGAGCAGACACATTGGCAAGTTTGCTGGTAGAACATGTTGATAGTGTAATTGTGAATGTTTAGATGATTTCAATAGGCGGAAGGATTTTTGGAAATTTTTTCGCCACAAGGCACGTGTGTGTAGTAATTCATGAAGAAATTTACGGGTATGGCACATTCAGGTATTTTAAATGGGTTGGAAGTATGATACTTTGACTAAATTCGATCAGCATGTCGATGAGATAATGACAACGGCTGGTAAGAAGTTTCAGATTTTTTATGGTCCTGTCTTCTAATAATTATGCAAAACGTTGACATGGTCACCAATGGGAAATGTAACGGTAGGCTGAACCCTAGGGCTTGGGCATATATTAAAAAATATGTATACAGGAATCGATCTGGAAAAAGACGTACATGTGCCCTTCTGGCACATCAGAGGCATAACTATGTGCTTTTTTACAATTTTATGTGCCCCAAGTTAATTTAATAAAAGTGCAATTAATTTGCATATCAGGTGTAAGCTATCTAAATACAAGATAGTTTTTACTTCTGCTAAAAAATACACACTTGATGTTTTTTGTTTGTATGACTGTCCACATCTCTGGGTATATTTAATATATTACCAATAATATCAACAACATGTACAGAGATCACTAGTTTATTTAAAAATCTGTAATGTAATGTTTCATGGTCATGCCACTACTGTTTGAAATGACTTAACAAAAGCAGGCTTGTCTTGTCAATGGCAACGACACTTCAGTTGTCGACGGCGCCGATGACGTCCCCAATGTCACCGGTCTCAGGACTCTTGGGCACGTTGTCAGTTTTCGTAATTGCTTCAGTAACAACAATCTCAGCTATTGTTTGTCTCTTTTTAGCCCATCTGACTAAGGTACCTTGTGAAGGTAGGGGAATGTGTCTTTTTTGGGCAGCATTGTTACAGTATGTGGCTCGATGAGTGACAAATTAGGGGAGGACTATATGTTCCCCCTAGCGGACAAATGACATACCACCTTAGCGGATAAATGACGTACCATCAAAGCGGCAAAATTATGAAAATCACAGAGCAATACAATTCTCCACCGCAACTCTGGATAAAATATATCGTGCGGTACCGAAATCGCAACGTTCGCATTTGTGGTAGAACACCGACTGCACTTTAATTTTCTCAGATAAAATGTCAGTATTATATGTCGCTCTTATATAGATATGCGTCACTAGGGCACACGCTGCAAAAACAATGCGGCATTATAAAATATGATGCGTCTATGACGCAAAGCCACTGCCCAGATCGATCCCTGTGTATAACAACTTAAACATGTGTAATACCTCATAGATGTGTAGTGCCCCATAGATGTGATTTCTACAAGTGCAGTATGTAAGCAGGATGTATATGGGCTTTGGTGTAAAAAAATTAACTACCAAAAACATGAAGATTTTTACTTCTTCTAATGACATTTTAACAGCTGCTGTTAATTTCTAATTTCATTCATGTACATTTTTTCAATGTTGAAATATGTTTTAATTGTTTTGAAAAAAAGGAGCATCCCCTTCATTTGATGTTTATAAAAAACAACTTTAAAATGTAAAAATGTCTTTCTTGTTTTCACTAGCTGCGTTCTATTATGCATTATGCCATTGAAAGCAGTAATTCCATTCAATGAATGAAATTACTACCTTTGATGAATGATTCATTAGAATCTTTGAAAGAAACAAAGCCCATTTAAGTGTGTGAACGACAATATTTTTGTTGAATTAATTCTTTTGTTTCCACTGTATAATTTTGTAACGCAAGACCTAACACAATCGCTTGTCACCAGTAAAACAAACTTTTACGAGTGCCCCTAATGTCTAGATGAATTACGTGGTACACCATTGTTGTTGCCATAATGAAAACACAATAATACGAGAGAGTCTAACGTTTAGTTCGTGATGTTGTGAAGGTCGTAACTCTGCCATGCAGCGTTCTTGTAGCAGACACCATTATCTCGCGTTGTCCAACGTATCATAAATATCACTGTTCACGCATCGCTACACCTCCACATCCTATTTGCAATGATTATATTATGCCATTGATTTTATTTGCTGTAAAACAGTTGTTTGTCTCTGTCTATAATCGCTTGCGTCAACATTTTAGCAACAGTTTTGTTGATGTCGCTTCCATGGAAATGGAAAATGAGAGATTTGAAAATTGCTTTTGTTGGAAGAGGAACTTCAGTTCAGTTCAGTGGGATATCACTTGACTGAGAGGCAGTAAAATCTAAATGTGAAGGGTGAGGACAATAAATGGTCATTAAATCTTGTCGCTGCGCCTCCTTGTATTTTGCTGAGGCAGTAAAAAGATAATTGGGTTGAGTCGCCCTGGCATAACTCGGCTTCTGGAATGGTGGTGATAATTTTTATAGTTGTACTTTATGTGCACTATGAATGACTTTCATTATGTGCATGCATCCTACTGTGTAGGCCAGTCAGCAATGCTTGGTTAGTATTGGGTCTATCAAAATTTGACATCAAATTCTCCTGAGCTCTGCCGATTCCTATTATTGTCATTTCTGCTGAGATCAGCCCTGGTTGGTACCCCTGAAAACATGTGTATTTTAAGTCGTTATGCACTGTACATGTTTTTCTACACACATACAATGACAGGCAGTATGGGGGTCTTTTTTATACTGTTTTTACCAAAATGCATAAATTGTGCGTGATGTATTGTTCAAAACTTAAGGGATTTAAAATATTGTGTTAATAAACAACGTATATTTTGTTCATTTGTCATAAAAAAATTCAAGCTGGAGTATAACATTGGCCGAACATTACTTGACCATTTGTGGTCCCCAGCCAAACAATTACTGTCCCATATGTATATGACTAAAACCGTAGCATAATTGGGGTAGAAGGCTGTGCAATGGGATATGATGGGAAAATACCCCTTCCGTGGGGTTGGCTGCACCCAACGCCCCATCACTGACAACCCTTACATATCAGTTATGCAGTCAGAGTTACATGTGAGCTATCAGGTGTCATCTTTATTTCCCAAACTGCTGTTTGTGGCCCCAGTTACAAGTTTACACCCTCTGTAAATAGTCCCTCTGCAAACCTCAGCTGATTCAGGGCGACAGCAGACACCCAGATTGATGTCTGCTTTGTGGCAACCCAGACTCTGTTAGGACCCCTGCCCAGACGTGTTGACAGTGGATGACAGACAGACAGACAGCTGGAGACAGACAGCCAGTCAACTGTTGATTGACAGCCAGGAGCAGCGTTCCATCTGTTGTCCATTGGTTGACATTTGTTGTTTTCATAATGTTGTTAGTGTAGTGTGCAGTGGTTGTGTTATCTAAGATAAGTCCCACTACGAGATAAGGACAAAAGGAGGGTTGATGGGGAATGGATAAACATATGTTCCAGGAGATTGTTGGGTCAGGAGTACCACTAAATATCTTCCAAGTTCTGTGTGGGGGCCCATATGGCAGGGGGTGTTTATAATGATAATAATATAAAAACTCATCACGTCTAAATCCTGGGAAATGTGAGCTAAGAGGCACATCAAAGCAAAAGGGTCTGGCAATGACAGACATCTATATACAATACTAAAGTTGTCAACAGATGGATGGATGCACCAGGAAGCTGAGGAGGGTGAGCACAGTTATGGAGAGGTTTTCAGATGGCTTTGAAATTGTATTGTTTCGTGCTGATGTAGCACATATAGGGAGTGAATTTTCTCCCCTCCACCAGTGTGTTGTCAAGTGGGTGTGTCTGTCATTGTGTCACATGTTCTTGTGTGTCTTCAGTGTTGTATTGATGCTTGTGTCTTGTTATGCTGCACTTGTTCTAACAGTTCTGCACTACTGCATGATGCACTGTGTATTATTATAATAGTATTAATGCATTACTTAAACAAGGAATTATAAGTTATATTGCTTGCCTTCCATTGTCTTCATTGATATATAAAAATAAAATCATGCTATGGTGTCATTTTAGTCTGTATATATTGGTATATGATTGTCCTCTGGATTACCAAGTGTCAATTTGTGTCATTAGTGCCATCATCTGTTGGGTTGTCATATGTGTCATCCATGTCAAGTCATGTCATCCTGTGACAAGAGTAATTTTATTATGTCACCAGTGTTAGGCTTTGTGTTGGTCATCATTGTTAGCATGTCACGTATCACTGGTGCCAATATTTTATTCATGAACCTGGTTGACCTTGTGACCTCAGGGGTCCAGTGGTACCCCTTTCCCTGCCCCAGTATGTTGATGAAAGAATAAATGTTAACATAGTTGACTTTCAGTATATTCAGAATGTAAACTTGTGAACAGCATTAACAGACATTAACATTGTCACCAATGGGAAATAAATAGTTATCCATCCCTATCTATTGACTGCTGTCACTAAATCCTACATAATTCCCTAGGATCCCTTTCCACTCCTTATCTGCCATCTCATACCTGGTCACATTACAGTCACTGGTGGATAGTGTTTTGTCACAGACTTACCTGTCACAGTCACTGAAGAGGACATACAAATTGGTCTGCGGTCTGCCACAGGTGGTGGACAAATTGTCCAAGTGTGTGTATTGTGTTGCACATAGGGTCGACAACAATGACGCGACTTGTTGTTGATGACGTGTCTTGTTGTCGGGGAAGACATGTTGATGTTCTTTTTGTAAAGGAACAATTGGAACCATTAAATGTCTGAATTGTGGACGTTGTCATAGCTGGTTCTAGGTGACATCTAGACGGTCCGGGTATGGCCATCAAGACAGTCTTGATGACAGTTGGAAATAGGGAAAAAAAATTGTCAAAATTAACAAAACTCAGATTGGTTCCTTATTTTTCCTGCCAATCATTATTAGTTTAGTCTGTGAGTTACACAAAATGTGTTAGATCCTGTAAGATGAAACTGACATGTTGCAAGATCTAAAAGCACCCCTATGTCATACTGATCATTGCTATAGAGCACATCAAAGCAGGAGCTTATCATTGTCTCTGCCAGTTACTGATGTGACTTTCATCTTGCACAAAAAGTTAATCACATGCTGCATATGTTACTTGTTAATCTGCACCAGAAAAAAGTCCTCTGGCTGCCATATTCAGGATAATCAGACATCCCAGACCAGAAAAAAAACAGAGAGAGGTTGGTGTGGGTGACAGACGGACAGACCGACACACTGCTATGGGTGACAGGCAGACACTGGTCTGGGATGACATAGGCAGACTTACATGGGTGACAGACTGACAGACATACTGGTCTGTGGAGACATTCAGACAGACTGGGCAGTGTGTGTCTGTTTCCAATCATGATCTAAATTGTATTTTGTTTTGATAGTGTAATTAATGTAATCAATATTTTGGAATACTGTAATTGAGAGTTGGTAACTGAGCCCAGTTCTTGTAATGGTACTCCTAACAATAACTGGGAGGAAGTGCCGGAAGTTCCTGCATGGAGGGTCAGGTCAAACAGAAAGTTCTTGTATCTGTCTATTGCATTATCCCATAGGTGTCAACAAACTTTCGGGTGGGAACCACAGCTTTTTCCCCTGGTCCCGCTGTCTGGACAAAATGTGATTTCACGTTCACCGTAAACAAGAATGGCACATCAAAATGGCAACCCATCAAAAACTTATGAAAAACACTCAAAACCAACGAATGTTGAGTGAGTAGAGGTGGGTGCTACCAGGAGGGTGCTACCAGGAGGGTGCTTCCAGGAGGGTGCTTCCAGGAGGGTGCTACTAGGAGGGTGCTTCCAGGAGGGTGCTTCCAGGAGGGTGCTTCCAGGAGGGTGCTACCAGGAGGGTGCTTCCAGGAGAGTGCTTCCAGCTTTTCCATCAGCAGATGTCGACACTGGGGTTAATCCTGTCCCAGATACTTTTCCGTCAGCAGATGTCGACACTGGTGTTATTCCAGTCCTAGATACTTTTCCGTCAGCAGATGTTGACACCTGTGTTATTCTAGTCCCAGATACTACAGTGGGATTGTAGCTAACTGGCCACACACACAAATACTACAGTGGGATTGTATCGAACCAGCCACACACACAAATACTACAGTGGGATTGTAGTGAACCGGCCACACACGAAGATGTACAATATTGATTTTGCATACTAGTAGACACTACACTTTAACAAACCACACATCCAGGGGCAGATTCAGATATCATATAGCAACCACTTTTTATATGGCAACCACAGGCTTTGTGTGACAGATGTTAGTGAAGACGCAGCCAGATCTCTGTGTCAGCTACAACCACAGCTGAGAATTTGCAGTTTCATGTAACAAAGATCGGGACACAACTGTCACATAACAAACAAATGTGTCATCTTTCACAGGCAGACTCCCAGAATCATCCCAGTGACACAGGAATGTTTGGTTAGACATTGCCACATAGTGGCAGTCCTTCCATCGTGTTATTAAGACATTTGTAATCCTTTCATCAGGTTATTAAAACATTTGCAATCCATCCATCGTGTTATTAAAACAGTTGAAAATCCTTCCATCATGTTATTAAAACATTTGAAAATCCTTCTGTCATGCCATTAAAACATTTGCAATCCTTCCATCATGTTATTAAAACATTTGTAATCCTTCCATCATGTTATTAAAACATCTGCAATCCTTCCATCATGTTAGTAAAACATTTGTAGCCCTTCCATCGTATCATGTTATTGAAACATTTATAATCCTTCCGTCATGTTATTAAGACATTTGCAATCCTTCTGTCATGTTATTGAAACATTTGCAATTCTTCCATCGTGTTAGTAAAACATCTGTAGTTCTTCCATCATGATATTAATATTAAAACATCTGTATCCTTGTATGTTATTAAAACTTTTGTAGTACTTCCATTGTGTTATTAAAACATTTGTAATCCTTCCATCATGTTACTAAAACATTTGTGATGTGCCACGCCAAAACCAGATGCTTCTCACTAAATATAGTTCGGCGCAGGAGCCTAAAGCGCATGGTGTACCTTCGAATTGTCGAAAATGGGTTAATGACGGAATCGATCAGCAAAATTATCCATCTTTCCATACATCCATTTATATAAGCAGAAAGATTGTTCAGACTAGTAATATTTAGCACTTTATTGAAGCCCCTATTTAGCATTGTGGTTGAGAAGTCTGAAACAAAGCCATTTTTACATGTTTTTGATTGACTGTCTTCGCTTGTTTACAAGCGGGAAACCCCACATGTCGTACATGTCTGGATAGCTTATGACGTCAACTACACGTGTGACTGGGAATCTCTTACTCTAGACCAATGGAACAGCTCCTATTTTAAATAATTTATCCAGCAAACAAAGTGCTGTTGTTGCTATGGAAGTAGCGAAACGCTCGCTGATTGGTCAAACATGTAAGCGTGCATGCACAGTCGGCTTTCTTCTTTGTTAGCCAATTTTGCCTGCTGTTTTCGTCTTCGATTCAATAAAGATTTACACTATAGCATCGAAAGAAGCTTATTTAGCTACCGAGTTGGATCGTGCAAGGGGGTGCAATCTCGAGGACAGCAATTTAGCTGCTGTGATTGAAGATTACTTCGAAGGCCACGTCGAGCCTGTGGAGGTCGCCTCAGCAGGGGCAGCGGAAGACCACATTGACCCTGCACTGGTTAAGTCAGTACCAGCGGAAGACAACATTGACCCTGCACTGGTTAAGTCAGTGCCAGCGGAAGACAACATTGACCCTGCACTGGTTAAGTCAGTGCCAGTGGAAGACCACATTGACCCTGCACTGGTTAAGTCAGTGCCAGCGGAAGACAACATTGACCCTGCACTGGTTAAGTCAGTGCCAGCGGAAGACCACATTGACCCTGCACTGGTTAAGTCAGTGCCAGCGGAAGACCACATTGACCCTGCACTGGTTAAGTCAGTGCCAGCGGAAGACAACATTGACCCTGCACTGGTTAAGTCAGTGCCAGCGGAAGACCACATTGACCCTGCACTGGTTAAGTCAGCGCCAGCGGAAGCGGACTTTCCAAATTGGGGAAACTGACATTGTGTAGTGTTATTAAGTATGTAATGTGTAAATAATGTTTTATTTTCAGATGTTTCAGGGATTTATTTTAGGGGTTCATACCAGTACTTGCGGTAATCTCCAGGAACACCAAACCTGGTAGTAAATGAGGAGGCATTCAATAAATATTACCTTTTTCCACTTTGTACTTCTGAATCTTCTTTATACACAAATACTGAATGAATATAACAAATGTCATTCCATTTGGTCCATTGTAAGTACATGGTTGCTATGGGAGAAGCAATTTTTCAATGCCGTTTTTTTAAAGCTGATTTTCTCAAAACTGTTACTCCATGAATGTATACACTAAAAGTGTAGTATGTTGGCCCAGTAGTAAGATACACTGTTCATGTTGGTGTCATTTTAAAGCTGTCTATCTCCTCTATTTGAATCTGTAATAAAATGGTTTTGTCAAATGTTCGAGAAGAGCCTGGTTTTGGCATGTGGCATCACATTTGTAGTCCTTCCATCATGTTATTAAAACATTTGTAGTCCTTCCATCATGTTATTAAAACATTTGTAGTCCTTCCATCATATTAGAACATTTGCAATCTTTCATCTTGTTATTAAAACATATGTAGTCATATAAGAGTGTAAGTGAAGGCCATTGAAAAGCATGCAATAAATGTGACAATCACCATCTCAAAATAAAGTGTTTACTCTACATAACATGTACTGCAGCAAGACCTCAGGACCAAAGTGGTGCACCTTCTGCATTGTCACTGCAGGGATTCAGCATTACGTATACAGCACAGAACAAATACATAGGCTGCTTTATGTCCTGGCAAAGGTTTCACTAAATCACCCATTGTTAGGGGAAAAAATGTAAAACAAAGGAAACAGGCCGGTGTCATTTTACAAGGAATGTTTGAAGACATGATGTATGTCATGGTGACAGGTGACAATGTCATGAAGGAGAGATGCCTTCAAGGCAGGAATGCCAGCTGGTCAATGTCAGCAGTGTGTCATTCTTGTGTGTGCACCAAATGTCTCCTTAAATTTTTTTTTGCTGGCTGTAAATGAGGTTCACAGGGGGACTGTTTCATAAATCATTACTTTTTATGGCAAATAATGAACACAAATTGAACAGTTGGGTGGGTGGCAGGAGGGTGGTTGTTTTAACCCTGTTGCACAGCGGAACACCCCTGAATTGTGAAAACACCAACCCCTGTCACATTGTGTCAACTCCGTAGTATTTCTGGCTAAATCATGAAAGTATGCCACAGAATCTGTAATCAATTCCACATGCATTAAATGTACTAAATTACACTAGCAGTTGCATTAAATTAAAAGTTCATAAATATAGTATTTAAATTGCATTTAAACTTGATGTGTAAGGAAGTTGGGTATCCTGCCATACTAGATGAGTGTTCTATATCTTTTGTTCAAGTTGGCTGATTATATATTATATTTTTGCTTTTGAAAATGATGGTTTTTGATCATTTAATTATTTGTTGAAAAGATCAGGCGTGACATTAGGAATGTTGTCAAGAAACATGTTTATGGCAACCTAATAACTATCATCATGTTAGTCACAAAATAACGTTTAAAATAACCCCACTAGGATATCTCCCAGATAGACTTGTTTGGTGCCTGACTGCCAGACAAATATATTTGGGGACTGGGTACTGTATAAAAACTTGTATTTGTTATATGATGGCCACTATACATTATGTAATTATGTTGTGAAATATAACTGATGGGCATACATACTGTAGTTATATAGTGAAATATAACTGATGGGCATATATACTGTAGTTATATAGTGAAATATAACTGATGGGCATACATGCTGTAGTTATATAGTGAAATATAACTGATGGGCATACATGCTGTAGTTATATAGTGAAATATAACTGATGGGCATACATGCTGTAGTTATATAGTGAAATATAACTGATGGGCATACATGCTGTAGTTATATAGTGAAATATAACTGATGGGCATACATGCTGTAGTTATATAGTGAAATATAACTGATGGGCATACATGCTGTAGTTATATAGTGAAATATAACTGATGGGCATACATGCTGTAGTTATATAGTGAAATATAACTGATGGGCATACATGCTGTAGTTATATAGTGAAATATAACTGATGGGCATACATGCTGTAGTTATATAGTGAAATATAACTGATGGGCATACATGCTGTAGTTATATAATGAAATATAACTGATGGGTACACATGCTGTAGTTATATAGTGAAATATAACTGTAGGTATATAGTGAAATATAAGTGACAGACACACATACTGTAGTTATATAGTGAAATATAACTGATGGGCATACATGCTGTAGTTATATAGTGAAATATAACTGATGGGCATACATGCTGTAGTTATATAGTGAAATATAACTGATGGGCATACATGCTGTAGTTATATAGTGAAATATAACTGATGGGCATACATACTGTAGTTATATAGTGAAATATAACTGATGGGCATACATGCTGTAGTTATATAGTGAAATATAACTGATGGGCATACATACTGTAGTTATATAGTGAAATATAACTGATGGGCATACATGCTGTAGTTATATAGTGAAATATAACTGATGGGCATACATGATGTAGTTATATAATGAAATATAACTGATGGGCATACATACTGTAGTTATATAGTGAAATATAACTGATGGGCACACATACTGTAGTTATATAGTGAAATATAACTGATGGGCATACATGCTGTAGTTATATAGTGAAATATAAGTGACAGACACACATACTGTAGTTATATAGTGAAATATAACAAATGGGCATACCTACTGTAGTTATATAGTGAAATATAAGTGACGGACACACATACTGTAGTCATATAGTGAAATATAAGTGACAGACACACATACTGTAGTTATGCTCTGTCCTTTGCTCTAATGAAGCCAGTAATGAATGATTTACCCCCACTAATTAGATGCCTGTTGTCAGTCCAGCAATGACTTGTTGTCATCCAACCTGTTTACACTACAGAGAGCAGTGTGTGTGAAAGGCCTATTGTTTTATATTTGCTGTATATTTAAATATTCATGATTCAGTGAAGTGTTTATTGTTTCAGGTTTACAACATAGCATTGCCAGGCGATGCTGGGTCAGAGTATGGGGCCAGGGGGGGTCAGAGTGTGGGGGGGTTCAGAGGGTGGGTTGGAGGGGTTAGAGGGTGGGATGTTTGCTAGTTGTTCCACATAGAACTTCACTAATACGTCATTCAGGTCAAATAATGAATGCCATTGTGATATTTAATTAAATTTGTTAATTACATTGATAATAACTTCATGTGTATGCAGTACTATGCATATTTGGATGTATATACAGAGTGATGTATCTGCATGCATGTGCATCGGTGCGTGCAGTGCGTGCGCGCGAGCATGCAGCACATGCTATGGAACACTCTAGATGATTTTATAAATGTCATAACACAATTGAAGATTAATGTGACTTGTTATGCATAGAAAAGGCAGATAACATGCAAACAAATGAATGGGGCATATCTTATTTGTATCGTCACAAAAACATAGGCCATTCATAAATGCCTAGAATTGACAGTTCTGGGTGTATATCTGAAGATGAATGTTTCGTCTTACTCGAAGGGTATGGCGAAATGTCTTTAGTCCTACTTTTGATCTAGGTTGTGTAGTGATTAAGATACTGCAGTCTTGCTTTGTCGAACCTATTCACACATGTCTCTTTGAAATCCAGCATGCACACAAACACACACGCATACACGCATTCTGTGTGTTTCTGTCCGCCATGAGCTTGGCTAAGTTACATCAGCTGTCCTCAGTCACCATCCATAATGTTGAATAAACGGAAGTTGTTGTCTTGTAAGATGAGACCCAGGTATGCATTAATTAACATGACGTGTGACAGTGTAATGGTGTCCCTTGTACTAATGAGATACAACACATCACTGTCATAGTGGCAGGTGTGTAGCACACCGGGAACATGTACTCGAGATGAACTGTGTATTGCAGGTTGCACCAGTGCATACATTTCCTGAAATACTTTATGTGATCAAACAAGTGTTCTCAAGCACGTGTCACGATATCACATGTCAACCCTTACTTAACAGTGTGTGTCTGCCATGATATATCAAATATCCACCCTTACTTAACAGTGTGTGTCTGTCATGAGATATCACATGTCCACCCTTACTTAACAGTGTGTTTCTGTCATGAGATATCACATGTCCATCCTTACTTAACAATGTATGTCTGTCATGAGATATCACATGTCCATCCTTACTTAACAGTGTATGTCTGTTGTGAGATATCACATGTCCACCCTTCCTTAACAGTGTGTTTCTGTCATGAGATATCACATGTCCACCCTTACTTAACAATGTATGTCTGTCATGAGATATCACATGTCCATCCTTACTTAACAGTGTGTTTCTGTCATGAGATATCACATGTCCACCCTTACTTAACAATGTATGTCTGTCATGTGATATCACATGTCCACCCTTACTTAACAGTGTATGTCTGTCATGAGATATCACATGTCCATCCTTACTTAACAGTGTGTTTCTGTCATGAGACATCATATGTCCACCCTTACTTAATAATGTATGTCTGTCATGAGATATCATATGTCCACCCTTACTTAACAGTATATGTCTGTCATGAGATATCACATGTCCATCCTTACTTAACAGTGTGTTTCTGTCATGAGACATCACATGTCCACCCTTACTTAGCAATGTATGTCTGTCATGAGATTCAAAACTAATAAATTGGACTAAAATACCTTTTATGTAAATATAATGGTTTATGGGTTGGATGTAGGAGTATTGATAATTTTGTTTTCTAAACCTCATTTTTCCACAAAGACCCCCGTCAAACAAGTTACATCACAGTAAAAAAATAAACCGCATTTAATTATTATTTTTTATTCACCAAAATGTGGTCGGCAGATCCATAAACTGAAAAAAAAATAAAAACCATCGCCTTGTAGTTATTTGCCTTGTTATACTCTTTCCTGGATGGATTTATTACAGTTTCATTCTCCAGTGGCACAAGAACCATCACCTTTGTCTGTCAGGTATATTGAGCTTAATGTCTTTAGAGTGTTATGATAGCCATATTGTTGGTGCACCGTATAATTATTTTATCAAGATTTAACATGATTGTTATGAAGGAAACACACTGCTGCTTCTGATGCGAGAAAACAAGCAAGGTTGATGTATCGATCTGTTGCATGGACATGTCTGGAAATAATTCTCCATCGTGTTGCATCACCGCAGTTGACACGGTGCCAGGAGGAAAAGGCATTGTGCACAAGGCAGGCTAGAATTCCTGGAAGGCCAATTAGTTGTCAAACGGGACCAGTGTTCCAGGGCAGGTGACAGATTCGTTTAGCAGTGGTGCCATCAGGCCACAATGGCACTTCCTGATCCAGTGTCCCTGAGGTGAGGGTAAAAACAGGTGATATGGAACCATCAGTGAATGTAACCCGGAAGCTGTACTCACTCACCAGAGGGCGTGCCAGGTCTTAACTGTTGCTCACCTTTGGCGTGTATTCTGGGAGGAGTTTGAAAATGTAAAATCTTGTTAAGTGCAGTTTTTGATATATCATATAACAGTAACGACCTTTATTTCAGACATAGAAATACATGGAAATATACAATAGTCATAGCCATAGTCATAAATGAAAATGTATGCATATAGCAACATGAATGACATCATTCTACTGTAATTAACCATACTGATCAACTTCACCACATAAACTTTGTTGAACTTGATGGAATAGTAGTTAGCGCAGTAATTGTTGTAACTGCACAGTTGAATTATATGACAAAGTAAACAGTGCATTTAAATAAATAACATCCATTTTGTATTTATACTATTTACACCTTTTATAATGATTGTGTTTGCATTAATTGTTCAAAAATAGTAGATATTTATTCATAGAAGGAAACTATTTTGTGTGGTGTCTAATATTCTGAAAATTGTTTAAATGTGCAATGCACAACAAGCTTAAATTTCGCACAATACATGCCAGGTGTAAGAGCCAGTTGTGTACAAACAGACGACCAGCTAGCAAACCTGCTTGCAAAGATGACACACCAGTTGATATTGACAGACTGGCACACATGCCTTGAAGGCATCCATATTGTGTCTTGTGAAATACCAGTGACAAGTCATCTTGCTAAATACCAGTGACGAGTGTTTTAATTACATCCTTTCTCAAATTCCATAGTTATGTTCTGGTTGTGTCATTATGTTGTGCATGCCAGTTGATCTGTCCACATCTGTGTCATATCTGCCTTGGAATCAGAGCTGATACTGTCCGTGACAGGGATCAGGTATGTAGGCTTGGGGCCCAGGCTGGAATCAGATGGAATCAGATGATATCATACTTAGATGCAAAACAAGCTACCATGCACACGTTTTGTATATAAGTGATGTGTGAGCACACATTATGTGACTGTCTGGGTATATATATGTAAGTGATATGTGTGAGCACACATTATGTGACTGTCTGGGTATATATATATAAGTGATATGTGTGAGCACATATTATGTGACTGTCTGGGTATATATATATAAGTGATATGTGTGAGCACACATTATGTGACTGTCTGGGTATATATTATTAATACTGATGCAAGGTTATGAACCGTGTCTTCAATAAATGTCACCGCAGAATGTTAAGCATGTGTGTGTGCGTGCAGTGTGCACACATGTTTGCATGTTTAGGTATATATATTGCTGTAACAGATACCAGTATGTAATGGATCCCTGTCTACAGATGTATGTCACTATAGGATGTATAGTATTGAATGTATGCATACTTGCATGTATATGTATTACATGCATGCATGCACAGATGTAATATATGTATTACATGCATGCATGCACGGATGTAATATATGTATTACATGCATGCATGCACGGATGTAATAGATGTATTACATGTCTGCAGTAGATATATGTACAGTTAGTGCACTGCCATGTTTCAAGTTGAAACCATTGCTCAGAAATAGCACAATAAAACCAGAATCAATACAAACTATTATGGGGCAAAAAGACTAGGGGCAAAGCCCTTACTTTGTGCACTGAAACACCCTGCGTCCCTATTCTCCTATTATCCTATTCTCCTCTTCCAATAGTTGTAGAAAATGTCTCACTATTTAAATTTTTTACAAAACAAAGAATAAACTACACCGTTTTTTGGTCACAATTATATTTATAAATAAGTTTATATATAGATATGATTAGAGACACACAATAAGTCATAATTATATATTTTAGTCCAAGTCCTCCATATAGTTACTCCAGAGTTACTTCAGCCACTGCAAGACAGAGCCCAAACAATGCCACCGCTGCCATTAAAAATGCAAAGCCCAGATGTCCTGTCCCACAGGGAAAAACCAAAATTGGCCATCAGTAATTGGTGTGTGTGTGTGTGATCTAATGTGGTCATTAATCCCATAATCTGTTAATGTGCCCCTGGGTGAGATGGTGAACAGGTGCAGGCCGGGTCCTTGTAATATTGGGGGCTACTTTTTACGACATATTTTTTAGTCTGTTAGGGCAAGAAAGTTTATTTTAGGTAAACAACAATAAAAACAGATTTTTCTTAATTAGCTGCATATATATTATTTGGGCCAACCCTCCCTAAGGGAGAGTTAAATGATGCATATATATTATTTGGGCCAACCCTCCCTAAGGGAGAGTTAAATGATGCATATATATTATTTGGGCCAACCCTCCCTAAGGGAGAGTTAAATGATGCATATATATTATTTGGGCCAACCCTCCCTAAGGGAGAGTTAAATGATGCATATATATTATTTGGGCCAACCCTCCCTAAGGGAGAGTTAAATGATGCATATATATTATTTGGGCCAACCCTCCCTAAGGGAGAGTTAAATGATGCATATATATTATTTGGGCCAACCCTCCCTAAGGGAGAGTTAAATGATGCATATATATTATTTGGGCCAACCCTCCCTAAGGAGAGTTAAATGATGCATATGTATTATTTGGGCCAACCCTCCCTAAGGGAGAGTTAAATGATGCATATGTATTATTTGGGCCAACCCTCCCTAAGGGAGAGTTAAATGATGCATATGTATTATTTGGGCCAACCCTCCCTAAGGGAGAGTTAAATGATGCATATATATTATTTGGGCCAACCCTCCCTAAGGGAGAGTTAAATGATGCATATATATTATTTGGGCCAACCCTCCATAAGGGAGAGTTAAATGATGCATATATATTATTTGGGCCAACCCTCCCTAAGGGAGAGTTAAATGATGCATATATATTATTTGGGCCAACCCTTCCTAAGGGAGAGTTAAATGATGCATAGAAATATTTTTTCCATTCTCGTCTTGACTTTCAAGTGATTTGTCTTGTATGAAATGAATCTTGATCTTGCTAAAATTTTATTTGGTTATTGCATGCACAATTGTCTAATAGGGCATGATATTTGGTTATTGCATGGATAATCATTTAGTAAAACATGATATTTGGTTATTGCATGCATAATTGTCTAGTAGGGCATGATATTTGGTTATTGCATGCATAATCATCTAGTAGGTCATGATATTTGGTTATTACAGGCATGATCATAATTATATAGTAGGGTATGATGTTACTGCATGCATAATTGACTAGTAAGACATGATATTTGGTTATCATAATATGCATTGGTTATCTTTTACATATTCTCGACACATTTGTTAATCCTGATGGAGAAATGTTGAGCTTAAGAAACGGAAAAGTGTTAATAAATAATGTTGTGAATGTAAACTACATTGAAGTAGCCGTAATTGTTGTGAACAGGAATTATTTAGGTTCCTTGTGACCAATTTTTTTCCATGAGTCACCACAGATATTTATACATTATGTTTCAGGTTTCAAAGCAACTAATTATATATGTTACATTACACGTATGCCTTGTCTTTCTATAATGACGTGTGTCTCTGTGGATATGAAATCTGCTACGACATTAAAAAGGGTATAATTTGCTTGCATTTGGTTAAAAATCCATCATAGCCAGACAGACATATGAGACACTTAATTTGCAGCAATTTTGTGGTTTGCTTATAAAAACTGTCAAACTACAGCAGACTTGACAAGGTAAATTGGTGAATCCCAACCACAGATATAACTGATTGGTAGTAAGCAGCTTAGATGGTTAGTCCAGCTGACACTGGGTATAATGTTCAGGTGTATGAGATATTGACATAATCTTGTCATTCGTATCCTCTTATATAGTGTGTCATCTTACATTTGATACTGACAGCCATGATGTGATATGATACAGCAGAGGAGAATGGTTTCCCAGTGCACTGAAGGCTGTCTCCTCTTTGTAATCACAGTGTCCAAAAGGGATTTGTTTGCACAGTCGTGTAAACCAGGTCTGATGGATGAGAGGCAGGCTTGAAATTCTCCTTATTGCAAACTGACACAATCATTTCTGACATAAATGAAATGACATTCTGTGTTGTCAAGGCTGTCAAAGATAAATTTTGGTGAAATGAGGTAGATGGAGTTGTACTGGAATCTGCACTCGTTATCTCTGAGAAAATTGAGAATTGCAGAAATTGTGTTTTTTTCTGTCACTAGTTGAGTTAGATATATGGGTTTTATTAATACATTTAGCTTTGAATGATTTAGTAATTTGTTCATCAAGACATACTACTGAACTGTTGACAAATTGGCTCTTTAGTCATTTAGCACTTGTAAATTGTTTTTGATAGGTGAAAATCTTGATGGTCTGACTCTTGACTCTTGCAAAAAGTTGGTGTTCACTGTTGAGACCAAGAAATTTTACACTTAGACAGGGATTATGGTATGGTTATGCACAGTGGGTTAATAAGTGTATTCTTCAGGACATACACTAATACATGCATTAATACTAGGTTCAGGTTAGAGTTGAGTACTGAGCCTTCCAATTCCTGCATATCTGTTGTTAAGTCTAATTACAGTGAACATTTCTGCTTCAAATGACCAGCTATGTTATTCTCTTATAACATATTCTGTTGGTCATTTGCCATAAAATGGTACTGCTTGTTGTCATTGCGACAGACTGAAGGTGTAGCGTCCACTCAATCGAGCTGCTTAGTTGTGTGATTTAATAACACTTCATTTGATCAATATAACCAGTGCAATAAAAATCAAGCGACAGCCAGTAAGACTGAGCAGTCAAAACATCAGTCAGTAAGACTAAGCAGTCAAAACACCAGTCAGTAAGACTGAGCAGTCAAAACATCAGTCAGTAAGACTGAGCAGTCAGAACATCAGTCAGTAAGACTAAGCAGTCAAAACACCAGTCAGTAAGACTGAGCAGTCAAAACACCAGTCAGTAAGACTGAGCAGTCAAAACACCAGTCAGTAAGACTGAGCAGTCAAAACATCAATCAGTAAGACTGAGCAGTCAAAACATCAGTCAGTAAGACTGAGCAGTCAAACTACCAGCCAGTAAGACTTAGCAGTCAAAACACCAGTCAGTAAGACTGAGCAGTCAAAACATCAGTCAGTAAGACTGAGCAGTCAAAACATCAGTCAGTAAGACTGAGCAGTCAAAACATCAGTCAGTAAGACAGAGCAGTCAAAACATCAGTCAGTAAGACTGAGCAGTCAAAACATCAGTCAGTAAGACAGAGCAGTCAAAACATCAGTCAGTAAGACAGAGCAGTCAAAACATCAGCCAGTAAGACTGAGCAGTCAAAACATCAGTCAGTAAGACAGAGCAGTCAAAACATCAGCCAGTAAGACAGAGCAGTCAAAACACCAGTCAGTAAGACTGAGCAGTCAAAACACCAGTCAGTAAGACTGAGCAGTCAAAACATCAGTCAGTAAGACAGAGCAGTCAAAACATCAGCCAGTAAGACTGAGCAGTCAAACTACCAGCCAGTAAGACAGAGCAGTCAAAACACCAGCCAGTAAGACTGAGCAGTCAAAACACCAGCCAGTAAGACTGAGCAGTCAAACTACCAGCCAGTAAGACTGAGCAGTCAAACTACCAGCCAGTAAGACTGAGCAGTCAAAATATCAGCAAGTAAGACTGAGCAGTCAAACTACCAGCCAGTAAGACTGAGCAGTCAAACTACCAGCCAGTAAGACTGAGCTGTCAAAACACCAGCCAGTAAGACTGAGCAGTCAAAACATCAGTCAGCAAGACTGAGCAGTCAAAACAGCTAGCTGTCTTCCTTAAATCAAGCTGTGTGGCCATGTGGAAAATATGATGAGCATTGTTTGTGTGTCTCAGTTGGAGTTACGACTGTGATTTGTTTTATTCTTGTCTCCAGTGTAATCTGTCCTCCCTTCACATCAACAGTCAATAACTCTTCACAATGGTATCCATCCTCCAATGTAGGTATGGTAGCCATTTAATAATTGGCATTTTGATGATCAATCAAACCACACATTTATATTCACTGACAGTGTCGTTTGTCAGATTTGTTAAGAGAACTATTATGTAATGATCTGTGTAGTGGGGCATGCATAGTTTATCTGTAATTTTGAAATCATTACATGGTAGACATATATGCTCCTGGTGAGTTTGAGACAGCTTCTCTCTTGGGAATTTCATGTGCCCAGAATAAAACGGTTTATGAACAGGAAATGAGCATATTTGAGGATTGAGAGATTTATATGCACCTTAATTCACACTGTAGTGGTTGATTCCAAGCACAAGATGGTAATGGCCGTGGTATGGTTGGTATGAAGACAGAATCTAAATGATTTGAACAATAAATGGTGTTGAGTTACTTGAAAAAGCAATTGCATGGTTTTGATGAATAGTTTCATGCAGGCTGCTTACAAAACAAATGACAGGTGCTGTTTTCATGAAATTTGAATTGTTATTTTGCACACGTTGTAGAAGGGAATGAATCACATTTGGCTGAGAATTGAACTTAGATTTTGTAGTGAAATAACTAGAGATTTGTAGCAGGTGCAGGCTATGAATGATAGGAGGGATTGGGTTTCTCTTCAAGGCACCAGATGATGGCCAAGTTTCTAATAACACTTGATATTAAAGCATGCAAGCAACCATTATCCTCTCCAGCTCATCACAGGACTGATGTCAGTCAAAATACATGTGATTGCTCATCCATCAGTCTGTCAGCCTGGCTGTATGTCAGTCTGCCTGGCTGTCTATCCAAACATCAGGGCATTGGTTCATCCATCAATCTGTCCATTTCTAATGTTAGTTGAAATAATGAATATGTAGTTGCATAGAACAATGCAACCAAACTGTACTTTTGAACAATCTGTTGGATCATGTGACATATTTCACCCAGTAAAATAACGCACCACCTGTACTAGAAATTCCAGTTTTAATACAGCCATTTGTCTTATACCCCAAAGAAGATGCAGTATTTGACATTTTAAGAGGTATAATTAAACACCCACGCCCGTTCTGTCCCTCCTTCACCCACTTCTCCACACTTCCACCCCCTCTGTCCCCTTGTCCCACACTGCCACCTCCCTCTGTCCCCTCGTCCCACACTGCCACCTCCCTCTGTCCCCTCGTCCCACACTGCCACCCCACTCTGTCCCCTCGTCCCACACTGCCACACCCTCTGTCCCCTTGTCCCACACTGCCACACCCTCTGTCCCCTTGTCCCACACTGCCACCCCACTCTATCCCCTTGTCCCACACTGCCACACCCTCTGTCCCCTCGTCCCATACTGCCACCTCCCTCTGTCGCCCCGTCCCACACTGCCACCTCCCTCTGTCCCCTCGTCCCACACTGCCACCCCCTCTGTCCCCTCGTCCCACACTGCCACCCCATCTGTCCCCTCGTCCCACACTGCCACCTCCCTCTGTCCCCTCGTCCCAAACTGCCACCTCCCTCTGTCCCCTCGTCCCACACTGCCACCCCACTCTGTCCCCTCGTCCCACACTGCCACCTCCCTCTGTCCCCTCGTCCCATACTGCCACCTCCCTCTGTCCCCTCGTCCCATACTGCCACTTCTCTCTGTCCCCTCATCTCACATTGCCACCTCCCTCTGTCCCCTTGTCCCATACTGCTACCTCCCTCTGTCCCCCCGTCCCACACTGCCACACCCTCTGTCCCCTGGTGTCACACTACCACCTCCCTCTGTCCTCTCGTCCCATACTGCCACCTCCCTCTGTCCCCTCGTCCTACACTGCCACCCCATCTGTCCCCTCGTCCCACACTGCCACCCTTCTTTGTCCCCTCATCCCACACTACCACCCCTCTCTGTCCCCTCGTCCCACACTGCCACCCCCTCTGTCCCCTTGTCCCATACTGCCACCCCCTCTGTCCCCTCGTCCCGCACTGCCACCCGTCTCTGTCCCCTTGTCCCATACTGCCACCCCCCCTGTCCCCTTGTCCCACACTACCGCCCCTCTCTGTCCCTTCGTCCCCCACTGCCACCCCCTCATCCCAAACTGCCAGCTCCCTCTGTCCCCTCGTCCCACACTGCCATCCCATTTCCCCTCGTCCCACGCTGCCACCCCTTTTTGTCCCCTCGTCCCACACTACCACCCCCCTGTCCATTCGTCCCACACTGCCACCCACCTCTGTCCCCTCATCCCACACTGCCACCCCTCTCTGTCCCGTCGTCCCATACTGCCACCCCTTTCTGTCCCCCCGTTCCACATTGCCACTGCCCGGTTTCACCCATCCCTATGTCCCCTTCCTCCACTGCCCCTTCTTCCATTCTGTCCCTACTTTTCCAACTCATTCCCCATTTCACCCCTTTCTCCCACTTACCCCATTCCCTCCCCTCCTTGTCCCTTTTCTCCCTCTTCCCCCTCCCACCATCCTCTTCCCACTGTCTTCCCCCTCCCTCCCTGCTCTCTATTGGGGATCTCAATCACAGTAGGCAGAATGTAATTGTGTGACAGAGCTCCATCTGCCACCCATTGTCATTGGCCTGTCTCTGTGTAGCCTCAGTCAATTCCCTCTGATTAATGGAAACCTGATACAGCAAGGCATTAATGAAGGGAGCTTACTTTTTATACCAAATGTAATCTCCTGATTGTTAAACCACCTTTTTCGCTAATGGTTTGGGGTATTGGATGTGGTCACATGACAGCTGTGCAAATCACGTATTACCATGTTTTATGTGAGATACAATCTAGCGTTTCAGGAATATGTAAGTATTTACCAGCAAGTTCTCCAAATACAGGACAAAGCACTGAATGTTGTAGCCTAGATTCACTTTTGTCTGCATCATGTTCAGTAGTTGTAGGTTTTAATCCCACTTAACATTTTGTCACAAAGAATTTCTGCTAACTTGTTGCTTGCAAATAAAATAAATAGTTTAGTTAATTTTTATTGGCTCCAAATGATTAATTCAAAGCAACAAAAAAACCAAATCTTTTCTGGATGACCTTAACCTTGGTATCCAAAATGAAACGAGAATTTGGTCCGCCATTGTCGTATTCCATTCCCAAGCCAATTTGGATTGTGCAGGAAACAATTTATGTCAGGTTAATTGGAACTGTACAGTCTAGGATGAAACTAGTGCAGTCATACTTTACAATGACTGAAGACTTCTTATTGGTCCACGTTTTTGGGGTAAAATTACTATTACAAATGGTCACAAGACAACCTAACAAATCAAACAGTGCCACCCTACAATGCTACATAAATTCTGGTTTATATGTTTGTATTAAATCCCAGTGTGCGAAAACTAGTCTATGAAAGTCTATACAAAATCATACAATTTCAGTACACTTGGACTACGCTGCAGGATAGACATACTTAACAATGCCTTGATAAATGGCAACAGGAATTGCAAACGTTGATTACAATAAGCTGATGCATCTTTTGCTAGTATTTTTCAAATAGTTGGCCTTGCTAAATGTAGCCACGGTATTCATTACATGACATCCGGCTATTCTGGCTCTGTTGCAGGTGCTTATTATTATCCTGAAGAAAGATAGATATCCTGGCAAGTCAGGTGCGTGGCTGCGCACGTGCGTGCATGCATGCACATCAGAAATGCGTGCATGCATGCGCATCAGAAATTAAATTACATTTATAAAATCACATACCTTCGAAAGGTTTATTGGGTATTAATTTTTACATTTGTTTATACTTTACAGCCCGGAAATCAGCCCAGAATGGTAAATGGTATGAAATGTTAATGCCAAAGATGTCTTGATTATAAATCCAAGCGTCTTATTAATGTCATATTGGATTAATATCAGTCATTTAATTACTTTAATTTGCTGTGAAAGTAGACACAGGAACACCTTGCAATAATGGTTAGTTGTCTATAGTGGACACATTTTGGAGTCCTTTTACACTTCATTATGTTTGTGGCCCCTGTCTGTTACATTCACCTGTCCACTCTGAACACAGGCCCACTATACACAAATCTGAGTGTATTCTCAAATGTGTTAGCCTTCTTGGACATTGTGAAATGTATATACCATTGGATATGAGTAAGTTTCATGGCTTGTTGCCTTGGTATGTTCATGTATGTTCATGTATGTTCATGTATGTGTGCAATGGATGTATACTAAAAGTACCTGATTTCAGGTGTCATTTTGACTTCTGTACATGGAGGGTAAAATTTTGTGCAAGGGACAGTTGTCCCCCGTAAATCTACCTACAACACTGGTTGTCAAAGCAAATAACTAATTGTTACTTTCTGATGTTACCCACGTCTCTGTGTTCCTGTGTAAGCCACCTAATGTTGTTTATTCATTAGACTTACATGTGTCCTTATGTCTTCTCCACAACGTGATGGTCTATTGCAGATGGCATCACCACTTGGTCATGAACAAAGACATCATTCAAAAGACACCTGGTTGAACTGTGGAGACAAAACATCAGTGTAAGATACCTTTATTGGATGTACGGTAGTAGTAGTAGTGCATGCAAGAAAACAGTGCATATTACATTTCTATAGTTTCAATACATAGCAATAAATTCTGGTATTTATTGAAATCTGGCTTGAGCTTCTGTTTTTTTTGAGATTTTATTACTGATTTTTCAGAGAATCGCAGATACAGTTTGTTTCCTAAAAGTGAAAGATGAGCCACAATCAGGTTGATTGTCAGCGCAGCTTTCCATATGAGAACTGTCATGATTTATATTTGTAGTAAATGTGGAAATATGACATCTACATTCATTGATTGCAAGTACATGCTCGAAAACAACTTTTTCAGCTATTGTTTTTCATGATAAAATAGATGAATTTATGCATTTTGTGCGTGCATGCATGCATGTGTCTTTGTCTGCGATTTTCTAACGTGGCAAATTTAGTTACCTGGGTAGTAACTCGCTGTCAGTTTAAAGATGTCATTCTTAAATGACGTCATCACAGAGTAGCAGATATATGTATCATCCACTGTTGTATGCTGGGTTTCACAAATTAAAACTTCCTGCTCAATTCATTTAGCCTATCATGAATCAGGTTTGTTGATGTTCACATCTGTAACATGTGAACATTTTAAAGTAATATTTTTCAAATAATTTTTTTTAATCATCAAAATAATTGGCTTTGATCATTAGAGCGGGTTACTTACATGTGAGCAGCCTTTTGTTATAGTATACGGAGTTGGACCATTTTTCATTGAATTTTTACCAAATCTGGTCAAAAATGATTTAATAGTTTGTCTGTCTAAATACCACATTTGCACAAATGAGCTAGACTGTTGTAGTGGATTCGAGGTTGGTTCAATATTAGGTTTATTTTTTTAAGTTAGTCCGAAACAATCTATTTGAGGGTGGAGCATTACTTTAATTAATGGCGCATCTTGGTCAGCTTCCTCGGTCAGCTTCCTCGGTCAGCTTCCTCGGTCAGCTTCGTGTTGTCAATGAAGAAACAGTGCTTGACCACAAAGCCTAAGACATACTATTCATACACCAGCTGAGATCTACCCACACGTGCAGATTTTTGATTAGCGGATATTACTGTTGCTCTCTGTGTCATATCAATGTCTGACGTAATGAAAGGCCTGCATGGTCCTTCCTGTGTGTGGCTGATTGAACCAGGGATCACCCCCTGAGGCACTGATTAAACCAGGAATATCTTACAAGTATAGCAGGACACCGGATTATGATGAGGCTGATAGCTTGTATGGGTGTGTGTGATAAGTCAGTGTGGTATTGTGACATCATTACTAGTGACACTGCAATGATATTTGTTGTGAGACGAAGATCTTCATGCATATGATGACCTCCTTTGTCAAATGGTCATGTAGGGCAGTGTACTAGTGCAGAGTGAATGCTTCATCACAAATAAACAATCGAATCGAATGTTCCAACAGGAGTTATGTAAGAATAGGATTATTTGCTAGGCATTGTAATTGACTCCAATTTTAATAATAAGCTTTGTGATATAAACATTTTTGGGCAAAGTTGTTGCAGTTTCATTACTGGTACTTGTCCCAAGTTTGTGTGGAAAATCATCTCTGTAAGCATAAGCATAAGCACCCACAGTTTAGAAGGGTGCGACTTTCTCTATTTTGTCAATTTTTTTCTGGATCCGGTCAAACATAACTAAACAGTTTGTCCAATGATTTCACAGAAACTAAATAACGCATTCGAATAAACAAGCTAGCATGGCGTAGTGAAAACTAGAGTTAACATGTTGTAGAGGATAATAGAGTTAGCATGTCATAGTGGATACTAGAGTTAGCATGTCATAGTGAATACTAGAGTTAGCATGTCGTAGTGGATACTAGAGTTAGCATGTCATAGTGAATACTAGAGTTAGCATGTCATAGTGAATACTAGAGCTAGCATGTCATAGTGAATACTAGAGTTAGCATGTCATAGTGAATACTAGAGTTAGCATATTATAGTGGATACTAGAGTTAACATGTCGTAGTGGATACTAGAGTTAGCATGTCATAGTGAATACTAGAGTTAGCATGTCATAGTGAATACTAGAGTTAGCATATCGTAGTGGATACTAGAGCTAGCATGTCATAGTGAATACTAGAGTTAGCATATCGTAGTGGATACTAGAGTTAACATGTCGTAGTGGATACTAGAGTTAGCATGTCATAGTGAATACTAGAGTTAGCATGTCATAGTGAATACTAGAGTTAGCATATCGTAGTGGATACTAGAGCTAGCATGTCATAGTGAATACTAGAGTTAGCATGTCATAGTGAATACTAGAGTTAGCATGTCATAGTGGATACTAGAGTTAGCATATCGTAGTGGATACTAGAGTTAACATGTCATAGTGAATACTAGAGTTAGCATGTCATAGTGAATACTAGAGTTAGCATATCATAGTGGATTCTAGAGTTAACATGTTGTAGTGGATACTAGAGTTAGCATGTCATAGTGAATACTAGAGTTAGCATGTCGTAGTGGATACTAGAGTTAGCATATCATAGTGGATACTAGAGCTAGCATGTCATAGTGAATACTAGAGTTAGCATGTCATAGTGGATACTAGAGTTAGCATATCGTAGTGGATACTAGAGCTAGCATGTCGTAGTGAATACTAGAGTTAGCATGTCATAGTGAATACTAGAGTTAGCATGTCATAGTGAATACTAGAGTTAGCATGTCATAGTGAATACTAGAGTTAGCATGTCGTAGTGAATACTAGAGTTAGCATATCGTAGTGGATACTAGAGTTAACATGTCGTAGTGGATACTAGAGTTAGCATGTCATAATGAATACTAGAGTTAGCATGTCATAGTGGATACTAGAGTTAGCATATCGTAGTGGATACAAGAGCTAGCATGTCATAGTGAATAGTAGAGTTAGCATGTCATAGTGAATACTAGAGTTAGCATGTCATAGTGAATACTAGAGTTAACATGTCATAGTGAATACTAGAGTTAGCATGTCGTAGTGGATACTAGAGTTAGCATGTCATAGTGAATACTACAGTTAGCATGGCATAGTGAATACTAGAGTTAGCATGTCGTAGTGGATACTAGAGTTATCATGTCATAGTGGATACTAGAGTTAGTATGTCGTAGTGGATACTAGAGCTAGCATGTCATAGTGGATACTAGGGCTAGCATGTCTTAGTGGATACTATAGCCAGCATATCGTAGTGGATACTACAGCTAGCATGTCGTAGTGGATACTAGGGCTAGCATGTCATAGTGGATAATAGAGCCAGCATGTCATAGTGGACATTAAAGCCAGCATGTCGTGGTGGATACTAGAGCCAGCATGTCATAGTGGATACTAGAGCTAGCATGTCGTAGTGGATACTAGAGCTATAGCATGTCGTAGTGGATACTAGAGTTAGCATGTCGTAGTGGATACTAGAGCTGTAGCATGTCATAGTGGATACTAGAGCTATAGCATGTCGTAATGGATACTAGAGCTGTAGCATGTTGTAGTGGATACTAGATGATTCGTTTTTCCTTGAAATAAGTCTGAAATGAGACCAGTGAAAAAATTCAATTGATGGGGGCTTTTAAGAGTACGAAACAGGCAAAGACTGAAATACCCAGTACTACAAACACATGGAAGACCAGTGAATGACAACCAGCTGGTGACAGCTGCAAGTGACAGATAGATAGCCAACAGCACCCCCACCTGAAGAAAAAAGTTAAAATAATATTTTACTTAAAGTTCTTGGCACTAACATGTTTATTGTGTGTAGGGCAGTGTAAACAGCTATGTTGGTTTAACTGAATTGAAGTTCTGTGTACAGGAGATGATTTCTGTTTGCGCTGTGCTCTTCCATTGGGAATACTCCTGTATTAGGTAATGCATGGTATTGATTTTGACTTAAATGTCACTCCTCGGTTCAATTTTTTCACTCGTCAAAAAAACCCATCTATAATATCCAAACTATTAACTCTTTTTATCCCAGAGGCCCACCCAAAATAAGCCTCCTAGTTCCCAAGCAAATTTGCTTTTGCACCAATTTCTTGTTCATGTTGTATTTGTCATACTTTATGTGTCACCAAGTATCATAAACTATATATGAAATGAAAGCTAATTAAATTATCATTTGAATGGTGCAAATTTGTTAAATGTAGGTCCATCTTAGCTTTACCATATATATTTTATAAATGAGTTCATTAAAAAAAATATTAATGATTTTTTAACTGCAAGTATCAGTGAATAAAACCTTCAGAATTAAGTTCTGATTCAAATGGTAAGAAAGTTATTATCCATTACAAAGTTATGGTACATTTCATCAAATACGGTAATGATTAAAAAACTTGTCACCATTTTTTAAAAGAACGACAGCTAAATTGATTGCATTTTTCAGTTTGAATACTTGTTATACTAGTGACCACAAGCACAAGACGTGTATAACATTTATTTAAACTTAAAATTTTTCTGTGTACGAAATTATCGAAAACCCATCATCCGTGGAAACCCTCAAAATCACAGTCGGTTTCTGAATCCTGTACTAGCCAAAGTTGCATCCAGTTGTCATCAACTTGTGCCGATTGATTGATTCAACAACTGCCTGATTACATCTGAAGCATCTGAGAATGCATCAACATCGTTGCCATCGCACACGGCGTGAATGGCATCAGCTATTTTGCGATAACAAGGAAAATCAACACTTTATATTTAGTAATTTACTACACTTAAAATTACAATCAAAGATTTAAACAGAAAAGCATATAAAAACCAGAACACATACTGGGCCAGTACACATACACATAGAAATATGCGATATGATATGATACAAGTTTATTGTCCAATAAAACATTGGATAATTGTCTTCTGCTTGCTGAGCATCATAGGTAAAGAGGATAAAATGTTAGGTAAACATGGTTAATAAAAGTAATATATGGTATAATAGAAAGTAGTCCATACAATGTAATCATATTGCCTTTACATACATAAGTTAGTGCAGTTTAAGACATGTGATCACATACATTATTATTAAATTGCTGTGTGTGTATGTGCACACGAGGTAATTTGATAGGCCTACGCGCATACGCTATAACTACACAAAAAGTCATAGTCAGGATAGAAAGAGTTTGACCAGATCTAATGTATGGGTGTATGATAAGTCAGTGTGGTATTGCGACACAATTACTAGTGACACTGCAGTGATATTTGTTATGAGATGAAAGTCATCAAGCATATGATGACCTCCTTTGTCAGCTGGTGATGTAGGGCAATGTACTGGTGGAGTGAAAAAATGGGAAACATGGTCTGGCTCGTACTAATATAGCACAAAACTGTTCACAACATACCTGATCCTATAATCAGGATCAATTCTTTCTATGATTTTAACAAAAGTACGCACTGTTTTATAAAAAAAATTCCCTTTATTAAACCGACTGCGCCTACTACTTACTCCTAGTCACATGCTACAAATTTGAACATCAACAAACCTGATTCACGACGGGCTAAATCATTTGAGGAGGGAACTTCACAGTGTGTACAGACCAACATGTACATTCTGTCACTAGAATATGTACATTCTGTCACTAGAATATGTACATTCTGTCACTAGAATATGTACATTCTGTCACTAGAATATGAGCTTTTTCCTGGAAATATGCCAACGTATGGACGACCAGGACGCCAAGGAGAGGTCACAAAGAGCTAGCTACCTGATGTCCTGGGTGTGGTCTCATTGTCACACTGTGTCATCTCATCTTCTGGCTGTCTCATTATGACCTGTAATTATCTTTGTATGCTGGTGTCTCCATGTCAGGCCTTCATGCAATGTATGCAACTCTCCTCTTTATCCCTTACTCCCTCCCCTTACTATCCCTCCTTCCCTATCTCCACCCCCATCTCTCCCCTGTCTTCATCCTTCCCCCTCTATCCCTCACTCACTTTCTTACCCTTCTTTTCACTTTCCCTTACCTGTCCCTCCCTCCCTCCCTCCCACCCTGTCTCCCCACCTCCTTCCCAAAATGTTGGGCGTTACAACCACAATAAAAATGCAACGAAAACCAACATTGCTCCCCCCACATGCATGTATGCATGTACCCATGTATGCATGTACCCATGTACCCATAATATTATATGCATGTACCCATGTATGCATGTGCCCATGTATGTACAGGTGTACCCATGTATGCATGTACACATGTATTCAGCAACCACAATAACTCTGATGGGATGTTTTCATCTTCCTAATAGCTACAGTACATCGGAGAAGCCCACCGAGGTTACACAGACCCACACGATGCAGCAGCCTCAGCCGCAGCCTTTGTGGCACATCTCATGTCTCCCACTACTCCAGATCACATGTCACCTATCACTTTCATATCTTCCTTGATCTGCAGTGTGCAGCTGCAAGTGTGTGAAGGCTCCACCCTAGAGATCACCATGTAGCACTGTATGTAGCACTGATATGTGAAGTTATCCTATGGGTCATGTGAAGGTGTTATCCTACAGATCATGTAGTACTGGTGTGTGATGGTGTTGTACTAGGGATTATGTTGTACTGATCTATGATGGTGTTTTCCTACAGATCATGTCTGAGTAGTTTTCCCTAATAACTGAAAAAAGAACCGGCAAACACAGTTTTAGTGTTGGCAGTAACTGATCACTATATTAAATAAACCAGTAAGCTGGATTTCTTGCAGAAAACGCATGATAAGTTATCCTTTCCAACCAGCAGCATTCCAACCCTTGGGAACTAGGGAACTGGCAGGGAGAGATAAGAATCAGTCTGGTTCTTATCCCACCTCCTTAGCAGTTTATTAAAGGGCAACACAGAGAACATCCCTAGGGCATGATCCCAAGGAAATGGGAATTACTGTCCTTCCTGCCCTGAAGATTCATGCTGGGGTGATGATGTATCACCCCAAAGGGGTAGCTTGACCAGTGTGTCAGTGGCTTGACCAGTGGCCAATCTGTGGTCAAGGGGATACTCCTGGGAGGTTGTGTCCAGGGATTATGGGTGGTTCAATAATGGACTGATGATATCAGTAGTAGTGAAGGATGGATACCTTAATTAATATAATGGTCTGCAGAAATCACCCTTGTAATCTGACCACTTTGTCAATAATTACATTCTGGATGTTCCCTTTATTAAAGTGACCCAACAAAAACAAAGAATTTAACAAAAGTATGCATTAACCATACACTACATGTTTTAACCATCAATCAACCTGATTCACATGGGCTAAATCAAGTGAGTATGGAGTTTGAAACTGTTGTTGGAAACATTGTTTCCACAGTGAAGTCATTACAACGCAACTTACCTCAGTCAACACATCAGACTACTAAACAGATCAGTACCTTTACCATAAATTCTTTTTGCCTAATAATTAATTCAGACCATTGTAAAATATAATTGTTATCCAGTCTACCTCAGTGAATGAACTTAAAGGAACTCATTTTTCAGATCAACCCAGTAACAAACTTAGTTGCACCCGACAGAAAACACTTGACACCAGACCAGCTAATTCAAATTGTGTAAGTATTTTTAACGTACTTGTCAAACAAGGACATCTCCAACAAGCCAATTCTTTAGAAATCCTGTGGGAAATATGTAGGTAATCAATTTCTCATTTAAAATATCTTGTATATAGATTTTATTGTGCATCAGTAGCAGCTTTGTATAATTTGTAAATATAATGATTTTGATGCTGTTTGTTTCTTTTTTATGTTTACTTTTCATGATTGTACTGTTTGATTGTCTGAAAGAAAAACCATGTTGTTATTGATTCTATTGATGGTTGTTATGTTTCTAATTTGTGTGCAGCATTTATGACTGGCAAAACTCAAGTTAGTGCAAAAAGCTTAATTTAAAGTTGTTGCCCAGACTTTGTAATTGCTGAGTCATATTTGCTGACAGATGAAGTCACACATGGTTTGCATTAGTGACAGTGTTCTTGGCGCTTTCAGGGTGACTGTGACCCTGATTGGGGTCACAGGTCAAAGTCAGGGGTCATTGCAAGAATCACAAATTACAGGATGAGGTCATACGTAAAGTGGTTTCATGGTGATATTTTTCTAAATCAAGATCAGGTTGGATTAGAATTTTTTGGACAGTTTGGCAGATTTATTGCATTCCACAAACCAGCCTGCTGGAAGCAAATGGGTTTTTCCCAGTGCACTGGGCTTGGGCAGCAAAGGAGGAGATTGATAGGTGACTGCTGGTGACATCTATGGAGAACAGCCCTTTTCATTAGAATTTCCCAACGTCGGTTTTTAATCAAGTTTTTAATGAGTGCCATGTTTTGGCAACAGACCTTGAATGATGGTTTCCATGGCAACCTGAACCCAACTGACATTTTGTCTTCAGGAGTGCTGATTCGGGCATTTTGTTTGCTGTCCATAATGGTAGTTTTTATAGTAGTTTTATGAAGTATTTGTGTGCTACATTTTTGTTGTTTCTGCGATCTGAGCCAATACAGAGCCATATGTGAGTGAATTAAGAACATATGACATGCACCGATTTACTAAATAAAATGTGAATGTTAACACAATGTGATTCCTGCCAGGCACAGAGCAGAGAAGGAGCGAGACTCGTACACAACATGGACATAATAAAATACTTGAATGGATAGATGATCCGGTTTCTTGGTTATTAATATTAATCATAATTACCTCTCAAGAAACTTGCAGTTTGTTGTTGGATATTTCGACCGCATCTCGCAGTCTTCTTCAGCAGACTGAAGTTACGGATGTGTCACATGACCAATGTCATGTGACACAAGCTGGAGTAGGACTGGTGGGAGCTCCTGGCCGACGTCTCGGTTCAGCGTAGGTTTGTTTCTGTGGATGTTAATCGCCTCCTTTATTTTTCTCCTGTGCCAGTTCTCCTCGTGGTCTAGAATATTGACGTCCTTCATAGAGCACTGATGACCTGTGTTCAGTTTGTGTTCACTTATAGCTGATACCAACACTATATAGGAGAAACAGCCAGAACACTTGGCACAAGAATCAAAGAACATCTATCTTGTCGCCAACCCCTATCAGCTATAAGTGAACACAAACTGAACACAGGTCATCAGTGCTCTATGAAGGACGTCAATATTCTAGACCACGAGGAGAACTGGCACAGGAGAAAAATAAAGGAGGCGATTAACATCCACAGAAACAAACCTACGCTGAACCGAGACGTCGGCCAGGAGCTCCCACCAGTCCTACTCCAGCTTGTGTCACATGACATTGGTCATGTGACACATCCGTAACTTCAGTCTGCTGAAGAAGACTGCGAGATGCGGTCGAAATATCCAACAACAAACTGCAAGTTTCTTGAGAGGTAATTATGATTAACATAATAAAATAGTTAACAATAACAGTTTGAGGGGTTGTTGTTAAAAGGAAATAAAAAGTTACCTTAACAGGGCTTTCTTTTTAAAACAGATATCCAACTGATTATCTGCAGATTGTGTAAATGCTAACAATGTGAATATGCTTAAAACAAAACTGACAAATACATCAGAGGAGTGGGTTACACTTAGACGAATAATCGTTTGACCCTTGATAAGTCAGTTGCTCCTTTGTCCACTTGCCATCTGAGGTGTTTTTCTTTGGATTGCAATCTTGTTAAGACAAAGCCAAAACAATGGTCAGACAGTTTATGTGAATAATGTATGAGCCATGTGTCTTGTTTAAAGGTCCACCTTTCCACGAGAGAACCCCTAAGCCCTCCCTGTGGGGAGTTGGATCCCCAAAACCACCATAGATCACAGCCCCAGTGATGCCACAAGTGTAAGCAGAGGGACCCTGCTTAGTTTCCCCCACCTTATCCCTTCCCATCTGTTAATTCCCACCACTCCCTGAAATGCCCTTATCTTCCCAGTAAGTGGCTGGGTGTTAGCAGGCAATTTGCCACAATGCCACCCCATGATTGAGGGTCCTTTTACAGCCTTATTGTGTTGCCCCATGAGATGTCTTCTCAGTTTCAGCAGATGTTTTTGTAAATGACAGTTACGTAAAGAATGGAATGCCGGCTGCCTGTGGTACTGATCACTGACAACTAGTGCTTCCCTGTCTCTGGTTCTGTTCACTGACAACTAATGCTTCCCTGTCTCTGGTTCTGTTCACTGACAACTAAGCTTTTTCCAGTGGAATCTGGCACTTTGGTTTTCATTAATATCCTTGCTACATTGATGGTGTCCAATTGCCCAGGTGTCCAATTGTTTGGTGTCCAATTGTCTGGATGTCCAATTGTTTGGTGTTCCATTGTCTGGGTGTCCAATTGTCCAGGTGTCCAATTGTCCAGGTGTCCAGTTGTGTGGTGTCCAATTGTCTGGGTGTCCAATTGTTTGGTGTCTAATTGTTCGGATGTCTAAATGTTTCCATTTGTTTGGTGTCCAATTGTCCAGGTGTCCAGTTGTGTGGTGTCCAATTATCCGCGTGTCCAATTGTCTGGTGTCCAATTGTCCGGGTGTCCAGTTGTTTGGTGTCCAATTGTCTGGGTGTGCAATTGTTTGGATGTCTACATGTTTCCAATTGTTTGGATGTCTAAATGTTAACAATTGTTTGGTGTCCAATTGTCTGGGTGTCTAAATGTCTGGTGTCCAATTGTCCAATTATCTGCGTTTCCAATTGTCTGGTGTTTAATTGTCCGGGTGTCTAAATGTCCAGTGTTCAACAGGTTTTTTATCTACATGTCCAAAAGGGTTTCAGTTAATCTTTGGGGTTGCACCCAGAGGCAAATAACAAATAAGATACAAAAACCTTACCTAGCCCCATTAGGCGGCACTCATCCCCCAAATCTTCATCTCATAGTAAGAAGAAGAATTTTTTGCCAGTCAATGATAAATACATATGAGAAATTGAAGTTTTCAGATAATTAAATTGACCTAAAACTACTAAAATGTAAAAGCTGATGCTTACCTGTTTTAGCATAGTTTCCTAGGCAGTGTTCTTAATCTAGTACTAGTTCAGTAGATTACTTGCAGAAACCGTACTTCTTACTGACTTTTTTAGGTTGCTATACGTTATCTGTTAGTTTCTAAGCATGAGTCCTTCATCTAAACCGGGGAGTCTTTTATGTGACTGCTTACAGCTTTCATCTGAAGCTACAGTAATTGACGAGTTCAAAGAAAGGGTATACATTATGATAAACATCTGTGAGCCTGTCGTTATTTTAAGTGTGATTTATTTCCTGACTAAGTCTCTGTAGCAGTTATGACAGCGATGTGTGTGATTACCCTTGATAGTGGTGTATCCCTCGCTGAAGGTCTGGTCTGAATTTTTATTCACTTAGTTCGGTTTCATTGATTGCCACCAGATGGAGGAACTGTCACATTAAGTTTGTCAATCTGCTTAAGCCAATCATATGCACAGGAAAAGTATTTACCATTGAAAGACAAGCGAGTCAAGTGACAGGAATTGATTTAGCATAATTACGTTGATGGAACTGTTTTTGTTTATTTTAATTGAATGCTTGGCTGTTAGACCTTAACTGCGTTACACTCTGTGTGCCTTAGAAATGGAGTCGAATAACAGCTTAAAATGTTTATTGAATACACACTAGAACATATACTTTTAAATATAGTGCCAAACATCATCTCTTTCAAATGTTGGTATGTTTGTATTGTAAACAATAACAACTGTAGTATCTCCTCCCAGGTGTCAAGGTCGGCTCGCCTCTTCCTTCCCTCGTTCAACCATTGGCCTATGATTTACCGATTGGCGATGTATTTAAAAAACAACACAAAGACAGTTATTTAGAGTTATTTACTGACGTGTTTGCTGCTCACCCGACATGCTTTTCTACCTGTCGAAGAAAGATGGAAAGTGAAAGTGGCCACTCTCACTGTGACTTCTTTACTGGAAACAAACCGGCTTAGGCCACAGGACAACACTGCACTTGTTATGTTGTTCCATGGGCAGGTGTAAACTAGTTGAGACGTTGCAGTAGTCTTCTTTTTTCTACTACACCGCTATTACGAGTAAAGCTGGTAGTAGAATACATAAATCTCCTGGGTTGTTCACACCTGGTGAACTTCAAACAAATTCCCAAACACTTCCCACATTTCTGATCCCATGGGATCTTGCCACATGCTTCCACATGGGAGAAGTCACTCTAGTGCAGGTCATTCTCTGGCTGCAGTTATTTATGCACTAAGTTATTTATTGAACTGCTGTTGCATGGGTGATAGTGCTGCTTGATGTTTGTTTAATTAAATGTCTGCCATATGGCATGAAAGCAATCATATATAAATTATACCTCCCGGCTGCTGTGTGAGGCTCATCACCAGTGCTGAGGCAGAAATTCGATCCGCTAACTTTTTACTTGTCTGGTAATTAAGAGTAAAAAAAATCACACAATAAATGTTGCGCTGTAAAGGTGAGCACTTTAACTGTTAAAAAAAGATGATCTAATTAAAGATAAATAATTAAAGATAATGAAATTATGAACAGTACTGTTGGCTTATAAAACATGTCAGTAGTGATGTTGTTAATTTATGTCTCTCGTATAGAAGTTGGCATCTAGTGACTGTGATGTGGGAATGCAGTCATGTATGTAATTGAACAAAACATGTGGCACATTGCAAAATGACAGCAGGCAATTCCATGGGCTGTGTATGTAAACAATGGAATGTAAAATCACACAAATGAAAGGTTATCAAGACTTAATTTGTCATTGTGCGCATGGCGCCGCACACACACATGCACACATGCACACAACCACCCACATCCTCTTTCTCATCTCTCTCCTAATCTGTTTTCCCTTACCTCTCTCTTTCCCCATTCTCCTTTCTCTCATTCCTTCTCCTTATCTGCCTCGCAATTGCATCCCTGCTCCAACGTTAATATTTTTTCTACCAATTTCTCAGCCTTCTCTCCAACACTCAGCTCCCTCTACCTCCCCAACTTCCTCCACTCTCTCCTCCTGTCTTGCTCCCTTGTCTCCCCTCCCTGTAGGTCAAAGACTCCACCCCCCATGCTCTGTTGTTCTGTGCTTGGTGCCAGTTACCATCCATCCCCCCCACGTTCACACACTGACAAGACAACAACATCTGTGACAAATTATGGACATAAAAGCACCGTGCATAAATAATATTTTGATAAACTGGCATAGGCATAGCTTTTATGTGGTGCACAAAAATGTTAATGTATGAGATATGGCCTGCTCCCTAGGCCTCAGTCTCAGCGCTGACACAACTCTGTTTGCATTCTCTAGACTAGGATGATTCATTGTTCTTGTGACAATACATGGCTAAAAGTGATTACTATCAAAATAACAGTTTAAATTCATAAACTTGTAGTCCCAGTATACATTTTTATGCCACAAACAAATGCGTTATGTCAATCTCAGCTCCATCAATGAGTGAGCTGTACTGATGTTAACTGCAGAATCAGTGACATGGGCATAACAAGAAAGGTTTAAGGTCATCCTACAGCTCTATGTTGTCAGTGCACTGTTCTCATAACAACAACATTAATGATTAATTGAATTGACTATTAAAATGAGGCTATTCTTGGCTGCGTCCTCTACTGTTTGTGAGTCATCGGTTACAGACACACTGCACAAAATACTTCAATTACAACCTCTAGTATTTTCACAGCAGCTCTGAGACAGATCAGTGTTACAAGCATAAAATTATAGCTATTAATTAAAGGTTATCCTATGCTAGATCTTCCCACGGTAGCCCCTTCCTAAATTCCCCAAAGGCTGCATCATCCTAGATGTCCATGTCATCACATGTAATTGGGAAAACAACACAACAGAGTGCTCGGCCAGTTAAGTTATATTTTATTAATAAAGGTGAAGTATGTAGCATTTCCAACATTTCGATGTGGAACAATTCGTAAGCCTTTAATACTTGAGCTTTTTTGTTTTGCAAAATTACCTGAAGGTAAGTTCATTTTGAGCAAATAGCATAAGGTTTTCTTGAACATAACACTATATCCACCTAAACCTATAATTCTGCCCCTATGATTGTCACAGGAACCCCCATTGGGAAAATGGGAAGTTCCCCTCTGAAGACAACATAGATGACACAGAGTCTTTGTGGGGGTTCTATTCCCTTACCCCACCCTCCTGGGGTGCATGAGGGTTGTTTCACCACCTCCAGGTGTTGTTGGGTTTCTCTCTTGAATGCGCCCTTCCCAGCATGCACCGGGTGGATCACACTTTGGTTGGTTGCATCCTTTCTGGAGCGGGTTCATTAAATATCTATTGAGTCGTCCTGTGAACCAACGAGGCATGTTCATGAGCCTGTGTCTCGCTGTCGTGATAGATTGTCTTGCGTATGCAAATATCCATTTAAGTGAGACATTTGTGATGTATTCGTGTTGATGTCGATTTGATTCAACAAACTGGTCGTGATGGTGAAGTCACCCGCTGTGTTGGAGCCGATTCCACCTTTTGCAGAATTGGGTTAAAGGTTCAGTCTGGCCATTTTTTTCTCATAAAACCATATATAATATAAAAAAAATTGTGTATTCTGACCTCTTGATAGCCCAAATGTATTTTAAATGAACCACAATTTGTTCATATAATTTGACCGTTATCTGTTTAATTTGAATGTTTCAACAAGGATGTCATGTTTACGTTTCTTGCTGAATCACAAGGTCAGTTAATTATTTATGAACACATAACATTCAACTTATATTTAACAACACTGGTTCATTAAGGCACATTTGGTGATCAAGGTTTAGAATAGATATAGTTTTTACTATGAAACATGACTTTGTGATAAACATTTATCAGACTTTGAACCAGTAGAGTTAGGACAACATTTTTTAAAAGCAATTGTGCGTGAAGTATGAATTATGTTTTTAGTCAGTGGATTTAGTCAGATCCACTGTAAGGCATCATCCGACTTCATGAGTCATGGACGGTTCACACTCGGGGAGAATTCATTTGTATTTAGCGAATAAACATAGATTCACAGGAAACTACAATATGTACAGCAACACTGTGTAGTGACACACAAGGATGAAAGGACCAGAGTCACTGACCACAGCAACACTGTGTAGTGACACACAAGGATGAAAGGACCAGAGTCACTGACCACAGCAACACTGTAGTGACACACAAGGTTGAAAGGACCAGAGTCACTGACCACAGCAACACTGTGTAGTGACACACAAGGATGAAAGGACCAGAGTCACTGACCACAGCAACACTGTGTAGTGACACACAAGGATGAAAGGACCAGAGTCACTGACCACAGCAACACTGTGTAGTGACACACAAGGATAAAAGGACCAGAGTCACTGACCACAGCAACACTGTGTAGTGACACACAAGGATGAAAGGACCAGAGTCACTGACAACAGCAACACTGTGTAGTGACTGACACACAAGGATGAAAGGACCAGAGTCACTGACCACAGCAACACTGTGTAGTGACTGACACACAAGGATGAAAGGACCAGAGTCACTGACAACAGCAACACTGTGTAGTGACACACAAGAATGAAAGGACCAGAGTCACTGACAACAGCAACACAGTGTAGTGACACACAAGAATGAAAGGACCAGAGTCACTGACAACAGCAACACTGTGTAGTGACTGACACACAAGGATGAAAGGACCAGAGTCACTGACCATAGCAACACTGCTTGCAAGAACTTCTTTATTAGTAAAAACAATAGCTGATATTTTCATATCATCAGTAGATGACTGCAATATCTTATATGTTAGCAGGTTATGCAAACAATGAAGAGTGATATTATGATATGTAATACATGCAAAGCCTATAGGCAAAGCCCCTGGTTATGATAATGTAAGTAACAAACATTTTAAATATGCGAATAAAAAACTCCATGTTCTCATGTCACTTTTGTGTAGCAGCATGTTAATTCATGTTTTTTACCAGATGCTATGATGATTACAATCATAACCCCCCCATAATTAAAAATAAGGCAGGTGACCTGTCTGATAACAACAATTACCAAGTCTCCCAAATACCAATCCATTGCTCTGTCCATAATTGCTAGTAAATTATTTGAATCTTTCACTTTGATATTATCCAGGGTTTCTACTTTTTGAACTACATGTGTTAACCAATTTGGATTTAAAAAGCATCACTTAACTGAAATGCTCAATTTTTTTATTAAAAGAACTCTTTCGACACTATATAGCGAATGGCTCATCTATGTTGGATGCCTCACTAAACTAATTGACCGGGGTTGTCCTTTTATTGTGGCATTCTCTATTACTGGTACAGCACCCAGAAATTGACTGTTAGATGGTGTTGTAGCTTCTCTGAATTTGTAACCGTTTCAAATGGTGTGAAACGGTGGAATCCTTTTTCCCCATCTTTTTAACATGTACATGAGCTAAGTGTAAATCTGAACAAACTATAAGTTGGTTGTCTGTTTGCAGGCACCACAATGAACCATATGATGTATGCTGATGATCTTTGTATTTTTTCACTTAGTGTCTCTGGGCTGAGAAAACTCACCGATTGTTGTGCCGAGTACAGCAATATGTTTGATACTTACAATGCCAACAAATCTTTCTGTATGGTTATTGATAACAAACCTCAGGACAAGAAAAATATTCACACTGTTGTTATCAATAACCATACACTACCTCATACTGAGAAATGTAAATATCTTGGCCATATTATAAACAATAACCTTTACTGATGATGATGATATTGCCAGGCAGAAATGTTGCCTGAAATAAATATGTATGTATATGTATATGTATATATATATATATATATATATATATATATATATATATATATATATATATATATATACATACAAACAATACTAGTAAAAAATAATAATATATATATTATATATGGGTTTTTGCCTGAAATAAAACATTATTATTATACAATGTTACTGACCAGTTTCTTCTTAATTATATTGAACATAATTTCAACAGATCAATTTTATTGTCATGTATGACAAAAAAGGAATGCTTAATGTGAACCTTAATGTGAACCTAGCAGGAATGTTTGAAATGGAGAAATACTTGATTTATATTTAAAATGGAATGTAAGGATGAAATGGAATGAATGGATGTAAGTAGAAAAGCCTTTACATTTGTGATGTGGGTGGTCGATACAGATACATCTGTTTCACAATGTGACATGTTATCTACAGTCATGCCATCTCAACTTACACCAATTTCCTCCAGCAATTACCAGCAGTGTTTGTTTTCTCTAGAAAAACTCTCATTGTCTTTATTTTTTACAATCTCATCTTTAAAAATGAACGAAAGGCGATATCTATCCTGCTGATGTTTTTGTCTATGAGAGCATCCCTTATATATGCCCATCACCTGTAATAGGCTGTGAACAAGAGGCAGAGGTTAAGGTTACCCCTATTGCAGGTAGCATTACCTTGGGCAGGCTGCAGCATGCAGTGCCCTCCAGCAACCCTTCGCCTGAGCTGTGGTTTAATCACTCCAATGGAACAAAGACACGTCTCCGATAGCAAAATATCATGCAAGAGAACCTGACGGCGAACGTTTCGCGTGACACAGGAGCTGCTAATATGAACTGCCAGAGCGTAATTTTGTCCCGTGGCATTGTCAGGGTCTACCTGGCAAACAAAGCTAACCGACTATAACAAATGCAATTACTCGGGCCTTTGTGCACTTCAATAGTGAGATGGGCCTGTCTTTTTATAGCACACCAGACAATTCAGGAATGATGGAGTTTTAGGTGTTCTTCATGTGACAGATACAAAACTTACTGTGCTTTTATCAGTGATATGATCGACTCCAAAGAAAGTGAGTCTGGTTTTGGCAGCTTTTGTTAAAATGCACGCTTTCAAAGATCCGTTGACTTTCCTCTGACACCTGCAGACTTTTGAGATAACTCTCCTTGAGCTGGCTTGGAGTATGATGTAAAAACATGACTAATATAATTATACTAAGTAATACTAACACTACTCCTACTATTAAGAATATATATATATATATATATTATGATTGAAGATGTTTGGGGGAAATGTGAATACATAAGCAGGAACCTTGGTAGGCCTGTACATTCAAAGAACCAAAGTCATGCAATGTTCTCAGGTGTGAAAAAAATTATTTTTGCTAAACCTTATAGTCCGCGTTTTTGTCTGGCAGACATTTCCTTCAAGTTGCAATTTGAATGGCTACTGGTACTTTGTGAAATGTGACAATCTCATATTGAAATATTACTGCCTTCATTGACTCCGATGCAGCACAACAAATAATGAAACAATTGGTAAAACTTTACACCAGTAATCTCACAATGTGAACTTTCTTCTTGACTACATCCTCAAGTGGTTCTGGTGTCCTCCTCTTGTCCTTGTGTCATCCTCATGTCCTTGTGTCCTCCTCTTGTCCTTGTGTCCTCCTCTTGTCCTTGTGTCCTCCTCTTGTCCTGGTGTCCTCCTCTTGTCCTTGTGTCCTCCTCTTGTCCTTGTGTCCTCCTCTTGTCCTTGTGATCACATGGGCCCCTTCCATTCCTACTACGATTACAACAGCCTTCATTTTCTTACAATAACAACATTGCAGGATATTTGACGGAAATTCAAGGACACGTCCTAGATGAACTGTTACACGTAGATGAACACTGATGGCGTCCTTGTCCACTTGCCATCTGGGCCATTGGCTTGGATGACAAATCTTGTTAAACTGAGTTGTCACATTAATATAAAGTTGTGTGTATGTTAATTAGCTTGTTGACTTTACTCCAGGTCACCACAGATTCATTAAGCCCTGATTTTCCCAGAGCTTGTCATTTCACTTGGCATGTAATTGTAGTCTGGCACACAACAATAAACTATTCTAGAAATAGACACTCGGCAAAATAAATAAGGTTCCTAGGTAAGAAATTTGCTGTTGCAGAAAGTTGGTTTCACGCAGACGACTTCTGCCATCCATGTAAGTATCCACCACGTTCTTCTACACTTTCCCAGGAAACCCAGGCTCATCCATCTACATCCATCAATTTGTCGAGCAAGTGTAAATGCAGACAAACTGGTCGCAGTGCTAATTGGCGGTCCCTGGAGACTGTAATTGCCTTGAGATTCCTGGTTCAATCCACTAAACCTCCTGTTGTTTATTACCTCTTTTCTCCTGTCCTGTCTGTGCTGTTGGAGCATGAAGAAAAGGCACAGCTGTGAGGTAAACTGGTTGCCTGATCTATTTAATACACTACACGGCCATGTAAGTTTTATGTCCAGTGTTTTTGGATGCTTCTTGTAGCTAGTTGTTAACATTTTTATGCCACGGGGTCATCTTGAAAACTTCTGACTTGGGTCTGTGTGTATGCATCCATAAAAATGAAGGGAAGTTGGTGGGATGATTGTGAAATGTATCACTTTGGTAAGGTGAGGAAGGGATAGCACCAATCTGGTGGATGATTCCCACTGTTGGGTGCTTTCTTAGCATTCGCAGGATTATGTGTATACTATAGTGTAAACCCAAGGTATGTTGAAACATCCAAAGGAAGATCTTGTTATGTAGACCACTTTATTATAAATCACACTATTACCTCATCCTTTGACTATTTTGTATGAAATGAAAGCCATGAAAATACTGTCTCATGTCTGCCATTTAGTTACCAGATAACTAATAATTCAAGAATAAATTAATTTTGAAAAATTCTGTTCACCTTCCCATCATCACGAATCCTACATGTAACTAGATTTCTGTCATATGTAATTGTTTATTTTTTACCTTTTTTTAATCTTTCCCTGTTACCACTGTGCCCTTCATCTTGTTCCTGCTCTCCCTAACATGCATCTTCCCTAGTAACCTTCTCCCTCCCCTGCTTTTATGGGTACCTTGATTTCTTTCCACAACCTCCACTTGCGGTAAATCATCCACACTTCAAAGCCTTCCCTGCTAATCAGAAAGGTATGCCTTGATTTCTTTCCACCATCCCCAGGGGCATTGGGAACCCCCTCCCACTGTGCCCCATGCCCATTTACTCCCTATGCCCCATCCACAGGGCAATACCTGCATTCACCCCCCACTGATGAACTGCAGGGTGAAATGCAATTCCTGTAGAGATTCGTAATGAAGTTTTTATTTAGAGCCTCTGTACACCTGTGAAGAGTCTAACATCGCCACCTCAAGAGTGTAGCACAATGGTCGAGTGATCGCTCACCAAGCAACCGCCTGCCCTCTAGTGGCTCTCTTTTGTACCATGCCAGCAGGTGGTAGTGATTGCACAATACGGTTTGCGGGCAGCACTGAATATGATCGACTGATTTATGCTTTTAATAAACTTGTTTTATCGTTGAAGTGAACTTGAAGAAGTGAGCTCAAGTGGAGACAGCCAGAACTAAAACTGCACTCTGCTTTTGTTGTGAGAGTCGGCCATGATGTTTCGTGGTCGTTAACACAGAGGCTTCGGTCGTTTCTGTCCACCCAACTGCGTGACTTGATATACTTGAGTTGTCTAGTATGGACCTCCTGCTGATTGGTGATTTGGTTAGAGAAAGTAGTCAGTTAGTATATCCATTAAGGGGCAATGTCAGAAGTTCCATTTCAAATGTAATTCATGTGTTTGATTGGTTGCAAAAAACCTACTCATAATGTAACTTTGTACAACAAGTATCAAATCAACTTTATCGCCCTAAATGAAACACATTAATTAGCAGCATTAATTAAAATGTTTACTTTGATTTCCACAAGTAACTTGAACTGAAATTTTTTAATATGACCAATATATAACATCTTTAATACATACCTTCATAGGTGTGAAAACATGCTGTACAATTTCCAAAATGCCAACTTCTCTGCTCTGTAGTTTTCCAAGTTTTGTTTGTAATAATAACATTTGTACAGGGTTTTGCAAATTTGCATCTTCAGTGATTAAAAAAAAAATATTATTCAGCAATGATGTATTATTCAGCAATGATGTATTATTCAGCAATGATGTATTATTCAGCAATGATGTATTATTCAGCAATGAGTAAGGTCATTTCTACACTTACTGAACCCAGAGGAAGGCAGCGGAAGTGTACAAATTATGTGTGAAAATTCCTACTGATCTCCTGCATACTAATTTATCCATCCCTGTGTGTAATCACAATCACCCCTCTGACACCAGGATGTGTGCACTCTTCCACCCTCTATGACTCAGACTGTCAGCTTCCATAAGCTGTTCTAACCACTTCTAAAGGTTTCTGTGCTAATTGCATTGTTTCGCCTGCAGCTAATTTTATGGTTTCTTTGCCTGTGGCTGATGTCTTGGTGTGAATTATTTGTAGTTTACTGCTTGGGTGTGGTTAGTGCACGGTGCACTGAACCAGGCGCACCGAGACTGCAGGTTTGGTGGCTAGGGCATAGTGCTTGTTCGCGACTTGATATCCGGGTAAAAAGATCATTATTAGGTGAATGTGTGTTTGACTGCGCATGTGTGCATTTATGTTCTCAGACATGCATGTTCTCAGAATTGACAGTGGTGCATGTGTACATATAAAGTGTAAATCCACAAATTATATGCCCAAAGATTGAGATGACTAGTTTTGCGATGCCATCTAGTTGAAAGTGGTTGAGTGTTTTGCACACATTATATGGCATGTTGACTGATGAAATAATGGTTTTCCTATATATTTTATAGCTTAGTTATGTGTAATAGGAAACACAATTTATTTAAAAAACACATTGTATATATAACACATTTTGCAGATAAACATGTACGTATGTATGTATGATTGTATATGTACAGTGGTGTATCTAGGATTTTACAAAAGAGGAGCCAAGCTTATGCCCGGCGTACACTGCCGACTGGTTTGCTGTTTTTTGCTCAACTGTCACAGACAGTCAAGTTGTCGGTCTGTGCAGAAACTATGATTCAGTCACCAACTCGTTAAGACTCAAATCTACTATATATTTTTTAGTCTTATCTGCTTCGAAAATTTTATTCGGAACCTGATTAGTCTCCAGCATGAGCGGCCCTGGGTTGGCAACTCCAAGCCTAGTTGCAGGTGCGAGCAGGTCTTAGAATGCCACTCGATTGTCGGGAACGTGTTTGCCAATACCAGCGTGGCATTTGTCACATGACACATAATGGAGGATCCCTGCTTGAAACCCTGTGACGGTGCTCGTTGTTGCATAGTGAGCTATAATCAACAAGATGACGATGTGGCATAATGATGAGACCGAATCCAAGATGGTGGAAATGTGGCATTCGGAATAAAATATATTGGGTGGAATTTGCAAGAAAATGCAATAGAGTTCTTCCTCGTGCTCACAAAGACCCGGGACAAGGTTCAGGAGAGTCCCTCGGCTTTGCTTGCCTCACTCCTTTACATGGGGTGCAACCTACATTCATCCTTTTCTGCAGCACTGCAAATTCATCCTTTTCTGCAGCGCAATATAATAATGTGCATGCATCAATGCATGCATGTGCATGTTCTGCAGCAGTATTTGTGGGTTGATCATCAGCAAGAGTGGTTACCTTGAAGCACAGGTGAACTGCTTGACCATCTGCCAGGGTCGTCAGCTTGAAGAACAGGTGAACTGCTTGACCGTCACCCAGAGTGGTCAGCTTGAAGCATAGGTGAACTGCTTGACCATCAGCCAGAGTGGTCAGCTTGAAGCACAGGTGAACTGCTTGACCATCCGCCAGAGTGGTCATCTTGAAGCACAGAAGAACTGCTTGACCACCAGCCAAGGTGTTCAACTTGAAGCACAGGTGAACTGCTTGACCACATCTGCCAGAGTGGTCAGCTTGAAACACAGGTGAACTGCTTGACCAGCCAGAGTGGTCAGCTTGAAACACAGGTGAACTGCTTGACCATCAGCCAGATTGGTCAGCTTGAAGCATAGGTAGACCGCTTGCAGCTGCATACATACCCAACTTGGATCCAACCTCTTGTTATCAGCTAAGTATAGACATTACCTTCAACCTACTCAACTACCACTCTGAAGAAACATTGTCTACTGAGCATAATTACAACATTCATGATCAAGGGCCAAATACTATTTCATTGTCCTCTTGCTGACAAATTGGACATCTCTTCATTACCGCTAAGTCTTGCCTCAACTACCTCGTTGCTAGCTGCCAAGCTGATCTATTTTTGTCAGTTCATTTCAGTTGCGCAGCTAGTATCCAGTTGTCCATTGTCATGCAAACTTGAATCTATGAATGTTGAAACATGATATTTATGTTGTTTTGTGTCAGTTCAGAGAAATGGCCAAATCGTGATGTACGATATGTCCACAAATAATCATGCACTGAAGGCGGATGGCATTTTGACATGTGATCCTTGTATGGTACTTCAGAAATGTGTGAAATATCTCATCTTGTCAGGAGGCAGAGATATTTCATCTTGGTCTTCTTCAGGCAATTGAAATTTTACATTTATTTCAGAGGTGTCATCTGAAGCATGTGGTGTCTAGTGGCTGTGTGGTAGAGCACTTCTCGGCTAAGGGGACCAGGGTTCGAAACCACCTGCTGCCATTTTGAAACTTTGGCAATTTCATTCACCCCAATTTGTCTGTGTATTTCGGAAGAGACTCTGAAAACTGTTGGCCCCTACTATCTGGTGTCTATGTCAGGGTAGGTAAAAGATCCCACACAGGGGGTAAATGTGTAGCCTCTTGTGAGTCACAGCAGGTTAGTCCATGATGCATGTGGCTCAGTCAATTCTGCTACCTGGCAAGAGGATACAGTAGAATGAATCTGAAGCATGTTGTCTTGGTGTCCTTAAGGTGACTGATTTGACATTCTCTGAGGACATCTAAAACAATTCATCTTGGTGTCCTTGAAGTGAATGTGAATGAACATTTTCCCAAGTAGTTGATATCACAAACACTATCTCCTTTGTATGAAGGTCTAACATAATAACAATTATGTAACTACACCTGTAGTTACATAATGTATAGATGTGTCAAGCCTGTGCAAACAACAACACAAAGAAGCCTTGATATTTCCTGCAAGTCAGCTGCCACATACCACGAATGATCTAAAGTAAATACACTGGCTGAAGAACTTGTACTATTAAACATCCTCTTCCATTGAAGTTTGCGTAAGAGTATGCCCAGTGTCTTAATACCCTCATGTCTCCTTTCAAAGTTCAAGTGACATACTGCTGTCTATGTGCCCACGTGTTGTGGGTTCATTTGTCATGTGGGTTACATAACCCAGCTATACAGAAATGGTGCAGCTTGCATTGTTTCTAAGAGCATTTCAAAGTTATACGAATAGGATATATTTGTCTGAATAGTTGTTTCCAATGGCTCACATTATGTTTCTGTTTTACTGTTGGTAGCTTCCCTCTTGGTTCTTGTTTGACTATTTTGTTTGCAATGTGACGATACACAGTAGAATTGGTTAACTTGAAGTTGAAGTGACTGGTGCTAAACTTTGAATGATCTACAATTCAAGTTGTCTTTCATCTTGTCAACATCTTGTTACATCAGGTAGTCCTGTAGGTGTGTCATGGTCATGCCTCTCTAACAGACCCTAACAGCAAGGGGCACAGAGGACATCAAGTGCACACCACAGCATACCTCTTGGCTGGGACCTCAAATGTCTACCTGGGTGGGAGGAGAGGTCTCAGTGTAGACTTCTTGAAGGACTGCAGGCCAGTGACTGCTTCGGGGGTGTGCATGTGGAAAATACTCTGCAAGGATGTAGATAATTTACAATGATGTTGGTCGTTTACTTTTATGTTGGAACGTGAACACAGCATTGCCTTTAATTGACACACTTTGCAATAGTTATTTATTCATAAGATCTTCCCCCTTCTTCCCTTGTTGGGTGGGGCCACATCACTTATCCTGTTCCGCCCTCTCCACAAGTCGTCTCCATCTATCGCGACCTTCTACGTTCTCTCCTACTCTCAGCTATTCACCTCCGCCCTTTCGAGATTTGTCTTAACACTGTCCCCCGTCTTAACTTCGGTATTGCTCTTCTCCTTCTCCACCCTCTTCTGTTTTTCATGCTCTCTCTGTCAATCTTTCCTCACTCATTCTGTTATGTATGCGTCCTGCCCATCGCAGTCTGCTCCCCACTACCTTCATCCTCCCCACTACCTTCATCCTCCCCACTACCTTCATCCTCCCCACTACCTTCATCCTCCCCACTACCTTCATCCTCCCCACTGCTTCCTGTAGCTTCTCCTCCTGTCTCTCTGTCAGTGCAGGTGTTCACTGCTCCCTTTAGCTTCTCCTCCTGTCTCTCTGTCAGTGCAGGTGTTCACTGCTCCCTGTAGCTTCTCCTCCTGTCTCTCTGTCAGTGCAGGTGTTCACTGCTCCCTGTAGCTTCTCCTCCTGTCTCTCTGTCAGTGCAGGTGTTCACTGCTCCCTGTAGCTTCTCCTCCTGTCTGTCTGTCAGTGCAGGTGTTCACTGCTCCCTGTAGCTTCTCCTCCTGTCTCTCTGTCAGTGCAGGTGTTCACTGCTCCCTGTAGCTTCTCCTGTCTGTCTGTCAGTGCAGGTGTTCACTGCTCCCTGTAGCTTCTCCTCCTGTCTCTCTGTCACAAAATATGTATTCACTTATTTAGTTACAAAGACATCAAAAATGTAATTTTTAAGCATGCATGAAATTACATTACAATGATGTTACAATTATATGAAGACAGTATTAAAATTATGTTAAACAAATAAATATACAAATAGTTATATCAAAATAACATTAAAGCTATGTAAAAGTGCATTATATTACATCATACAATGACATTACAAAATGTCATTGCAAAACCCCATTACAAAATCACATCATAAAATTACATTATAAAACTGCATTTCAAAATTACATTTCAAAATGCAATTACATAATTACATTACATAATTGCATTAAATAAGTACATTAACCATGTGCCATTATTGCGTTAACTATGAGTCCAGGTATGGTTTAAAATAGTGCAATATTTAAAGCCATCTCGTATATTGATGGCTTTGCGGTGTAGTTTGGCGTTACTCCAAGTTTCAAGGTGTTCACTGCTTCCTGTAGCTTCTCCTCCTGTCTGTCTGTCAGTGCAGGTGTTCACTGCTCCCTGTAGCTTCTCCTCCTGTCTGTCTGTCAGTGCAGGTGTTCACTGCTCCCTGTAGCTTCTCCTCCTGTCTGTCTGTCAGTGCAGGTGTTCACTGCTCCCTGTAGCTTCTCCTCCTGTCTCTGTCAGTGCAGGTGTTCACTGCTCCCTGTAGCTTCTCCTCCTGTCTCTCTGTCAGTGCAGGTGTTCACTGCTCCCTGTAGCTTCTCCTCCTGTCTGTCTGTCAGTGCAGGTGTTCACTGCTCCCTGTAGCTTCTCCTCCTGTCTCTCTGTCAGTGCAGGTGTTCACTGCTTCCTGTAGCTTCTCCTCCTGTCTCTCTGTCAGTGCAGGTGTTCACTGCTCCCTGTAGCTTCTCCTCCTGTCTCTCTGTCAGTGCAGGTGTTCACTGCTCCCTGTAGCTTCTCCTCCTGTCTCTCTGTCAGTGCAGGTGTTCACTGCTCCCTGTAGCTTCTCCTCCTGTCTCTCTGTCAGTGCAGGTGTTCACTGCTTCCTGTAGCTTCTCCTCCTGTCTCTCTGTCAGTGCAGGTGTTCACTGCTCCCTGTAGCTTCTCCTCCTGTCTCTCTGTCAGTGCAGGTGTTCACTGCTTCCTGTAGCTTCTCCTCCTGTCTCTCTGTCAGTGCAGGTGTTCACTGCTCCCTGTAGCTTCTCCTGTCTCTCTGTCAGTGCAGGTGTTCACTGCTCCCTGTAGCTTCTCCTCCTGTCTCTCTGTCAGTGCAGGTGTTCACTGCTTCCTGTAGCTTCTCCTGTATCTCTGTCAGTGCAGGTGTTCACTGCTCCCTGTAGCTTCTCCTCCTGTCTCTCTGTCAGTGCAAGTCTTCCCAACCCACATTCACAAGCTAGTACCACGCAGGATTCCAACACTTTCATTTAGCGTTTCTTCAACTTTCTGCTAAAACCACAAAATATGTATTCACTTATTTAGTTACAAAGACATCAAAAATGTAATTTTTAAGCATGCATGAAATTACATTACAATGATGTTACAATTATATGAAGACAGTATTAAAATTATGTTAAACAAATAAATATGCAAATAGTTATATCAAAATAACATTAAAGCTATGTAAAAGTGCATTATATTACATCATACAATGACATTACAAAATGTCATTGCAAAACCCCATTACAAAATCACATCATAAAATTACATTATAAAACTGCATTTCAAAATTACATTTCAAAATGCAATTACATAATTACATTACATAATTGCATTAAATAAGTACATTAACCATGTGCCATTATTGCGTTAACTATGAGTCCAGGTATGGTTTAAAATAGTGCAATATTTAAAGCCATCTCGTATATTGATGGCTTTGCGGTGTAGTTTGGCGTTACTCCAAGTTTCTTCATTGATGGTTGTCAACAAAGTATACTACTTCAGTTTCTTACAACAGTGAAGGTCCAATCAGCTCCAAGAAAATAACTGTCAAGGCCAACACCATGCAGTCTTGAAATATGTGCAGCAAACTGTTGGGAAAATGTTGTTTGTTAAACTCACAATTACTAGGTGAAATTTCAGCTCATGAGCTAATTAGGTAACATTTACTGGTAATTTGCTCGTTTTACTGCCTATTCTTTAGGAATAGTGCACCACTGTTCTGTGGCTTTGTTCTGGTGCAGACGGAGGGACAAGGGATGTAGTATGAAACAGATAAAAATATGTTTTAAGATGGAGAAAGTTCTGGGATTTCCTACTCATTGTGAGAAATTGGTAAAAATAGGCCACCTGACTGCATCTGTGAAAAGGGACAGGGTAGGAGTCTCCATTGTGTAGATCTTTTTGCAGGTGATGTTATCATAAACACTACTTTGTGGCACAAAACTGCAAACAAATGGTAACGTAGTGGAGCCCTGACAGTTGAGTCAGCCTGAAGACGTCTGTAGGTGGATGGTAATAATTGATGAAATATAGTCCTAGCATGAGTCGAGATGGCATTGGAATTAACAGAACTTTGTAATATGGACTACGATAAAGTATATGGTTGATGTATATTCTCCAGTTAAGCAATTGTTACTTGCACAGTGTTGTTGATTGGTTTTATTTGTGTTTTACCAATCTTACAGTGTTGTTGATTGGTTTTATTTGTGTTTTACCAATCTTACAGTGTTGTTGATTGTTGTGATATTAACCTATATTTTCATACCATTATCACTCTATGTGATAATTGCCAGATGATATCTGTCAACAGCTGCTGGAAGATGTTTAATGCACATAGAAATGCTGATCATTGGCACATATTGGATAAACTAACTAAATGTTACCACTACTAGTTAATTTTCTAGTGTTACATGTGTTATATTGGTTATTATTTCTTTTTATAAAAGTTGGTTGGTGCGGTATATATGTGATAAAGTATATATATATATATATATATATATATATATATATATATATATATAAAGTATATATATATATATATATATATATGGGTAATACTGAAGCTAAAAGTAAAATATATAATGTAAATATATGACACCAAAATGCCAGTAATATTACTGTGACACCCAAAGTTATATATCTATGACACATTACTGTAACACTAAGTAACATTCCTGTAATATAAGAATTGATATTTATGAGATGTGACATTAGGATGACACATTACTGTAACATTAATGTATTACAAGATAGCGTTATAGCATTGATGAAGAAGAAGAAAGTATTATAAGAAGTGATATTCTAATTAAACAAAGTGACATTCGTGCAACACAGGAAACAGTTGAGGTAATATATACAAAAGGTAGAGGTAAGTTCTTATATAGCGTGGTATCCAGTCCTTAGGACTGCTCAAAGTGCTTTCACTTCAACCCCTGGTAGACCGGTTCATTCCAACGTCATTTCAACTTCTCTGGAAAGTCTATTCGTTCACATATCCACCTCTGTCTATAGCCATGTCCTCGTGTATACAACTGAGTGAACTGTGGCAATGTGGGGTGAACGAAACTGACAGTTTTGAAAGCAGCAAGAGGATTTGAACCCGGGTTCTCTCGTTTCAGAGTCCAGCGCTGTAACCGCCAAGCGACCACATCTGACAATGCATAATATAATTCTGTAATTTAGTGAATACTGTTTAAACTTAATGCACTACAGTTTAGGACAGTAATTACAGAGTAATGTTTAATTTAAATATTCACTGCAGTCCCCTTAATGGTAGTCCTACAATACTGTAAAGTTACTGCAAGCAGGGTGACCTGTTCTTGGATGAGGATAATAGAGATAGTAGTAGATTTTATTGACCAACATATTACAGTACTGCTGCTGGAGCAACCAATATGGCAGACCCGTGGGGCCTTCAGATAAGGAAGGATCTGATAAGTGTCATGATGTGGTCGTGAATATATGGATATGCCTGTTGGTGAAATATGTAACAACGTCTTGGTAGTCTGCTTAGTCTGCTTAAGAAATATTAGGTTACATTACACTGACTCACCTGATTTTTTGTAAGCTTCTAGATAAATTGGTGGGCCTGTGGAACAAATTTTCATTAATGTGTCTCTATATGGCATTGGAAAACTGGTCGTTATAAATGTGGAACAGCACCACTGTTGTTGATGTATTGTCAGAGTCGTGAGACAGAAACTAAGTTTTAAGATCTGGCATATTTGGAAATATTTGGGATGGGTTGGTAATAACTTAGTATACTACAGTTTGAAATCATAATTGGCGTAGCACCCAGCAGAGTGAGTAGTACAGTTTGGTGTCCAGTCTACCTGGTAAAACGTGATAGTTTGCTTCTTAGAATCCAAAGGTAATTGAAATTGATGATAGTAGCAGCATCTAACTCCAAGGCACTTGTATACATGGGAACCACATTTACCCATCAATGTATGCTACCTGAGATAGTATGTTTTTAATCATTATATTGCATATAGAATTCTCAAGAGAGATAAATACTGAGAACACCAAGAAATGTTGGATGTCAGTAGCTGAGGAAATACTAAAGTGATTGCTTTGAGATGTGCACCAAACAATCACTTATTTGTGCCAACATAACTTGCAAGTCTGCTCTGTGTTACTGGTGCTTTATGCTGTATTCCTTCTTGACATGATAATTTGTCAAGCATTTTTTGACTGAGTTGAGCCAGCCTTGTCATGGATATGCAATTGTTCTACACACAGTTGGTTGACAGATGATTGTTACAACGTGTATTGTCATATGTTTTCTCAGATTGCACCACTGAAAAGCCAGGTAATTGTTCTAGTGAGAACAATACACAATTGTAATGCAGTCAACATCAAGACACCTTGAACTGTATAACCTAACTGTATAACCTAACTGTCCCAACATTAGGCTGCTAATTGCAGTTTGCCAGAGGTAATATCATGGTTTTACCCTATTCATTTTGTTCCCTGACACTTGTTAGACTGTTTGCTTACCCCTCAAGGTGGGCCTTGTTCTGTTTCATCTGATAGGGCGACCTACCTGTCTAAAATAAAAAAAAGTAAATGTCTTAGGAATTAACTTGACGTCAGTATAAATTTTAGTTAAACTATGTATTGTCACAACGTCCAGATTACTTAGCAAAGCATTTTTTCATACTGACCACGTGCCCAATGTTTGATTCTAGCTGCAATTGAACTCTGTCATTCATTCACTGGAGACAAAACATGAAAGCATGTTTGCATAGTATTTTTAAAAATATAGGTTTGTTTGGTTCCCATCTGAATGAGATAAGTCCAATCATACAGACTGTTCATATTGAGAAAAAAAATGTCATTGTGTATTGGACCATATCTATATGTATCTGTACAGAGCTAGACATTTTTAGGGACTAGTATTCTATTTGTCAGTATAAAAGCTAGAAATGCAAATGACACATTGAAGGCCTATCTATCCAAGTGTCTGTGAAGGGCAGTAGATGGAAGGCCTCATTCACACATAAACACTGTGGACCCTCAATAAGGCAATGGCTTCCTTGTCATTTGGGGCAATGCAATATTGTTGAATTTAATGCAGTGGTGAATTCCTCCTTATCAGGGATGATACATATCCTGCTATATGACCTGTGTTACACGGGTTGAGAGAAGTGCACTGATTCACCGCTGTACAGCTGCTGTAACATACTGAATCTGCTGGAAAGTTGCACGACACCTCAAGTAGACCTCCTTGATTATCTTCAGCCAGTTCATAGTTATCTTAATAGCTCTTGGAGAGATTAACGAATGTAGCTGTATGAAACACCTCCTTGAACTACTTGGCTTAGTTGATTGCAGGTCCTCGTTGCCTATGGGTGTCATTAAAGTCTTGTGTAACCACTTGAGTTCTCCATTGTCCACACCCAGGTCCTGCCCAAGGAAGGCCAGTTGCAATGGTGTTGTGTGCTGCCTTACAACATAATGAAGGAGGATTACTGACCACAGCGTCCAAATCGGTTGCTTTGTATGTGTATGTTGTAACCACTACTCAGTTGGTCAGTGTTGAATGTTGCGGTTCAAGTGGTCAGTGTCTGTGGTCAGTCCGGTGGAAAGCGGGGCTATTTGTAGCAAGAAACTTAAACAAACATCGGCTTAGATGTCGTCCTTCTACTTGTCCTGTAGTTGAAGTGGGATTTATGATGACTTTGAATTGCGTGTGTTTGATGTGTGTGAGTCTGGCTTGCTCTGCTGAAGTACACAGATAGTGTTTAATGGACCCAATGAAGAGTCACTAACTACGAAATGATTGATGATACTATGTTAGAATTACAATTAGAACGAACGTCTTTCTTAAGGTAGCACCCCTACTGGGGTGACACTTGGCCAACTGAAAATTATGTAGCTTTTGTGACAACTTGTTTACAACACGTTTTATTATTCAGCCAAAATTCAAACTCTGTCCCGTATCAAACTGCAAGAAGCCGCCTCAGCGAACTATTTGGTTCATAGAATCATCAGTTGATATTTTAGCTATAATACAGTAATCTTCTTCTTCTTTCGTGTCCTTCACACAATGTGTTGCCACTTGCGGGCGCACGCCTTTGCTCGCTCAGTGACAGTGACGAGGTCTTCTGCGGTGCAGGCCTCATCCAGTAGTCGACAGCAGAGGAGATGGGCCATCGTCTGCAGTAATTATCACGTATGATTTGTGACACTAACTGTTGGGCACATGTATTAGTAATTGTTAACACTTATGCAAACACTTATTCGTGTTATTAATGTATATATGTGGTTATTAATATATACATGTGGTTATCAATGTATACATGTGTAATGATTGCATTTATTTGTAAACGTGTTGCCAATATGAATGTCCAATAACGTTTTATATAACCCATCCCATTATAACTAATCCAACACGCATAATAACACAAACTACACCCGGCGGAGAATGAAATGGGTTAAAAAGTAAATGGAAGAAAACAAACCAGTTGGCAACACTTCACCAAGTGGCATAGGTTGCTTTAAAACGATTGTAAGCCCTCGCCATGTGTCGTCATTAATTACGTAATAATAGGGTGTGTTTTGACGTCTATATTCTTGCTTACTGTTTGAACAACATCTAAGACACAATTTTGAACTGCAACTGTTGAAAGAAAGAAGAAGAAGAAAGGCGGGGGTAATATGAGGCCAAAGCAATTCCTTCTCCATCAGGATCTTTGCAGGATGTTTGATAAATTAATAAATTATTCTTATACCGTGCAGACAATTTTTGAATGTGCAACTGCGATGACGGTTAGTGCGTCAGTTTACACGCATATATTCACATTGACGTGAACTCGACTCGTCATTCAGTTCTCTCTTTGTTCCCTGAGGTGTGAAAACAAACTCGTAAAATCGGCTGGCAGTACCCGACACAAACATAGCTGTTTCACCCGCCGTCTCGTACTGGCAGTTGAGTGACATCGGCAGCCAATGAAACTTCCATAAAGTCCGGCGGAGGACCAGACGTACAGATTTATACACAGCAACATCAAAGAACTGTCGTCTCATTGAGTGATGTTGTGCCATAAACTGGCACAATAGGTAATTTGCTGGATGGAAGTTATGTGTGTTACGCCCGTTATGTTTAAAGGACAAGTTGGGTAACGACCGTGTTCAATGTGAAGACCAGGGACATTACATTGCAAGAAACTGGCAGTGTTTTAATGACCCCTGTACATACCCTGGTATGTGGATGAAGGGGTGTAACTACTCTCACTACATGTGTAGTTTATTGTTTTTTTAACTGGGGCATTACTTAAGAAACATTTTTGCACAGAAAAAATGTATTTATCGATAAAAACGTGTGTTGTGAAAAATCAGTATTTATTATTATTAATTATAATTACCTTGTGTAATGAATGCACACGTATGTGCAGCATAATGATCACTGACAAACATAAAACAACGATTTCTTTGTCGTTAAAAGTTTACAGTGTGGACACGTTTTGTTATGAGCATCGACCGTTTTAACGATTGCAAACATAAGACGCGCACACATCGATCCACATACACATAATTTGTCATAACATATACAATGTGCAATTTGTTGAGTATTTAATTATAGTAATTATATATGGAATAAGTAACTGGTACAGTTTCATATTTTAGACATCTTCATCAGAAACCACAGGTGTGAGACACAAACTCACTAATGCCCTGTACAGACTTGGTCCACTCTCAGAATTAATATTTCACAATTTTACTAATGAGTCGACACACGAGCATAGCTTGACCTTCGGCCTGCTGCTAGGCTACGAAGACAACAATGCTTGCCCTACCACTGACCACGGTGCTAATTGTTTTGCCTGAAGCTGGACGGACCCTTTATACCTGTGGATAAGTTTAACACAAGAACTGTGAAATGAAGCGGTTGGACATTGTGTGGGAAGATGTTACCTGCTATTGGGTGGTCACTGAGTGGACAGAGGCGCTAACCAGTGGACAAAGGGAAGCTCTCAGAATGTTCGACAATACTGCTCTACGCCATGACACGTTGGACAACGAACACAATCTGGTAGAAATGTTATGCAGGATGTCTGTCTATATCTGTGCCTATATAGTAATTGGCAAGAACCCGGACGTCATTACACCAATGGGAGATGTGTGTGAAAGGAATGAGTATACTTAACTGTTACGTGTGGATTACGACAATTCTGGAGTAATGATCCTCCTTGAGTGGGATTAACTCTTATTTAATCCAGTGCATAGAGAAACAGTTATTAAGTAATATTATTAAGTAATACTACCTATATATTTATATTATATGCCCCTACTTGCACGGAAGAACACGCCTTGTTAAGGTTACCTCTAAATTACTGTGTTATCTTAATTCTTTTTATAGGCTTATTAATAAACAAATGTTAAGTTAAGCACGGTTAATTTTGCGTACTAGTTCAGTACATAGGAAATAAGCTATTTTAACTTAAAACCGCTGTTTTGTGTAGATATCATATATTGTGCCACCCAATCTACAGATTGTATAAATTTATGCCACCAGCATGAATATGTTTAAACACAAATTCACAACTATTTCACAAGGACGGGCTCGGGTTGTAAACAGCAATGTAGGAAATAACACAAGCACAAGCAGCATGGCCGTATCCTATTGGCACGAATAACACAAGCACAAGCAGCATGGCCGTATCCTATTGGCACGAATAACACAAGCACAAGCAGCATGGCCGTATCCTATTGGCATGAATATGTGTATGCAAATATATTTTCATTGGTGAACGAATATTGCCAGATATAACACAATGACTTCCTTGTCCATTTGCCAGATGTTTTTTTTTCTTTCGATGGCAATCTTGTTAAATGTATTTATTCCTGCACCTCGGTTTGCCAATAGACGAGCTGCAGGTGTGCGAGACTCCTTCCAGAGCTATTGAGAACAGGGCCTACTATTGATTGTGGATTAGATAAATTAAAACGCGCGCGCACACACATACAAATTCATTACAAGCATGTTATTAATATTTTAATGCATATTTGAAATGTTTGATCAGCATTGCGTGCGAGCATGCAATAGTATCACATTTACGATTCTTCTGAGCGGATTCGGTGGTTTTGCAGATACTTTTAACAATCGACAGCGCCTGCAATACGTGCTCGTGGCTATACTGCATCCAGGTATCAGAAGATGAAGATCACCTTTCGACATCGGAGTAATTAGCAAGACTTTCTGCCCCGGGGGTCGGGAGAACCGTGTAGGTAGCATTGCGTGTAGGTGTGTCGGGCTAACAGTGTGCATTAGTGCTGTTCATTGTTTGACTCGGGGAAGATGATGTCTGTTTCCGGCCATTGTTAACCCACCTGATGTACGTATACAACGAAACAAGGATGTTCCCAATTCCGTGGCAGACGCTGAGCGACTTCGAGCATTCGCTCTGTCCCAATGTTTATGACACGCTGCAGCTGAGCTAATTTACCTGATACTTGTTTTTAATTTATCTGATACTTGTTTTGTTTGTCATGAATAATATGGAACAAAACGACCAAGTGACATCATTTCCTCGTGAAACCCTCACATGCAGCTTGATCAGAAATACTTTCTCTTCGCATTCCTTTTCCATTACTTATCCAGTTTGTTGTTCTATATACTTTCCCATTGTAACAGTTCTTGCACACGCACGCACGCACGCACGCACGCACGCACGCACGCACGCACGCACGCACCACACCACACCACACACACACACACACACACACACACACACACACACACACACACCATAATTATATACCCATCCTTCATATAACTTGCTGCACACCCTATCTCCATGTTATGTTATTCTGCCGTTCGCCCAGCATCCTCGATGCGTCATAAACATCACTGTCAACGCATAGTACGCGTGTTGCATAATCGACTTGTCCGTTTTTGTTTCTTTTCTCAGTGGACATCTATTCTTATCACTCATCTGTTGATCAATATTTCACACGCTCGCTTACTGCAATTACACATACCGACTGCTCGTCCAATCTCGCTCACGAATCAAGCCACCATAACACGTGCATGGTGTGCATACACACGTGTCGGCATGCCAACTTGTGCACATGCACGTGTTCCCTTGTCGCTGTTTACGCTTTTACGTGGATATATAACCTTAAATCAGATTGTAGCCTTTCCAATTATGGCAACGTATTGATATCAAGATATCTAGAATGGGACCTCTTGACATTATTATAATAACGTTCACTGTAGAGGTTAGGTGCGCGCGTGTCTCAGTGCGATTTGATCGGCTCCTGTCCCGATTTGATTTGATCTTTCCCTTGATTACAATTCACATTATCATTTCGTTATGCTAGTTTGAGTATTTAGTCTTTGAAAACATATAGAAAACCTATCCTCTTTCAAACTGTTGACAATATGATGCAATCATGAGCAAGTATATTTATAGCGCGCGTAGGTTCCGGTGCCGAAGGTGTGTGGACCCTGGTTGGCAGTGAAGGTGTCTAGGAATGACGTGTTTACACGCCTAGCAATACCGATTATTTATCTTCAGTGACATAAACAACCATTCCCGACTGAGAATGTGTTTACACGAGCGACATAAGGCGGTGTTCTAGGAATAGTGACAGCCGGTACTGGTAGCTGCGTAACGAGGTGTGTCATTGAGAGCGTGCCCGACCAGGTGGGACTTGGAAGTGTGACTAGAGACTGTCTGGCCAAGGGGGATTTGGAGGTGTAATGCTAGTGTTTGTCGTATCCACGACATCCCCTTTTATTCGCAGATTTTCTTCATCTTGTTTATTTAAGCCACTCCACTAAGTCTCTGCCGACATGATTGGACGAGTCGAACTCTCCGAACGTAAATAATGTGGATCCAGTTTCCAACCATAACAACTGCATTGCTACTTCTTGTTCTCTATTCGGTCTATAATAAATGCTTCCACATAACATATTGGTTAATTGCAACGCTTTTCTGCTGGTTGAGAAATACAAATGTAGTGTTATTTGGTATTTCAACAGCAGCGCCACCATGCAGTCTCGGAGGTCACTGCGGCATGGGTGCCGATCAATGACATTGTGAACCAGTAAGTACGGACAGTAATAGAGAACGATTCCGTTAGCCCGGTCAACAGTCGACAAGGAGTCTGGTGGACTCAGTACGCGGCCAGATCGCACAATGCGCTGGCCAGGCTAGCGGACGTTCTCCAGAGGTCGACACGGTTCTAACGTGTTTCTATTGAATTATTAGCAGGATGTATAGAAAAACCGTTGAAGCATGACGTCCACTGCGTAACAGTCGCGCTGCTCGCCTGTTGATTACCACCAGTTCTTCATTATATAAGTGCATAATCTCCCTCTGGAGCACTGTCGCACTGGTGACTGCACCGTGAGTGTAGCGACAACATACAACGATAATGTGGTGTAACTTATAATCGGGATTAATCGTGCTAGCTAAAAAGAAATCAGCTGACTAAACCAAGCTGGATCTAGGACACTAATTAAACTGATGATATACACAGACAGGGTAGTTGGTGAATATGAAGATCAGCAATTTTTATTGTCATGTAATAACACGTGTTAGCATTGTGATACATATCAGTAAAATACCACACATAAAAATACTATCTCCCTAGTAGTACAAACAATACTACACTACAAATATACAGTACGATTTCTGCCAGAGAAGCAGAGATGGTGGGTGGGAGTTTAAAACTCGCCGCGAAAAATATAATGAACCGCATGGGACAGCTTGCCAAACGCCTTGCTGGAGGGGGCAGACCACTGAAAAGAATTGCATTGGTGGCCATGTTAACGTTTTGTCTGATTATAAGAAAACGTGACCATAAAAAATTCTGAAAAATGTTCACAGCAACTGCCATCATCTCATTGTCATGCTGACCAATTTTTTTTCAAAATCACACCTCCAGCCATTTTAAAACGCCCCGACGTGCAATGCCCATACATTTTTACAAAAATAGCCATGTATTCATGCGCCCACGTGGTCCATAGCAAAAAAATTCCCATAAATCCCTCCTCCTGTTAAACACTCAAAAAATGCATTACTTCACAGCCAGTAGCTTCTACAAACAAACCTGCTCAATTGCACTTATGTCACATCATATGAATTGTTTGAATTCAAATATCATAATTTCATACACCCTACATTCGTGTGAAGCAATGAACAGGAAGGTCAGCAGTGGTCTCACCCCTGGAGTCTCACAGAGCAGCGTCGGTCAGCTGTCTAGTGCAGCTGCTAGGTCGTGCGGTGTTAAGATCAGCTGACTGTCACGTGATCTCTTCACCAGTGGACGCAAAATTCGTTTCCCGCTAGTGTGGTTCCTGTAAATATTTTCAACGGTTTTGTTTACACTGTGTTTGTTTACAATGTGTTTGCACCGAATATCCATTGACTTACGTCATTAGCCAAGTTTGTGCAGTTCCGGCATCGATTTTTTTAAGTGCCACCAGCCCACCTTCGATTATTGCCATAACATTGAAACATTTACCAATTTAGTTTCTCGAGACACCCATATTAGTGTGACAGCACACAAACAACCAAACGCTACAAATGCTTTTTACCGCGCTAATGGCATATATTATAAAGAAACAGTACCTTTGGCTCACCAAAATGGCACATACTATACCATAACATACTTAATGCATTAGCCATAATGTCATAGGTTCAGTAAAACCTACAAGTGTAGTGTGATTGCCCCAACACACCAACGTTGTTAATGGCTGTCGTTATAGATCTGCCCGGTCATTGACGCATGGTTTCATTTAGCCTCCGTTTCGATTTCGTGGTGACCAGAAAAAAAATGCGCAGTTCGGGAAGTAAGCACGCAGGATGTGTTCTATAGAACAAAGTGCAAAGCGATTGCAAACACTCCACGACTGTTTGTTCAATTACGTGTTTGTTTGAACTTATCATGATGGCGATAACTTATCATGATGGCGATAATTGACATTGTCACTTTGTGTTCTCGGTAATGTTCCGTTTTCTACTCCTGCGTTTGCCTTTCTCGCCATTCCTTGATATATCTTGCTTTACTTTCTTGTTTGGTTTATTTCGCAGTTTATCTGGTTTTCATGTGGTACACGTTTTCTCTCCCGGAAACAGAACATACACGATGAAATATCTCTGATGTGATATGCAGGACATGGAAGATGGTTTAGAAAAGAAGCAGCGACCAAAATGCTTTCTTGTGTTGTAGCATCCGTAGACTGAAGTGTGTTGTAGCATCCGTAGACTGAAGTGTGTTGACACACCGAGGAGCCGCGTTAACGGCGTGCCATTGTTCGCTAGTGAAAACAGCGGAGTCGGCTTTCTTCGCTTACGTTTCGTAGACAGAGCGAACTAAACAAATGTCAGGAGAAGCGGCACCTGTTTAGTGCATGTCTATGTCCACGCCGCCGTTATCTCTACCGAAACAGAGAGTACATACTATGAACATCGTTTTGCTTTCTTTCTGTCGCAGTTTATCCTTAGAGAAAGGTCAACTGGAAAAGAAAAATACAGCGCAATTTACCGCATGCAAAGTTGTATTCTTCCCAACAGTTGTTCCGAGGTTGAACCAGTTTCCCAGTTTCTTACTGACATTTGATCGCCAATGTCTGATGAAGCATTAAAATAAATAGTTAAGAATCGTGTCCTTTCAATTTGATGTTTATCTTTATTCTGCTGTGTATTTCCAAGTTGTCGGTGCATCAGTGAACCAGGACTTGCAGTCTATATAATTGTCCTGAAAATTGTATTGTTGAAACGTAGTTATTCGAAATATGCCGCCCACATTTCAAATTCTTGAAAAACACAATAACCACCATTAATGTAATAACATGTCATAGATGGTGTTGTCAAACTGATATGATGTGCCTTAAAACATGACCCATCTTAGTCTCAGTCGTTGGTCGGAGAGTACTGACGGAAGCAGGGAACATTGTGATTGCATGTGTAGCGAGATGGGGAGGAACAGACGTGGATATACACAGTGGACGGAACACTTGAGGACTCACCAGAGTTAGTGTTGAGGAACAGACGGGGATATACACAGTGGACGGAACACTCGAGGACTCACCAGAGTTAGTGGTGAGGAAATGACGGGGATATACACAGTGGACGGAACACTCGAGGACTCACCCGAGTTAGTGGTGAGGAAATGACGGGGATATACACAGTGGACGGAACACTCGAGGACTCACCATAGTTAGTGTTGAGGAACAGACGGGGATATACACAGTGGACGGAACACTCGAGGGCTCACCCGATTTAGTGATGAGGAACAGACGGGGATATACACAGTGGACGGAACACTTGAGGACTCACCAGAGTTAGTGTTGAGGAACAGACGGGGATATACACAGTGGACGGAACACTTGAGGACTCACCCGAGTTAGTGTTGAGGAACAGACGGGGATATACACAGTGGACGGAACACTTGAGGACTCACCATAGTTAGTGTTGAGGAACAGACGGGGATATGCACAGTGGACGGAACACTTGAGGACTCACCATAGTTAGTGTTGAGGAACAGACGGGGATACACACAGTGGACGGAACACTTGAGGACTCACCAGAGTTAGTGTTGAGGAACAGACGGGGATATACACAGTGGACGGAACACTTGAGGACTCACCAGAGTTAGTGGTGAGGAACAGACGGGGATATATACACAGTGGACGGAACACTTGAGGACTCACCAGAGTTAGTGTTGAGGAACAGACGGGGATATACACAGTGGACGGAACACTTGAGGACTCACCAGAGTTAATGTTGAGGAACAGACGGGGATATACACAGTGGACGGAACACTTGAGGACTCACCAGAGTTAGTGTTGAGGAACAGACGGGGATATACACAGTGGACGGAACACTTGAGGACTCACCAGAGTTAGTGGTGAGGAACAGACGTGGATATACACAGTGGACGGAACACTTGATGATTCACCAGAGTTAGTGTTGAGGAACAGACGGGGATATACACAGTGGACGGAACACTTGAGGACTCACCAGAGTTAGTGGTGAGGAACAGACGGGGATATACACAGTGGACGGAACACTTGATGACTCACCAGAGTTAGTGTTGAGGAACAGACGGGGATATACACAGTGGACGGAACACTTGAGGACTCACCAGAGTTAGTGGTGAGGAACAGACGGGGATATACACAGTGGACGGAATACTTGAGGACTCACCAGAGTTAGTGGTGAGGAACAGACGGGGATATACACAGTGGACGGAACACTTCATGACTCACCAGAGTTAGTGGTGATGAACAGACGGGGATATACACATTGGACGGAACACTTGAGGACTCACCCGAGTTAGAAAGAGCAGCTTTGCGTCAACACTTGCAAGTACCGACACAGTTATAAAATTTTGTGCTATCATTAGTAGTCTCCACCAGACCTTCTCAGTGACACGTGTCAGATGACAACACGGCGACTAGACAATAAATTACCGATCATATGCGTCATATCTATATGACTACAACGCCAATAAGACGTGTCGTGTCTCTGGAACCGACGTGTCCGCGGAAACATTATTTCCTCCCGGTGCACCCGTAGAGTCGTACTATACTCCACACTCGCTGGCCCATAATGCAATTCTGTTTTGTAATGTAAAAGTGTATAAATATTAAGTGTGTTGCACTGTACTGTATGTGTGTGTGTGTGTGTGCGTGCGTGCGTGTGTGCGTGCGTGCGTGCGTGCGTGTATATGTATACATATGCATATATATATATATATATATATATATATATATATATATATATATATATATATATATATATATATATATATATATATATATATATATATATATATACATATATACATATATACAGTACAGTGCAACACACTTAACTCGTGAAGTTGAAGTTGTGCCTTGGTTGACCTGACAAATTAGCGAAAACACGTGCATAAATTGCAAACATATATATATATATATATATATATATATATATATATATATATATATATATATATATATATATATATATATATATATATTTATTTATATATTTTTGTTGGATCAACCAAGGCACAACTTCAACTTCCCGAGTGTCGTTGGTCAGCTGGTCAGACGAGTCCGTATCGGTCTGTTTACGGTCGTTGTCGTCGGTGTCGCTGTTTGTTTGGACGTCCTGTGACAACTGCGTGGACATTTCTCAAACGCCACGTCTGCGTCACTGCATTTTGGTCAGTCGTGGTCGCTGGGTGGCTTCCGTGTGGAACCATCAACGACAGGAGTTGGTCAGTACTGACCACGACATGAGTTCGTGGTTGTCAACTCTTGGACAGTCGAGGGTAATTTTATGGAATATGTTGTTTTTGTTTAAAACATTTCTACAAAGAAAGCTTTAAAATGACAGCATAGTATGGAAAACACTAAGTCGAATATGGAAGGCACCGACACCACATGTTCGACTATGCAGACAGCTACATCATACATTAATATTGTTACACAAACAGTGATACACAACTTTTATACTGCGAATTTAATAGTTTAATAATAACCATTATAGCAGCCACCGGAGAAGCCGGACAGGTCAATCACAGCACTGACCAGAGCGAGTCTGGCAGGACAGGCCAGCTACCGACCGAGTTGACGCCGGAGATTGCGACGTAAGATTACGTCGATTCATCTTCATTTGGTACGAGCGAGCTGACACCGCCAGTCGGAGGCGCGGCCTCCCAGGGTCGTCGTATCGCATGATTCATGGCCGTCGTACGGGCGGCGTCGTCACCTGCGAGCGGGGACGCGCTCGCTTGCTGACTGCGCGTGTTGCGGCGACACGGAGGGGTGCCGCGCACAGATCGTAATTGCATATTAAATATCTGGTTTTCTCCGCCGCGTGTGGTAAACACCGCAAAACGTGCTGTGGTTGGGATAATTCGCGTTTGCTGTTTAAGGATTTGTTACGTTTTTTTCTGGGGCCAGACTACTATTTTCCTCCCAAAAAGTGCCGTGGTTGTGATAGTTGTGCTTGCTTTGAGTTGCGGTTTTTATTTGGGGTCAGAATGCTGTTTTCTCATTTCTTTATTTGGGATCAGAATGCAGTTTCCTCATTTCTTTATTTGGGGTCAGAATGATGTTTCCTCATTTCTTTATTTGGGGTCAGAATTCTGTTTCCTCATTTCTTTATTTGGGGTCAGAATGCTGTTTCCTCATTTCTTTATTTGGGGTCAGAATGCTGTTTCCTCATTTCTTTATTTGGGGTCAGAATGATGTTTCCTCATTTCTTTATTTGGGGTCAGAATGCTGTTTCCTCATTTCTTTATTTGGGGTCAGAATTCTGTTTCCTCATTTCTTTATTTGGGGTCAGAATGATGTTTCCTCATTTCTTTATTTGGGGTCAGAATGCTGTTTCCTCATTTCTTTATTTGGGGTCAGAATGCTGTTTCCTCATTTCTTTACCAACATCTATTCTTTTCAACTGTTGGATTCAATTCTATGTGGGATTTAATGCAAGTATATTTTAAATGACACAAGAACATCGATGAAATGATGACTCCATCAAACTAACTAATTACATCACTAACCAACCAAACACCACTGGCATAATTATGAACTTCATAGATTAAAGAACACGTGTTTATGAAATGTATAATCATCAACATAATGCTATAATATCAATCTGGCCACAGTCTGATAATCGTCGATATTTGAGTGTGGAGTTTAATACCCAGGTACGGTTTCGGAAGAATAACCGGTGAAATGGTCACGCTCCGTCATATGTTCCTCGCCTTGCGTGTATATGTTTACTTCCGACCCAGTGGAATTGTGTGTCGTGCATAAGTGATCACCAAAGATTTACGAGGATATTGTAGTTGCATCTCGGACGCTGTAGAACATGTCACGAACATTTCAGATTAACTGCAGTCGCCGATTATTTCAAATTCACTATGAACAAAACACACGCAACCTCCGTGGACCAACGCACGAGGAAGGATGGCGTCCGTCTGTCCGTCGCGACAACTAACTGGTAATCAGAAGGACTGTCCTCCGATAACACCATACCGTGTACTCGAGCAGTTGGTCTCTGTCGATGTCTGCTCTGCACGTGAACATTAGGCTCACTTACCAGTTCACAAATACCAATGACCAGAGCTCACGCGACAAGCGAAAATCCTGCGTCACAGATCGGCTTTCGTTATCGTCTGCCACGGTTGTGACACATTTACGATGACATTACAATGCGGAAATATGTAGACCCTAACGCTGCGTTGCAGAATCGTTGCAGGAACTGAATTATTTAATTAAAATGACCACAACGACAATCGGGCTGTTGGTAGGGCACTGCATGTTATAACAATGGTTTGTCTATTCCTAAAAACCACCGTGCAGATCCGTATATCATGCATTGAAAAACAGTTGGACGGTCTATTTACAGCGTGTTTCCTTGTACCGTACAAGACATATAGATATATGCATGTCCGTGTTTATGCGATGAACATTTTTATTATGATCGCTAATGTGTTTTGTACGCCTGAAAATATCTCTGAAAATATAGAGCTTTGGCGATTTCTCATAATAGTTACTGTATCCACTAACAGTACTTAGTGGAGATGACAGCATGACAAGGTTAGTGGAACTGGCCTATGCTAAATCCTGAATATTCATGCGGCTATTACTGCAGCTCGTAACTACTCGCTCGGTATCAGTGTCTGCATCATGTGTGGATATACCATGCCTCGAGTGTGGAAGTTACCAGGGTTTGACGTTATGTAAAGGCTATGATACTCACACAGTGTATGCCTGCCGTTTAAGCGAGACTTAATGGCCGCATTGATAATGGGTATTAGGTTAAGCGCGATCGATCGGCCACTCAATAAATATCGGATCAACACTAATCACGTTAGCTAATGCGCTTGGTCGGACCATTCAGACGGGGACCCGGACGTTCTGCTAATGCACGCTCGCGTTCGCCTTAACGCCACGACGCGTCTGTCCGTGTTTGTTCTTACGTTAATGCAGTTCTTGAAAGATGCAAAAGCCGACGTCGACTTGTGTCAAATTCAATATGGGCCATGTTTGTCACTTGTGTCGGACAGACAACGTATGTTTGTCACTTGTGTCGGACAGACGACGCATGTTTGTCACTTGTGTCGGACAGGCAACGTATGTTTGTCACTTGTGTCGGACAGACAACGTATGTTTGTCACTTGTGTCGGACAGACGACGTATGTTTGTCACTTGTGTCGGACAGACGACGTATGTTTGTCACTGGTGTCGGACAGACGACGTATGTTTGTCACTTGTGTCGGACAGACGACGTATGTTTGTCACTTGTGTCGGACAGACGACGTATGTTTGTCACTTGTGTCGGACAGACGACGTATGTTTGTCACTTGTGTCGGACAGACGACGTATGTTTGTCACTTGTGTCGAACAGACGACGTATGTTTGCCACTTGTGTCGGACAGATAAGGTATGTTAGGTTAGATATGTCCTCAGTAACGTATATTAGGTTAGATATGTCCTCAGTAACGTATGTTAGGTTAGATATGTCGTCAGTAACGTCAACGGTATTGTTATATCAGGAGGATGGATTATATGCATCTCACTTTCTCCACGAGCGTCCCCATAACTATGTTGTGTCATTCAGTCACTACAACCAACCACGTTTTCCTGCCGACTTCTCTTTCTTTTCCTTCAACTTTTCTATCGAACAAAATCAGTAAACAGTCATGATTCGACAAAAACGTTGTAGTTTTTGTTTTGTGATGATTCCTATATGTACGTTCTATTCACGCCTACACACACACGCACACACGACTCCATCAGCTTATGTTTGAGTTTCATGCAGTCCAAGATTCTCGCATGAATCTTCTGTATAACAGCATATCAGAAGTTTGTATATAGTCAAGTCTCATTATTCTGCATGAGTTCAAGTTGACCAACACAGTTATAGACTCTTTGCAATAAATGACACACTATTGCAATATTTGTTTTCTTCCACATATAATATCTCTGTTGGAACTGTTATTATGTTGTTGTATATCCTGACTATATCTCTGTTGGAACTGGTATTGTGTTGTTGTATGTCCTCACTATATATCTGTTGGAACTGTTATTGTGTTGTTGTATGTCCTCACTATATCTCTGTTGGAACTGTTATTGTGTTGTTGTATGTCCTCACTATATCTCTGTTGGAACTGTTATTGTGTTGTTGTATGTCCTCACTATATCTCTGTTGGAACTGTTATTGTGTTGTTGTATGTCCTCACTATATCTCTGTTGGAACTGTTATTGTGTTGTTGTATGTCCTCACTATATCTCTGTTGGAACTGTTATTGTGTTGTTGTATGTCCTCACTATATCTCTGTTGGAACTGTTATTGTGTTGTTGTATGTCCTCACTATATCTTTGTTGGAACTGTTATTGTGTTGTTGTATGTCCTCACTATATCTATGTTGGAACTGTTATTGTGTTGTTGTATGTCCTCACTATATCTCTGTTGGAACTGTTATTGTGTTGTTGTATGTCCTCACTATATCTCTGTTGGAACTGTTATTGTGTTGTTGTATGTCCTCACTATATCTCTGTTGGAACTGTTATTGTGTTGTTGTATGTCCTCACTATATCTCTGTTGGAACTGTTATTGTGTTGTTGTATGTCCCCACTATATCTCTGTTGGAACTGTTATTGTGTTGTTGTATGTCCTCACTATATCTCTGTTGGAACTGGTATTGTGTTGTTGTATGTCCTCACTATATCTCTGTTGGAACTGTTATTGTGTTGTTGTATGTCCTCACTATATCTCTGGGTAGCTTTACAACTCTGCAGCGAAGGAGATAGATTTGTTAATATAGATGGCAGTTTGGTTTATAATTGGTATGACAAAAATTATGGACCCAGTGTCGTAAAAAAATGTAGGCCTATATGTGGTGCATCAGATTAATTAAACTGGCTAGAATACCTAACCGTTGTCGCACGGGCATGTCAACTATCGCCGAACGACCATTAACCTTTCGCACTTGGTAACAGTTGACGCCTATATGACCAAAACAGAGAAGTCAGCTGTTCGTGTAAGCGTGGGCATCTGTTTGATAGCAATCGCGAGCTCTGTTGACGCTCGAACAGTCATTCCTAAATTATGTCGACTTCCTGAAATCAGAAACCACTGATGACAAGAATACGAGTTACAAAAACCGGCCCGAGACAGAGCAGGTCATTCGGCGTTCACTTTCACGTCGCTCAGAAGTGCGATGTTTGTTGCAGCAGGTCATGGACCAGATAACGCACAGCGTCCGCTGCCATTCTCTCAGATATGTATTACTCACGACCAGAGCAGATTATTTCCTAAGCTCCGTGTCAAATGAATATGTACTTAATATCTGCATCTGTCCAACGATTGTAGCGGTTATGGATAGATTCGTGCGGCGACCGGTGTGGCCGTTAATCCACATTCGGCGTCCACACAGCGCCAATTGTCCGCTTTCGCGTCGTTCTCTCGGCACCGGAAGTGTCGTGTTTGTTCGCCGATTTGCGTGGCAGAGCTGTTTGTTTATAGCTCTAATCTCACGAAGGGTGTCCGTCTCATGTTGGGTCGACTGTACTCAGCGCCTACACCAACTCCTCTACCTGTAACGTTTATTCAGTCGGGATTGTATTAAAACAGTCGTGCACATTGTATATGTGCATGGCTTTGTATAATCCCCTTGGCAAACACGTCCTCTATAATTAGAAGAGTTTAACATAAACATGAAGCGAGTATTAAACAGTGTGATTAATGATAAGTCATGTTAAGTAGGCCTAGTTGTATGTGATTGAAACATGACGTGTAAACAATATGAAAACAACTAATGTGTATTCATGCACTGTCCTATTGGAGGAGTCGCGTAGAAAGAGAATGTGGTGACGAATGTAGTACCTATACCTTTCGTCTTTCTTCTACCAATAAAAATATATGGGCCCTGTCCGAGGAATGGTATACATTGGGCAAGACATATTTGAATTTCATTGCAACTGTAGTGACCATGCATGTTTGTTTATATACTCGTAAGAACTGATGACGTTACTAGTTGGCACTATAGGTGGTCGCCATTTCGAAATGGCGTTTTCGCGTAGAAACACGTATTTACAATCTAAATCTAATTTAGTTTACAGTGTAAGCGATGCCTTGTTCTTTCTCTGGCATGACCCTGCGTGACGTCATATAGCTGGAGCTGCGTGTTGTCTGGTCCTACATGCCTGCGGACGATATCAATACGACTTCGCTCTCGCCCGCTTCACGTATAAGCTGAAAATAGACACCCATATTTTGTCTATTGGTCAGCGTCACAACATATTTTGTTTCTTAGAATTTAGTTTTCGTAGAACACAACATTTCATCATGGCACTTACAACACGCACCGCGTGTCTCGAACGCACCAGCACACAAATACAGACAGGACATACGCTTGCATGCATGTATGTGCATCGCTTTCAGGTATATTATTAAGGCACTTGCTGAAGTTCGTATGTATGTGGTATAACTGGCATTAGCCGCGTATCCCGTGGCCGTATAATTAATTATATATTTAAACAACCCAGCTATAGTCTTTAAGTGTCGATCGAATTAACACAACGTTTATAGTAATAATGTATTTGTTTTATTTTATGTGCCAAAATACAGAATAACCCCCCCACTCAAGTGATGGATATACAGAAAATAAAATTTATTGTGGCATTTGTCATCGCGGTGTTGCTTAACAGTTAAAACAGGAAGACCTTTCTAGACGTTGTTGCTCCGTGTTGTTGTTTTAAACCTTTCTAGACATTGTTGCTCCGTGTTGTTGTTTTAAACCTTTCTAGACATTGTTGCTCCATGTTGTTGTTTTAAACCTTTCTAGACGTTGTTGCTCCGTGTTGTTGTTTTAAACCTTTCTAGACGTTGTTGCTCCATGTTGTTGTTTTAAACCTTTCTAGACGTTGTTGCTCCGTGTTGTTGTTTTAAACCTTTCTAGACATTGTTGCTCCGTGTTGTTGTTTTAAACCTTTCTAGACGTTGTTGCTCCATGTTGTTGTTTTAAACCTTTCTAGACGTTGTTGCTCCGTGTCGTTGTTTTAAACCTTTCTAGACATTGTTGCTCCATGTTGTTGTTTTAAACCTTTCTAGACGTTGTTGCTCCGTGTCGTTGTTTTAAACCTTTCTAGACGTTGTTGCTCCATGTTGTTGTTTTAAACCTTTCTAGACGTTGTTGCTCCGTGTCGTTGTTTTAAACCTTTCTAGACGTTGTTGCTTCATGTTGTTGTTTTAAACCTTTCTAGACGTTGTTGCTCCGTGTCGTTGTTTTAAACCTTTCTAGACGTTGTTGCTTCATGTTGTTGTTTTAAACCTTTCTAGACATTGTTGCTTCATGTTGTTGTTTTAAACCTTTCTAGACATTGTTGCTTCATGTTGTTGTTTTAAACCTTTCTAGACATTGTTGCTTCATGTTGTTGTTTTAAACCTTTCTAGACATTGTTGCTCCGTGTTGTTGTTTTAAACCTTTCTAGACATTGTTGCTTCATGTTGTTGTTTTAAACCTTTCTAGACATTGTTGCTTCATGTTGTTGTTTTAAACCTTTCTAGACATTGTTGCTCCATGTTGTTGTTTTAAACCTTTCTAGACATTGTTGCTCCATGTTGTTGTTTTAAACCTTTCTAGACATTGTTGCTCCATGTTGTTGTTTTAAATCTTGAAAATATATTATTCCTTCACCGATTTAAAAATGTCAAAGTCATAAATATGTCTGACAGTTTTAACATGTTAAGTTTATTGTGTATAAATACAATGAAGTTATTTTATGTATTCGTTCTTTTTAACGATTATTCGTAACTGCCTGTTTTGTGTGGAATGGCAATCGGGTTTGTTTGCTACTCTCATTGATTGATGCGATAATAGGGGGCGTGTCCACCTTTATTCGGGTGCATGGATGCGCCAAGGTGATATGTACCGAACGTGTTTCGCGAGGGTGATCTGTCTTGCAAGTAGAAACGTTCAACACACTCCTACAGTTGTTGACGTTAAGTACACCTCACACTGACCCTCCGTGTCGCGTTCCAGGAAAACGTGCAAACTTGACATCATTTAATCGAGGACGTCAAACAGCACAGATTTTGGAGGACACAAAAGAACCAGCTGTTGTTGCAGGCCTTGGCTACGAGCTGTCTGTTCTGAGGTCACGTGAGAACCTGCTGGCAATCCTCGCCGCCAGGGGTTTCTGACTATATCAGTACTCCTGGCAGATCAACCATTGCCGCCAGGGGCTTCTTACTATATCAGTACCCCTGGCAGATCAACCATTGCCACCAGGGGCTTCTTACTATATCAGTACCCCTGGCAGATCAACCATTGCCACCAGGGGCTTCTTACTATATCAGTACTCCTGGCAGATCAACCATTGCCACCAGGGGCTTCTTACTATATCAGTACCCCTGGCAGATCAACCATTGCCGCCAGGGGCTTCTTACTATATCAGTACCCCTGGCAGATCAACCATTGCCGCCAGGGGCTTCTTACTATATCAGTACCCCTGGCAGATCAACCATTGCCGCCAGGGGCTTCTTACTATATCAGTACCCCTGGCAGATCAACCATTGCCACCAGGGGCTTCTTACTATATCAGTACTCCTGGCAGATCAACCATTGCCGCCAGGGGCTTCTTACTATATCAGTACCCCTGGCAGATCAACCATTGCCACCAGGGGCTTCTTACTATATCAGTACCCCTGGCAGATCAACCATTGCCACCAGGGGCTTCTTACTATATCAGTACCCCTGGCAGATCAACCATTGCCACCAGGGGCTTCTTACTATATCAGTACCCCTGGCAGATCAACCATTGCCACCAGGGGCTTCTTACTATATCAGTACCCCTGGCAGATCAACCATTGCCACCAGGGGCTTCTTACTATATCAGTACCCCTGGCAGATCAACCATTGCCACCAGGGGCTTCTTACTATATCAGTACCCCTGGCAGATCAACCTGTTGAAACGTGGAACTTTCAGTTGCTGCATGTGTTAATCAATAATATTACTCGCTCATATACACAAGGGTAAGAAGTCCACCAGATATACAAGGGTAAGAAACCCACCAGATATACAAGGGTAAGAAGCCCACCAGATATACAAGAGTATAAGAAGCCCACCAGATATACAAGGGTAAGAAGCCTACCAGATATATAAGAGTAAGAAGCCCACCAGATATACAAGGGTAAGAAGCCCACCAGATATACAAGGGTAAGAAGCCTACCAGATATACAAGGGTAAGAAACCCACCAGATATACAAGGGTAAGAAGCCCACCAGATATACAAGAGTATAAGAAGCCCACCAGATATACAAGGGTAAGAAGCCTACCAGATATATAAGAGTAAGAAGCCCACCAGATATACAAGGGTAAGAAGCCAACCAGATATACAAGGGTAAGAAGCCTACCAGATATACAAGGGTAAGAAACCCACCCGCGGGGCACGAAGCCCCTCTGTGCATTGGCGCTTGCAACATTATCATTTCTTCATTTGAATATATCGCCCACAACCGATACATTTATATCACTAGTATAATTGTATTAGTCTAGTGTATGCATATACTTATTTTGTCTCGGTTTCCCGTGGCTGTTGTGCACAGTCCAACTTTGGAATAGATGATTTGTATAATTATGAAGCTCAACTATTAATGTGAATAGCATCGTGTTTCTGCTGCAGCTGTGCTGTAACCAAATGATGACGGTGATATGCGGCACCATCTGGCTGTGTCGAAGTTCTTATTTTCGAGCCTTACGGCTAGATGGAGGTCGTTGCAATGTTTCGCTGTAGAACCACTTCCGCTAGAGAGGGTGGCCCAGGCTGCGGTACATTCTCAAAGCTGGTCGATTTCGTAAACTCAATTCTTCTCAATTGATCGTATATCCGAATGTATTAATTCCAATCGTATTCTGTAATCGTTTTATACACATTTTAATGTCCTTTACTGAAGAAACTCGCACTACAAATTTTAATATTCTGTGTGTGGCAGGAAAAACCCGTTCAAGTCAAATTATAAAAAAAATTATATAAGTTCGGCGAAAAGTACGCAGCCGTTATCTGCTCTATATGCTGAGTCGCGTGCATACGAATGTAAGTGTCTATGCCCTGACCATAATCCCAGGTTGGCTGTTGCGGCAGCATGCGGACCGCTGCCGGACTGTCTCGACATCAGATGGTCTGTGTACATTTCCTGCGGCGCTCCGAGTTAACACGCGACTGTGCAAACACTTGACGTCCGACGGGAACCACCTGAGACCGCAGGATGACGGCGGCGGCAAACGCTGCGACACCCGGGCCAGGCGGCAAACCCGGCGACACCCGGGCCAGGCGGCAAACCCGGCGACACCCGGGCCAGGCGGCAGTTCTCGGGGTGACCGTCACATGTCTAGTGACACGTCTAATTAAACGTCTGGTGATATATTTAGTGACATATATTTTATAGTGATACACATCTATAAGTCTAGAGACATTTTATGTGTAGCTATACATTGTCGCGTTACCGTGCTACAACAGGCTAATTAAAATCTTTGTCATCCTAAAGAAGTGTATAATTATGGTCAATTTGTTGTGTCTGTTTCATGGGAAAATTATGTGAATGAATCAAACTGGCCCAGACAAACTTAGCATCTAAAGGAGCGTATGTAATTGGTTAGGCTGGAGAGAAATTGTGATGCCCGGCGATGTTTGCCGGGGGGAGGCGCCGTCTTGGCTCCACGCGTTTCTTGCGAAACGCATACTTTAATTTGATAATTATATGATGTCGTTGAAAAGAAACTGGACATGGTAATGCCATACAAATTGTCATTGCGTGAACACTTGTACAGGCGGGTCAACATTGTGGATTGTCGTTGGTATCGACAACATGACCGTGAGCAAGTGAGCGCAGAGACGACACAAAGGTTAATGTTGTCTTTGTTGTACACAAAGGTTAATGCTGTGTTTGTTGTACAGTGTTTACTTATAGGGTAGACGAGCGTCGTTTCTGTACAAAGATTGTTGTATGTCTGTTAAGTAATGCTGCTATATAATGTTTAACATAAAACCTCTTCTATACATTTTGTTTATACAATTCCGGTTAACCACCGATGTGCAAGGGTTGTTAATATATAGTTACCGGAATGTTCCGTTTAAATCATCAATGTGCAATCATTGGTTATGGATTTAGCTGTGCAGTAGCAGATTCCATTAAATCACCAATCTACAGTGGCTGTGATCAGCTGCGGTATCATCATTATGTCTAAGCCCCATGGCGATAAAAACATCGGCTTATTGTATCTTCAAATAACTCGAAAGACCTAGATCGAAAGACCTAGATCGAAAGACCTAGATCGAAAGACCTAGATCGAAAGACCTAGATCGCACTGACATTTTGTTCCGCGTTTGCTGTGGCCTTTCCTGAATTGTTTGGCTTTTCTGTCGTAAGATGGCGCTCATTTGATTTCCATTTTACAGTGTATGGTAGCGTGGAAATGATATTATTTCCAGTTAACCAGTGGTGAAGCTATGGCATAGGTTTTTTTTCTCGATTTGCGACATTGTTGGTTATGCGTAACGTTCTGCTGCTGGCACTTTAGTCAACTCTGGAATGTGTTCCCATGCCAAATCTAGACGCACTGCGTCTAGTGGTTTTTCACATGTGGCTTTATCACATCGACAGTTTTTCTTTGTGCGTGATGATCAAGACTAGTAGGATGTTCCTTTATTCTCCATTGGAGCCCAAGTTCGTGTCAGGTTGACCGAAATGGCGTTTTTGCTCTGTGACCGAAGAAAAAGAAGAGTTGAGAAAAGATCCAAACAATTCTTCGTAAAGCAATACCTTTGCAAAACCTTTTCTAAAACCAAACAGCGATCTATTTCGCGAGTTAGCTGCATCATCGATTGCCCGGGTATTCTACCGGCAACACGAGCCGCTTAACTGAGCCTCGGTAACAGCTGGGAGACGTGTTTTTATCACTGTCAGGTGTACATCCGACGTTTGACAGAACGCCTGCTCACGCGAGTGCTTTTTGTATTGCCAACGTCGTTCTGTACGTGAAATATTAGCTAACTGCACGTGATTTATCAAACAGCATTGAACGGTCGCGTCGCTCTACTCGGAAGTGTTCGACAGCAAAGGTGTATCAATTTCATCGCGAACCGCTGATGTATGGAGGGAAGTAATTTCGAGTGACACCGTCGACCTCGATGTGAAGCAACGCTTTTTGAGTAAGAATTACATGATGCATTCGTTAATAATATTATGATCCTTACAACACCAGTGCAAATTGTGTACATTGCAATAGAGAACGATTAAATAAATGTCATACAAGCCCGGAAGTGTTGTCAACATCAAACGGTGCTACACGTATATAGCTAACAATATTGACTAATCAACATGCACCATTTGCATGGGTTTGTGTGCAAGACAGACATCTAACATATGGGGCGTCAGTTCGCTCACAAATATCTAATATGGGTTATGTCGTATTAAGTCTTCTAAAGCACTCCATTCTGGAAGTAACGACAGTTGGTCTAAATCACTAGTTAATGTCGCTTTGTTTCTGCTGTAAACCTAGACCAACAATATGCACTGTGCGCCGTGCGTGCGTGCGTGCGTGCGTGCGTGCGTGCGTGCGTGCGTGCGTGCGTGCGTGCGTGCGTGCGTGTTTGTGTTCTGCTCATCATGAAAAACACTTCTAATACTGAATCGACTAAACCTGCTTCGTGCACCGCAATTTCTTAATGAGATATAGAAAGAGAAACGATGGAGAATGAGAGACAGACATTCAATCACCCTTCCTCTGGTCCATCGGGATTTCCTACTGGTAACCGTCCTCACAATACGAGCATTTTATGCAGATACCAAATTGACGTACCGAATTCCCTCAAACGTGTATAGTTTGCTCCGTATCTTTTGTTTTTTAATTGTGCCCATGTATTTGTCATAACAGATGTCGTTCGTCTTTGAGCTCAGCGGCAAACTATAGTGTTCTTCCTCGCGGCGTATTTCCGTTTCCCTCAAATTTCTTTTTCTTTATCTTTTGTGGTTCAGCTTTCCAGCTGCACGAAGTCGCAAACAACATCGTGGTTACGATAACAATCACACCGTTTAAACTCTACCCGAAAGGTCACTTAAACGCCGGTGGTATGTTACAACGCGTGGGCAAAGTATTACATACAAATGATGTGCATTCAACCGCTTATGAAAGATCAATGCTATTTTAAATCGTTCCTATTTTGTACACCCTATTTCATCGCGTTATCGTGCGGAACGACGAACCACGCACTGATAACACCCGATTTACGGGTATTGTGCAGATGGCAAACGGGGGGGGGGTGGATTTGTGATAACTTGAAACAGATGTTGAAGATTGGGCGTCGAGTGAATCCGGATATACGTAATTACGTATGTAATTCCACATTTAAAGGTCCTTCCCCAATTCAGTTTTTCACTCGTCTCGTTTTACAATAATTTTGCAAAAATCAAACCTATATATAGTGTCCACTATGACATGTTGTATATATAGTATCCACTACGACATGTTGTATATATAGTGTCCACTACGACATGTTGTATATATATATATATAGTGTCCACTACGACATGTTGTATATATATATATATATATATATATATATATATATATATATATATATATAGTGTCAACTACGACATGTTGTATATATAGTGTCAACTACGACATGTTGTATATATAGTGTCCACTACGACATGTGTGTGTGTATATATATATATATATATATATATATATATATATATATATATATATATATATATATATATATATATATATATATATATATAGTGTCCACTACGACATGTTGTATATATATAGTGTCCACTACGACATGTTGTATATATATAGTGTCCACTACGACATGTATACAGTATCCACTATACGACATGTATATATATATAGTGTCCACTATACGACATGTTGTATATATATAGGATCCACTATACGGCATGTTGTATAGTTTGTGCAAATGTGTTATTCAGTTTTGATAAAATCATCGGACAAACTGTTAAATTATTTTTTACTGAATCAGGAAAAGGCAAAGTAGTCCGGTTCTATGTACAGTGTACTACGACATAAGGTTCTATGTACAGTGTACTACGACATAAGGTTCTATGTACAGTGTACTACCACATGAGGCTATTCAGACTTTCGCGAGTGATCCGATCTAACGATCGAAGTCAATTCTTTCGATGGTTTCAACAAAATTACGCACTTTTTTATTCAACCGACTGCGCATATTAGTTAAACTATTCACACACTGCATACTTGAATATCGATGAACCTGAGTCGCGAGCCTGATCCAATCGAAGAGCGAGCTCAAGGAATGGTTTGTCGCTGAACAGCGCCCGCCGCGCACACTGCCGCGTTCGACAAACACCACAGCGTTGTACATAAGCGCTCCATGCAAGTCGACATATGTCAATGGCGTTGTCGCTTTTTGACCGAAGACGACGGCTCTTACAATATCCTGTTGACACAGCTGAATGCAACGTGAGTTGTTTGTTGAGAGACCGAGTGGTTAGGTCGGTTCGGGGCGGTTCATGACAGCGATTTTTGGGGCCCCCATATACACGAGCTACAATGGCGAGTTGCGAGTCATCTCCAATACATATGGCGTTTACTTGAACCTATCTTATCAATAAGATTAATCACTGCGTACCTGTTATTTACTTTGTAGTATATTGATACCGAAACGTATGGTATCTCTCTAACACGCAAGCACGTATGCACGCACGCACGCACGCACGCACACACACACGCACGCGCACACACACACACTCTCCTCCAAACACGAGCAGTTTTACATAATTTTTCTATGTTGTCTGTTCATGGGAAATATTCAAACGAACAATGCAATCAAAACACCGACAAGCAAATTCAATGTTGAGCATAATAGTTTTATTGTGTTAAAACACAAGAAAAATTTGTGTGAACAACATCACCGACAAAGCTCACGTGACGATACTCGTCGCAGCGCACACGTGACCTACTTACACACGTCCAGTAGAAATGTGCAACAAGGTCTTGTGAAAATTATGACATAATCGCCGCCTTCGTGATTATGTTCACAAAAATATTGCTTTAAACGTATAAAACATAGTGCAAATATGTACATTAATAGCATCATCATAATCACCAACACGGATTGCACCATTTCATTGCGATATAAAGAGCTAATTTGTCGCCACTAATATAATAGTTATCATGTGTATATAATCGCGCATTGAACGTGTCCTTGCAAATATAAGCAGCAGATATACAGACGCATGCACGCGTGTCGTACCTTTAAGAAGTAACTGCCAATACCAGAGGATGACAACCAGCGATTAGCGTATACCGCAAAGTGGAAACCACATTGGCCAGGCCATTACTAGATGCGAGGACATTTTTCCAGAAACGTACGTCGCATCGGGAAGTTGTATCGTACGCGAGACGTATGATTTAATTTAGAAATAATTTGGATCAGTGCCACGAAGTTTCTATATCACACTGTATGTTATTATAATGCACTAAATTAGGGTCATCGCACGTCACGTGTATTTAAGATTCATTCCCAGAGTGCGTCATCATTGACATTCCTATTACTACGCAGCCAGAGGCGTTGACGAGACAGAAATAATCGAAAACAAAACGGAGCATTACCGCACGGGTTGTGCGATAAAAGAACGCCGTAATGCGAGTGTTACGTAGCCGCTTTGAAGCCGTCGCCATCGGGCCTTGAAGCGTAAGAAATCAATATGTATTAATGTAACTAGTTATTCCCGAAGAAGCCTATGTGACGCGAACGTGTGCTATGCGATACGGTTGAGGCGAATGCGCCGATATTCGCCGTGCAAGGCGCAATCTGACAGAGTGCATGACTCGCAGATGCCGTGGAGCGATTTAAGCGTTGTCAATATGTGAAATGTGTGTGATCACGACAGATGCGAGCTGTAAAAACAGGCGTGGAACTGTTTACAAAACACTCTGAACATGAGTTGTGTATGAGTTCTCGAGGCAGTAGCGAGACGCTTCACGCAAATGTGGAAATATGCGAACAGGATAACTGGTTTTCTATCTGCAGATCCGGATAACGAATCGCACGTTATCTTTGGCACCATTTCAGCCAACCCAAATTTCCACATAGCCTCACTGATGACTGGGTCAGACAGAGTGACATCCTCTTTTTATTGGCATTTACTTTAAAATAGCGCCATAGTCAACTTCCCGTTTCGTTACTGTTAAATAATTAACAGTTACTAGTTATAGTGTCAACATGCAGCTAATTAACTTGGTAATATATTTTTTGATTTTCATAGGCCAAATTTCCGGTGAATCAAATTCCGTTGAAATTAAATTTCGTCACGTCACAACTGTTGAAATGCATAATTGTTGTTTCAGCAAATCAGCACCATTTTACGGAGTACACGTTTCAACAAACCACAGACATGATCGATACAGAACTGACAAAATATGACACGGGTCAACGACACCATACGTAGAACCACCCAATGACGTCACCACAAGTAACATATAACAACGAGGTGCACGCCGGGTAACTGGCCGCTTAGAACATGAACCGAAACATCAACAATGGAAACGACACAAAGCAACTGGGATAATGCCCACAAAACGATTATCATGCACAATTCAGACTTCAATTAAGTGTCACTAAAAAGAACAGACTGAGTTAAAAAAAAATCAAATTGTTGGGAAAGCGCCTCTAGTGGCCAGTTGATTGAGCCTTCAAGAAAAAACAGCCGTAGAGCCTAGCAGACGACAGCGCTTCCTATCCACTCTACCCAACGAACCTTCCACTACGTGAACTAGTTTGCGTATGTTTACACGACGAAGCGTGTATAAGCCCTAGAACAGTGTGTGTTCGTTGAACAGTGTTACACAGAGAACATGGGCATTCATTGGCCCATACCCGTACAAGCAGCTGTTTCTGTCGTACAGTCACCTATGATATAGATTTTTTAATAATTTAACAATTTCATAACAAATGACGTATATACATTTTGTATAAGGCTATATACAAATTTCACAGCTCACTATAACAAACGTTGTACAAATGCTGCACAATCACCAGCTCTGTCTACCTAAACTCATTATTGATTCGCCATTGTCAATTCTCTCGAGTACAACACAATCATAGCGTCATTAGAAAAACGGAGAAAACAACGACTTGATTAAAGTGTCTCATTATGGCGAGTCTTTGGGATAGATATGTCGAAGAATGGCAGCTGTGCGCTTTCTGATTTGCTGATTGCATCACGTGTCTCTGTGCGGTTAACCTGATTGGTTAATGCGGGCGAGTCGGGTTTCGCATTGAACTCCTACATGTCTAGACATTTTTGCGTCACACGATCACGTGATGTCACGCGTTGAGCCATAACTCTACATCACAGTAGTGCGACTTCAGTAATAAACTCTGCAGTACCCGTATGTACCTCCTCATACGTCACAGCCGCAAACGGAATAGAACGCTCCATTTCAGTTTCGTTTTGTGAATATGTTTCACGTGTACTGCTTGGTAGTCCAACAGTGTAAACACGGATAACAGCTCAACTTATAATACGTTCACATGGGTTTCACGCAATGTCCTTTTTCTTTTGAAAAACAACATACTGAACACGAACGTTTGATTCTCATAAAACGAAACCGACCACGAGCATCGCATGTTCCATCCCAACAGTTGAACGTGAAGTCAGCATATTGGCAGTACGACCGTACACCGATCCGACGACCAAGTGATGCCCTGATCGGAAACAGGCAGTCGTTTCCGGCCGAATCAGTCAACGGTAACATGAAGTGTCGCGGAGTTCTAGGATGTTGTTTGTTCGTTCTTCTGACCACCATCCAACCGACATTTTGGCGATGGACAACGTTCTGACCAGCCGCAGTCCGGTCACCGCCACAACAGACAGCCGCCGTAATGGCCAATTTAACACCGGTCAATAATGACTTCGAACGGTCACCATGCGGGATGTTCCCTTTACCGCCGGCAACGATGCTACGACCAGCCGAAGTCCTGGCCCGTCATTTGATAGAACTTCTGGTTGAATGGCCTAAAGAAATCTCGCAGCCTCTGGAGAACCTTGCCGTCGATGTGAGGGTGTTGACGGCCCTTCGTCTTGCCGAGGCAGTGCGGACTGCCGCTGCCCTCCGGCTTCTTGAGGCACGGGAAACCTTTCGTCGTGTTGAAGTAGAAATGTTTCTCCGTGACGACACACTTGAGGCCCAGAAACCGCTGCACCTTCGCCATTTCGCCGGCAGGGTCGCTGCAGACACAACACGATGTTTATTACTGCTACCGCCAATATCTTTTTCATAAACAACAATAATATTATTGTATTTTGCAATTATGTGATTGGAAATAAATTATTATGTAGCCAATCATTTCTATATTGCACATTCCAAGTGCTAATTCCTACAGCTGATGTAATCAGTTAGCTTATGAAGACTGAACGTATAAAACATTGCTATAAGAGTATATAAGACTCTGACGTATAGCTTATGAAGACTGAACGTATAAAACATTGCTATAAGAGTGTATAAGACTCTGACGTATAATCTTGGTGGATTATGTCGCATCCTTTGTAATCTTCATATAATTCTGCAAGGCAAATACGGCACCAGAATCGTGCATAATATATTTAAACTAAACTGATGAGCGTAGTACTCAACTAGTAGTATCATATATTCCGTAATCCACGACTTCTATATTATCATGATACGTTTTCTAATATGTCCCAACTCTCTTACAAAACCGCTGTCGGTCAAACTCCTCTTCACACCCAAACAACCAATCAACATATACACGCGACAACCAATCAGCAAACGCCTTGCAGGCCGCCGGCCAATGGCGCGACGCGTGACATACCTAATAAGTCGTTCTCCGCTGACGAAGTGCATCTGCTCTAGCGGGAAGTAATGTAACCACCGCTCGAGATGCTTGGCGTAGACGCCGATGCGGATGGCGCCCCACGACGTGTCGACGAGGCCGACCGAGTCGTTGATGAAGGCCATGCGCTCGAACGACGGCAGATCAGGCCGCTTGGACACGGCCTGCGTGTAGTCAGAGATGGCCCGAGTGACCGGGTCCCGGACCACGATCAGGAGCTTCACGTTGCGGGACATGTTGTGTATCCGGGCCGGGACTCCCTTCGTGATGAAGTAGCTCGGGGTTTTCTCCATCGTTATCTGGCCCTCGATGGTCGCCGGCATCTGGCGTCTGCAACACGGAAATATGGAAACGTGAACAACACAATAAGCCGGTTTGGTCATGTCATGAGATCGACATGCCTGTCGAAAACAGTTCAGCACAGTGAAGGAGTTGGGTCGATAACACCAAAGAGTAAATGGGACTAGGCTCGTACAGAGCGTGGAGTCGGCTAATATCATGATTCACTATGTCAACTATTACAAAACTTACATTCTCGTTATTCAAAATAACAACACTGTTTCTACTTGGCGCGAGTGCGCGGTAAATGCGCTTTACACTCGCGTGCATGTCAGATGCCAATGTGTGAGGAACCTGAAGGAATTGATGTTTGGTTGTCATAACGACAACGGTCGTTGCACTGACGTAGGCCCAACGGCAGATGGCCAAGGTCGGCTCCATGAAAGACGAAGATATGATGCGAAACCTTAAAATAACACGTAACATGTCTGCCTGTCTGGATAACTCTTCTTCCACAACCAAATACGCAAGTGCCATCCCGTTAGGTCCGACTACGCCAGTGCATCCCGTCAGGTCCGACTACGGGATTTGACAGACAAGTTTAGATTACTTTTGTATGCGCCGCTTTTAAATACGTATTAAGTTAATAACACGTCATCATTTTAATCCGTCGCGGCTCTATTTTTATCGGGCTGGGACCACATGACTTTGATAACCCGGAAACATACGGTGTTCTTTTTCGTGATTGCCTAAGCCAACATTTTGCTGAATGTAAAACGTTACTGTCTGTGTGTCTCCGCGCCAGTGTCAGCTTTGTACAGTTACAAATACTTTAATGGAGTCGGTTGTTTACGGGTTTTAACTAGCGTTTGGTTCACCTCCACTCCCCTGAACTGTGGCCTCTCATTAAGTCTGCTGCCTCCGTTATACTCCAGTCGCACTGAATAAACGTGACGGACTGAAGAAGACGGTGCAATGCGTTTGGAACAGGTTTTCACACACTCCCGAGTGCATATAGGACGTCACACAGATAACCCTCTCTCGACGTATGGCCACCATAGAAGTTACATTCCTATTGTGTAGTGGAATAATAATAATAAAAGATTATGTCGATATAGAGAATATATTTTACAACGGGTTAGACACAGCAGTACACAAAGTGTATTATACGAAGAGCAACAGTTTCGGTCGTGACAGGTGGCGTTCAGTTGATAACATTGCCGTTTTATGGTATTGTTATATTTTTAACGTAGATCATTTGGTCAGAAATCCATAATTTACGGTTTAGTTTCGAGTTTTGCTGTCTAGTTGTTACGACGGTTATCGACTTGGTAAGCAGCCGTTGTGAATTGATCCATTAAAACACAGTCATGTGGAAGTAATTCCGCCAGGCGCCGCGCTAGTTTCCTATTGTATAATTATGTAGTTGGCGTTTGTCTCGCTCATGTGAGGGCAAAATGGACGAATCGTCATTGCAAAACGGCGAAGTCGTTGCTATCAACAAAACGTTAGCCTCAAGATCCGGCGGCAACTTTGACAGCGAGTAAACCTGACCAGACACGTTGTCGCCCTGACCGGTTACGTGGATAAGGGATACAAGAGTTCCGGTGTCGTGTGAGCCTCTCCCGACGTCGTCGGCGGGAAGGGATCACTAGAAAAGGGACCGACCCACGAATTCCACGAGGCCAATTACTGTCTCGCGCAATAGCGTTCTCACACGGATCCCCCAGCGAGCATAGCGACGGACTGTCTCCGTCAATCGGCGATTCACGTGTTATGTTGTTTGTATAGAGAGCATCCGGCGAGCAGGAATGTCTGTCAGGCGAGAGAAACTAGTTAGGTTAACTATGTCGTAACAGTTGCGTATTGCGTTAGATTATTCAGTTTATTATACAGTTATCATCAGTTAATAGACTCACTGTATCAACAACCTACTAAACAGTAATACACAGTTTACACTATTGTACTGAACCCGTGTCACCAAGACTACAGTAATAGCAACGGCGACATGCTGTCTTCGCGAATGGCGGAAATGAACAACTTGGGTCATGAATAATTTGTATGAACAACAGCCGGCAGCAGCCACCGACTCGTGCACGCGTCTTCACAGAACGGCTGTGACGACGTGCAACGTGTGTGCAAATTCCCATTGTTTTGTCTACCAAAATAAGCAGAACACTAAAACGGGCTCGCCACCTATTTAGAACACTGTGCCACACACAGCCCCGAGCCGAGACAGACGGACGCCAAACAAACTGTAACGAAGACTTCGTGTATGTTGCACGTAAGTGAACGAAACTTTGAAGTTCGCACGAGACAATAATACCGAGAACGTGGTTTCAGTCGCGTGGAATTCGCTACCATTGAGTGTTCTAACAAAGAGTGACGCGTTACAACACCAGTGCGCGATCAAGTTAAACAAGCAGTCCGGCAAATAGAAGACGGCGACCCTTTTTGACAAATGCTCTTGTAAGCGACGTATAAACGATATATTTAGACCCGTGAATGTCGTCGTTATCGAGCCGCGTACCTCCGGGCACATTCGTGCGAATCAATCACCCGGGCAGACATTATAATATTCCACCCCGAGCGGGCATAAATCACCCGGGTGACCTATCGCTCGAGAGAACGCTTCTCTCGGGCGACTCCAGCCGTCCGCTCGGTTCACTGAGCGTCGGCCACAGGCGTCTAATTGTTCCCTGAAGCGACGCGCGCGCCGGCACCGTGCCGTGCGTTCCCTGGACCCGCGTCACGTTTGATTTGCGGCCCCGGTCTCCGTGGCTACGGCCTGGCAGCGAGACGTGCCAGAACACTGACGTCCTCTCCGGCCCTCACACGCAGCAGCTGTTGGCAGTTTAACTGCACCGCGCACCGTGCCTCTTTGTCTTATGTGTGCCGTATGCTATGCGTGATACGATCATTACGTGACAGCCGTTTTACGTGATATATATTTTGCTTGACAACAATTTAATGAGTCGCCGGTTTTACGTGACGACTATTTTACGTGACGCCCTAGAAGAAATGTTGACAGTCAGTCATATCGTCATTATCGTTACTTCTGTCAGAAAATTATTCCGATTTCAAATATTTCCGGATCGGCCTTTCAGTGGTAGCTGTGGCAACATCACGACTTCCATTTCCGCGAGTACATCAAAGTCTAGCAACAAGGAAAACAGTCACTTCCGTTTCCGCAGTATTCACCGTGTTTTTTGATCAAAACAGATTTCATCACTCCGACACGTTGATGCCATATGTTGGGCAGTTGCTACGTGTATGTCATCATTATTCACGCTATAATCCTCAGATGTGATCTACATCCGCGCAAAGCGATCATTTGATAGATGAAAACGTTCAGCGGACGCAGCAGATGCGCGACACATAGGGTAACTAATTTGTCAATTGGTGTCATACAGAGGTGACAATCGGACGATCAAATGAGCGATGCCTGAGACACTCTGAGCCAATGTGATGCAATTCTCACGTGACTGGTGTTAACGATACTGCAGAAAGCACTAATGAGAAACGGCGGGTTCACCTCCCGGAGAGAACTCGATGGACAAGGATAACATTGATGGATATAAACATATCAGAGAATATAACGGTTACCAATACAAAACGGCAAAGGAACTCTTCACTTAATTAAACAAACAATGGTAGTTTTCTTCCACGGCTGAGCAGCTGTCCATCTTCATCCTTGGGTGGGCGCTGACACAAGACACCAAGGAAGAAGATGACGTTCTTTCTTTCTTGGGTGGGCGCTGACACAAGACACCAAGAAAGATGATGACGTTCTTTCTTTCTTGGGTGGGCGCTGACACAAGACACCAAGGAAGATGATGACGTTCTTTCTTTCTTGGGTGGGCGCTGACACAAGACACCAAGAAAGATGATGACGTTCTTTCTTTCTTGGGTGGGCGCTGACACAAGACACCAAGGAAGATGACGACGTTCTTTCTTGAAATGCTCCATCTCCCTGCTGGTAACTCTTTCTCTGGGAGTTCGTTCCAAAAGCCGTCGGCGTTAAGATATGCTATGTTGCTTCCTAAAGACCACGCTATTGACGCACGAACGTCGCGACTCGGCAAGAATATGTTTGCAGTGAAATTAGTGCTATTAAACATCCCCCTTCGCACAACGGACGGAGTGCGTGGGTCGAAACGACACCGCAACTTTTACACCGAATTAATAGTCTTGTGAAGAGCGTATTTAAGTACGATTTAATACGACATAATCAGAATGTATACACGGCTTGCAGCGCCGGTCACCAATGAACCGTCTGTAGTCTAGTCTATGTGGACGCCATCAAACTCAATGTCTGCCTCGAGGTTCCCTGGCCCACGGTCTCGCAGTCAGTTTCAAACACGGTAGACCTTCCATGTAAGGTATTTCCCCTTAGAAGGAACGACGTTGAAACCCCAATTTTCGTTTGTGTTGGTTTGTGTACCGGTAACCATGGATATAAGGAACATCAGATATATGGAACAGTTTAACCACGTGTTCCTTATATTGAGACTGCACTGTGGCGGGAAACTACGAAATACAATTTCACTGTCTGATGTTAATGTTGATATATTTACAACAAAACATATATACCAGTGTGTGTATGCATATTTAAACATTGAAACATATACTAGCACAACTCCCTATCAGTCTGGTTATCAAGATTTGACGGCGTTTGAATACATCGGCTATATCTTCAACGCCCGATGACATCATGAACTATGTGCGATATATTGGCAGCATTCAATAGTACACACTGACCCCTGGACGAACCAACTGTAGCCAATCATTGTCCGTTATCGAGTACACTAAGTCGGACGTAATCGGAACAACATTACGGAAGTGTGAGTAACTCGCGATGCTGGAGGCAGACTGCGGGACAGCTGCGCTCTTGCTACAGGGGTCAAGTCGAGGGAGCATACGGGGGTGGGGCAGGGATGTCAGCCACCCTCCCATTACAACAGACGCTGTCATCGGTGAAGAACACCTCTGACAGGTACAAGTTGCCGTCGGCCCAACGTCATGTCAACGGCATTGTCACTCCGCCGCCGTCGCCTGTCGCCACTGACCCGTGACGCCAGAGAACAGGCGACAATTGATGGCGACACCATCGTAGTTGCATCAAAGCACGCCGGCATCATCAGAGCCGAATCGACGCGATTCGAACGAGGACAGCGCTGACGTCAACTTATTTCTCTCGCGCTCCGTCGCTTAGCTACGCGCGCTCTGACGTCGCAAGATATTGTGATGTCACAGCGCTGCGAACCAATAAAGTCGTCTTGTGAAACAAAACGCAAAAAGTTGTCGTGGCTTTGAGAGATTTTGTTTGGAAAACAGAAGTTCGTTGGTGCCTGATGTGGCTAATGTTAAAATAATTGTGTTACATGTGGATAGGATCTACACACCGGCCATCACCCGGGTAAGGCACGTTGTTATATGGTTTACCCAGTATATCGGTCTCAGAAAGTATCCACCGAGTGTGGTCACCCTTGACCACAGGTGAGAGTGTATCGGCATATATCGCTTGAAAGCGCAGCTCAATTACGTCCACCACCTGGTGTAAGTCTGATTAACTTATCTGATTAGACGCGCCGGGGTTTATGTCGCTTTCATCACACTCGATGTGGCAATGTTTCGCCATCAAATGTGCACGCAGGTGCCTCCAAAACGCACAAAGACGCATAATCATGTAACTACATCGAATAAATAAGTTTATCACCGAGACGTCGACGTCTGACCCACGTCAATAATGCAAGGGCCCTCACGCGTCAAATGATCACCGTGTCATAAAGGCGTCCACTCGCAGCTATCGGTCACTATCTGTGCACCGCCGTCGATGTTGATTGGGTCACGGCACATTGCCAGGTAAAAGATATTTCGGCCAAATCGCTACCGTAGATAAGACATCGTGACTTTTGTAACTTGGCGTGTGGCGGTCTGGCGCCAAGGGTTCGTTCAGTGCCCTACGAGTGTCCCGGGTCCAGGCCAGTCCGCAGCGTAGGCGGATGCGATTAACAACCTTGGGCAGTTGTAGGCTTGTATATAAATACGGGTCTGCGGCATTTGGTCACAAGACATCTGATCACACGACATTTGGTCACACGACATCTGATCACACAACATTTGGTCACACGACATATTTTATTGTCCCATAAGGGCGTGACGTTTCATCACAATTTTAGTATAGTGGTCACAAGAACAAAACATTTTAATAAATTATTTGAAAATTAAATGCTTGCATAAACGTAGCAAATAACCAAGTTGTTCATATCCGACGAACATAAGCGTAGGAGTAACAACGAACTGATACGTAGCTGGAACCATGGGCGTCCGCGGGGGGCACACCATTTTTTTGGACGTACATTCGTGAGCTCAAAGTGTATGTTAACTTGACATTTTATATATATATATATATATATATATATATATATATATATATATATATATATATATATATATATATATACATGTATATATATACATATATATATATGTATATATATATATATATATATACATATATACATATATATATACATACATATATGTACATATATAAATATATATATATATAATTATATATTATTACTTTTTAGTAGTGATATTGTAACCAAATATCGCTTCCTGCCTTGTATAGCCAAATGTCCTGACCTAAAATTCTCAAAATGATACTTTTTTATTAGGCAGCAGGTCACAGGTCACAGAAGTTGATGACAGACGACATCGCTGCCCCCGGTCGGCATGTACAGCCACGTCGTGACAGCGCGTCACATGTCTCCATTGCGCCCGCATAAACCCCAATTAGCCCGGTCGTCTGGCGCCAACAAGGTATATTTCAGCGCTCGTTTCTGTTGAGTTTGTCGCAATTAGCCGCCTCGTCAGGGAAGCGCTGAGCATGCGCGTGCTATTTGCCGCCAAGTCGACGCGTGTCGTCTGCTCTTGACAGGTGGCGCACTGGACGGATGCAGGAGGGAACGGGGATTGTCTGCGGGGCGGGGGGGGGGGGTGCACACTGGTAAATGTCGGTCGCTTTGACCCAGTGCAGCAAGCTCAAAACATTACCCCTCTAAAAAACTACGGTAGTGTTTTCAACGTACGTTCAAAACACTTTGTATAGTGGCCACGTTCAACACGCGCAGCATGTTACATTATATGAAACACAAACATCATCAACTTGAACGACATTGATAAAAAGCAACAACTGATGATAATAATCATATTTCTGTTATGATTGTATTTAGGGCCTATATAATATTTAGTAGAAACACTCTCGTGGTATTTTATGTACCACGAAATGCTCAATCTATACCGAGTAGTTTTATGTAATTTGGCGTGAACCATTCATGCTAACGTTTTTCTTTCAGACTCGACTCGCACAGTGTTGTGAATGTACGTTAAACACTACCGCAGTGTTTTGAACGCCCCAGACCGGATGTCCGCTGTAGGATCTAGTGGGGTGTGGGGGGAAGGGTCGATGAAGCGGGGCACGGGATGTACGCATGGATTCATTCGACGACGGTGAAGTGGTCGGACACAATCAGTTATTGTTGCGACACGTTGAACAAGACACGGCGTTCACCAAACACCATTGTGTTCTCTGTCACTCCGGCACTTTGCGCCAAGCAATTTCAATCTGCGCTAAATGAACAACTTGGACGCTGAGCGATCACGCATCAAAGAAGCCGACAAAACGAAATAAACAAGACTTTGTTCGGGTTCAAATGCACATCGAACGATGCGACTTGCATCGGCGCGCATCTATCGGGTTTTGCTCAAATTAAACAACTTAACGGACACGTAGACCACAAAGAAAGGAAAATGTGCAAAAAATACAAGAATACCATAAATACAAAAAGCCATTATAGTAACGTGTGTCGATTATACATGCATGCCTATCTTATTTCTGCATCTATCGCTATATTCTTTACATTATTTTGAAAAACTTAAATCCTATAAAAAAACCGATTTGTTCTTACGAAATGCCACCATAGGACGTCCAAAGTCCTAAACAGCAGGAACGACCAAACTCGTGGACAGGACATCCTTTGTCCGCTCAAGACGATACAACATAAAACATCCAGCACCGTATCACTTCCGTTTATCACGCCAGCTATCGACCACCATTTGTAGGTTTTCTTCCGCGCACCTGTTCGGCTTCCTCCCAGCTGCCCGGATTCATCCGAAACTCGATTCGGGGAGGTCGCGAAAAAACATCTCGACGGGAAGAAACCGACCGGGCGCAGTGGGTGTTTTTGTTTCTGTCGAAACAGACTCTCCGTGCTCGTCCGATAACGGAAATACACAGACCGGATAAGAGTTTGTCGCGGACCGATTCAGGTCTCACGATGTGCTTTGTTTCATGACTCGCAACAGATCTCTCCTCCATCTGCGGCCATTGTGTCGCCTTGCTTGATCAATATATACTCGTTCTTTGTTAGGTTCTGGGATACGCTCCTCCGTCCTTTTGTTGTAGTTTTGTTTATTATGTAGTTTTGTTTGGTTGTACTCTAGGACATAGTATGCACATTTCCATGAAAGCTAAATCCGAAAATTGGGCTTATCTGCAGTAACTACAGGTATTACTTAGTATTGACGCCACCTTCGGCCAATCATTGCAGCGACTACGTCGAATGACAAAACGCACAACGGGGGGACCAGTGCAGTGTAACAGTCAGAGAAAAACCCCCCGAACCTTGTTCTATTCGACTGCTGTCAGCTCACAGGCATGCCATGCTGCCGATAGTCACCCACTGTGCATGCACCGTTATCGGTGCTGTGTCAGCGTGGGTCGGCAATGTTGACTTATTTCCACAAATATTTAACTATTTTCTTACATACCATTTCTGATATTCACATTTCGACAAATATGTTTTATGTTTGCACGGCTTACGTATTACAATATGTTTTATGTTTGCACGGCTTACGTATTACAGTATGTTTTATGTTTGCACGGCTTACTTATTACAATATGTTTTATGTTTGCACGGCTTACGTATTACAATATGTTTTATGTTTGCACGGCTTACGTATTACAATATGTTTTCTGTTTGCACGGCTTACTTATTACAATATGTTTTATGTTTGCACGGCTTACGTATTACAATATGTTTTATGTTTGCACGGCTTACTTATTACAATATGTTTTATGTTTGCACGGCTTACTTATTACAATATGTTTTATGGCTTACTTATTACAATATGTGCACAAGCTTAGGCTACGCCGCCATATTGGCCACTTGTTCCATTTTTGACAGAAAACAACAACATTTTGTAAATCGGTGATATTTGCGACACAACTTTCGATGGGGCTAGTTATTTGTAGGGATTGGGAGGGGAGCAGGAGAGCGATGGGTAGGGAGAGGGAACGGGTAGGGCGGAGAGAGCAGAGCAACGGGATCAATGTAGAAAAGAGATTAAAACAAGACTCAAGGAGCAGTATTGATACGAGCCTCACACCGGACGTTAGAGACAAAGAGGAGTTCAACTTTCGAGGTGGCCGAAGTGAAATTGTGGAGCGAGTAAACTCCACTGACCACGCCTGAGCGTGAGGGAATCCCAGGGGGACACATCGACCTCGTTACAGGGGCCGGACGCGCGGCCGGACGCGGCGGGGGCGGGCGGGGCCGTCCGTCGCCCGAAGCCCTACAACGTCCCGCCGAGATGAGCGCCGATAACGACGTCGACGTCGACGTCTGCGTGTAGGGCCTCGGGCACAACACGCAAAACACCGCCAACACACCGCCAACACGCGTGTTATGTCGGCCCCCAGCGTGTGTGGTCGATGCTCGCTGTCCGCGCTTCGTGCGTTTTCTTTGAGGCGGAAGACGCCTTATCGTGGCACGAACGACACAAAACCGATACACGCAAACGTTGCTGGTGGTCAGTGCTGCTGTTGCTTGTGGATACGATCTGATGTTACAAGGGCGCGTGTCAATTACGCCCGAATGAGAACCGGAGGTTTGACGATTGAAATCTATGTCCGCTGCGCGTAGCCGACTTTCGCCGTATCTTTACCGATATCAGTTTAATATCAGCACAATTTCCTTCATACGATACAATGACTATAATTAGCGTGTGTTCGCTCTCTATTCAGTATTAATCTATATGTTGACTCACATTCTCTGTGAATCGTATATCCGACGACATGTTGAATTTCCTATTAAATCTTATCTTGATAAAAAATGCGCCAGTCACGAGACTGCCAGATATCATGGCGATAACAAATGACGCTGCAATCGTAGACAAATATTCGATTATTGCAACGGTGATTGTGTGGATTCAATTAACGCGAGACTGTTATAGAATCACAGTTAGAGGTAATCTGGCAGACAGTCAATGGTTCTTTGTCGTCACAAATCAGTGTTATTAAAGTTATTTTTTGCGCGAGCAAATGTTAAACACTTGACTGCCTTCCGTGACTGATCGTTTTCAAAACGTGTTGTTTGGTTCTGACGACGGCAGCCATTGCAGTGACGTCACAATGTGTTGGGCGTTTGTAGGCTACGGAGCAAATCGTTCCGGCTCTAGCTCAGTATAACACGGCTCCATCCAATCAGAGCTCCATAAGCATTAAATGAAATTCCGCGCATATTGTTATTAGGGTAGTGTTTGATTAAGTTTCGTGTAATGCAGTCGTGATTAGAATGAAGAATGCTATAAATCGAGTTGCTAGTGAGTCGAGTTGGAACCGAGCCAGTTAGATTTGGGTGGACTTGATGGCGGTCGAGTTGATGGTGGATCATGTTAGATTTGGGTGGACTTGATGGCGCTCCAGTTGATGGCGGATCATGTTAGATTTGGGTGGACTTGGTGGCGCTCGAGTTGATGGCGGATCATGTTAGGTTTGGGTGGACTTGATGGCGCTCGAGCTGATGGTGCATCATGTTAGATTTGGGTGGACTTGATGGCGCTCGAGTTGATGGTGGATCATGTTAGATTTGGGTGGACTTGATGGCACTCGAGTTGATGGCGGATCATGTTAGATTTGGGTGGACTTGGTGGCGATCGAGTTGATGGCGGATCATGTGAGGTTTGGGTGGACTTGATGGCGCTCGAGTTGATGGTGGATCATGTTAGATTTGGGTGGACTTGATGGCGCTCGAGTTGATGGTGGATCGTGTTAGATATGGGTCGCGTTACTCCCGGATGGAGTTGGTTTTGGCGTCGAGCTGACCTGTTGTATGAGTGAGAACCGAAATTTAACATACAGTTGTCCGTGTGTTTACACAGCACGAGACTGGCGAACAGCACAAACACAGAGATTGCAAATAGCCAAGTCTTAATCCGTCCAATGTTTGAACAAATCCATTTGTTTGTGGCTCGACCTCAATGACGTCAAATACTGCGTATACAAGCACATCATTATGCGTTCAACCAAGTGAGAGTTATGCGTCATAGCGCGCCCCCGAGCAATATGCAGATTACAATCAGAAATGCCCGCTCGGACGTTCAAGAAACGTTGATATGAAACAACGCTCTTGGCAATGGCCATAGCGGTCCGCAACAACGCCAATGGCCAGCGGTGTTTTGGGAATATCATTAAGTATTTATGCGCGCGGTCAGCGATCCGTTACACAATTCCCTGGCGAAGAAGGTTATTTCTAATTCTGGCGCCATAATCGGCAAGGGAATAGGTCTTCGCTGATTACAATCCAGGGTCGAGATGCCTATACACGCCCGTGACCACAGCGTCACCGCCTCTAACCGCCACTGCTCGCATCTGCAATGTGTTCAGTTAAGTATAATAGCAGTTTACGCCCGATCGTTGAACCGGGAAAAACCTACCAGCCGGAGATTCTGAACCAAATGTCACTGCGTGTGCCTAGCGCGAGCGAAGTAGTGGGTGTCTACTCTGTGTTCGTGTGTCAACAGCGGTGTCCAGATTACCATGTGAACTGGGTGTCTACTCCGTGTTCGTGTGTCAACAGCGGTGTCCAGATTACCATATGAACTGCATTTGTTTTAAACGAGTGGCTACGATATGATCTCTGGAAATATATATATTTACTTTAATATACTTTATTGCGATCGCACATATACAAAACAACGTTCAGCGTTGCCTTGTGTTTGGTTGATATTCCGAGAACATTCGGAAGTATTATTTTGTATAACTAATTAACTAACTAATATGACCTATGTGTTCAATGCATGAACACAAAGAGCAGGTCTTATAAAAAAAAAACAGCGACAGACTCTTTCATCCTTAGCGAATAGATATATTTTCTCCAGATCGCTTACTTACGTCTACAAGCAACAACTCTCAGTGCTCGACTAAATAAGATATTAGCTAACCAGATTACTTCAACGGAACCTAAGGACACAGTCGATTCGCCCCTGGAGCGTCCGTAACTTTTCCGTTGACTGGAAGCCGGCGGTCGGGATCCATAGATCACCGGCCGGCAACGACGGACAAAGCAGTCTTTAATGGGCGATATCACATGTAATGTTGTTAGAGCGAGCCCGAGTTTACGTTGGAGCGTTCAACGCCGCTGATCTATAGCCTCTGTGTTTACACGGCGGCCTTCGCAGTGACGAGAGGCTGGCGGGAGCGTCTGGCCCATAGCGGAGCCACACGGCCGTGCTAGCACGGTCGAGGGGGTGGGTCAGTGGAGGTAGGCAGCGTCGGTCAGTGAACGGGTGGTGTTGGTCCGATGTTGTTCTAATGCAACACTGATATATGGAAGTATGGCAGCTGAGCAAGAGTTATGACGAACATTGGCTAACAGTTAGTCTGGTTTGAAGACACCAGTTGGTCTTGTTTGTAGGCAGTAGACTAAATGATGTTCCAGAATACGGCACAAACACGGCCATTATTGCAGAATGAATATCTTGTTACTGCTACTGGTCGTAAGAAATTAGGACATGCCTGGATTGAACACGATTAAAACAATGCTTGTCCGCGAGGAATGGGCGGGAACAGCACCTACTCTACGGCCGGTAAATGCATCACTAGCGTCTTCCGTCGCTAACGACATCGGCCACACGGCAAAAACCGACTACGATAAATATCGGTATTAATAAAATCCACACAGTTCCAGCGAGTGCAAAGGAAAACATTGAGCAGATGGCAAGTCGTTGACACGCTGACTCCGCCGCCCCGAGGCACCGCAGACGGCGCGGCCTTTGATTTAGCACTGCGAGGCGGCCGGGCGCTGCTAGCGCGCGCACGGCAGCTCGGATTTCTCTGCGTCGTTAACTTGGAGTGGGAGACGACAAAACGATGTCAAAAGACCGGGGCAGCCTCTCAAAGTTTGTAGAAGGCGAGATAAGGTAAAAACGGTAAGAGTGGAAAACATTCAAAGTTGATAAACAACTTCAAAGCGGTGTACTATCGCCAGGAGACCGAACAGCGGACTGAGTCTGGGGACACAACGCACGAAATGACGAGAAAAAGAAGACGAATAATCGATAAGGTAAAAACGACAACGGCAGAAAAGAACCACAGTTGACAACTTCTAAGTGGTGTATCGGCAGGACAACGCTGCTGGGAGAAGCGAATAACGGACCTGGTAATCAAACTACAGAATGACGACAGCAAAAGAAAAAGACAAGACGAATGGCCGAGACAATCGATCCCGCGTGCATTACACGCATCAGATGCCTGCAAGTGGAAAGAGGAGAGACGACGTCTGCGTCTGACAGGGAGACCGACTGTAGGACGGGAGAAAGAAATGCCGGCAGGTACGAGGGAGGTACGATTACACGCCACGTTGCTCGTCTACGGCCGACTAGCCGCGAGAAGCTTCGGCTGAGCAGGCACCCAATCGCGGGAACGGGAACATTCTATCCCCGTCGCCCTAGCAGCGGTCTGGCGCAGTTTTAACGCGACCTTTGCGTGAACATATTCTATTACCGACACCACCACCCGTCCCTGCAGGCTGGCCTGGATAGTCACGAAGGCGTCTGGTGCAGGTTTGCGACATACAAAACAACGGAGACGAGGCGAGAATGTCACAATTATCCCGGAAGCCCGATCAGGAAACAATTCATCTACTGAAAGACCGAGACAAACCCGAAAATATTTCCCTTCCCCTTACGTATATCTTGCCCTCTTCTAATCAGCATATTCAAGTTGTACTGTTTCCAGTAAATATATCTGCCTTTCTTAGGTTCGTCTGTTGTTCCCAAGTTCATGACAATAACTGTATCATTGTTTGTCTACGTCCATACAAACTCGAGTCCATATCAACACCCACGTTCCATGTACACCTGCCCGTCGCCGCTGTGTCCGCTCAGCCAATGTCCCCTCTACTGACCACCGTCCACGGCCCCTTGACCGTGTCTTGCTTGAGAAGACAATAAACACCGCTGTCGCCAACTCTCTCGTGTCCTTCAGACTAATCCACTACGTCAACATTTGCCCGATATTCATATCAGCTTTCTCATTTAACTTGTCTCATTAACGTTTTATTATCTCCGTAATCCGCGTCTCGTCCGCAACTAGTGCTAAGTGACCTGTGTGTATTGTTGATTATGTTATGTGATTGATGTTATTGTTGATTATGTTATTGATGTTATTGTTGATTATGTTATGTTATTGATGTTATTGTTGCCCATTGGATGTTCCTCAGATTTCATCGAAACAGATATAATGTTCAAAGTTGATTGAACTTTAAAGGTAGAGGTAGGTGTCTGTTCAATCATATAATACCTGTTTGATAATTGTTTTAACCATAAATTGAAATTAATAACCGCTCCCCCTTGCTGTCATATCTATGTTAGTAATCATAAGAGCGAATGTAACGCTACAACTAACCATCGACACGCCGCAAGGAAGACTTGACGACATCACACGCCCAGGCCAGTCGGTATCCGACCACAGGCCGAGTCGCCGACCTCGGTCAGTTAATCTGCTCGCCGATGGTGTTAATGCGATGATATATGACATTACTTAGCATACAGTAGGTCTTTCGCCGAGGATAGGGATGGAAAGGCGCCGGCTGGAAAAAAATTACATAATGGGAAGTCGACATAAGGTATTTCTCACACGGCATTCTTCTGACATAGCGAACTATGGCCTGTATACCGTAGCTTATAACATCGTCAACTTTCGGGAAACAGTACACTAATCAAATATTCTCTCTCCCACGCCTTTCACTGTCACTAGTAATCCCCCGTGTCTAGCGTGTCCTCAACCCTCGGGTCATCCAACGACACACAAAGGCGACCAATTTGCACATCGCGTGTCGCGGCAAATTTTGCGATGGAAATCGTAAGTTGTGTATAGACCGGTTAAAAAAGTGACACCTCGCATATGAGTATCTCCCGACATCACTCACGTCACAGACGCTGCCTTCAAGGACCACACATATGGACGTTATTACGGTTTACCGGGAAAGGATATTGGGTTTCAAGCGATTAGGTTGCTTGTACGTGGAACAACCACGTGTGTATCTAATAACAGTCAAGCTATTAAAACGCACCGACATGTCACAGATTGAAGTGTGATGGATCGCTGCGTTGCGACACGTGTTCGCGATACGCCAGCCCCCCCCCCCCGCCTCCCCCACATGCCGGGTTTATGTAACACCGGCGGCCTCGCCATATTGCATTTCTTAATTTTGTTTTTAAAACCGTGCACATGACGCTACAAAGTGTTATACGTTGATTGCAACCTGCGTGTTCCCACGCGTGTTGAATTTATCTCCTGTTTATCTTCGTGTTGGGCGAACGCGCACTTAAATTTTCTGTTTTGTTTCCGGGCGATAATAAGGGCTTGTCGTGATCGACCACACTCGTCCGCGCCAGGCTAATTGGGACCGCAGACGCCGACGAGACGTCTTTGTCCCCAGCCACAGGTGGCCGCTAGAGGCCGGGCGTCAACCCAGTCCGCGGTCTCGCACGCCTTGCTGGTAACACATACTGCTCGGTCGCAATGCGGCTCGGTCGCTTGCAGATCAACGTGGATACGGGCTTAACCGAAACGACGACATTTCTGAAGTATTATACAACTCGTCAACTGGTGGTTGTCACGACAGTTACGTCATTATTACTTAAGTGACGTTATATTTAACATGTGTTAACTTACTTAAAACTTATTTTACATTGACACCGCATTTTAGTTGGTTTTACCGGTAATACACGACGTATAATGTATACACGACGCATTATAAATGTATAATTTATTTATTTATTATTATTTGTCAAACGGTAACGCGGGTTGCCGTTTCGATTGCCGTCGGTTTGTTTCGTCCAGCGTACAAGCGACGCGGAAGTTACGCGCCGCGTCGTCTCTGTGACGTCACGTCCGGTAGTGCAGTTGCCAAGCAGTGCCAAGCACTGTAGCATGCATACGTGTGTCCGCTCTGACAAGAACCACCTACCACCTCTCACTAAGGCCTGTCAGCCCCACACCCGGGCGGGCTCACTGAACCGGCTTTGAAGCAGCACTGAACCGCTCACTCGTTGAAGGGAGCTTTGAAGCAACGCCTATGAACCGGACGAGTCGACACAACGACCCCGTCAGCGCCCGAGACAACTCGGGCTTAGGGAGTGTTCGTTAATGACAGCCCGCGGGCTCGTAGATTGAACTGCAGGTCAAAAAATGCTAAGCTTACACCTGAGGGGATAATTATTTTGGTATCACCTCTCGGGGACCGTGTCAAAAATGGTTAATATATTTGTTTTCAAGATTGGTTATTTTAACGCGTCTTTGAAACAAGCTTCATGACTAGACGTTTATACTCATAGGCCCTGAACTTTATAAAAAATATATGGGTCAAGTTTGTATTATGTGTTTACACATATATTATCTTTCTAATCTCACGATGCGAAATACTGGTAACAGATATGACTAGCTATTTTAACCGCAACATGTTATATCTGAATTATGTGCAAGTTTATCTCTACGCCAAGTCAGAACGCAACTCTCCGAGACGCGTTTTTCCGCGGCAAGATGGCTTTCAGCCCGCTATCGCACTGTCAGCAATTAGTCGTCTTTACGTCGCCTTATCTCGTAGGCATTCATTCCGACTCACGGAGACGTCCGACAATCGATCGCTGGCGGATCGCGCGTACTTTCGTGACAGACTAGGCGCTTGCGAAACGACCGGGTAAAAAAAAGGCGCTCATTCACTGACAATAGCACTGTGGAGTCGTAGTTTTTGTAGGAGTCTCTTCGGTCACGTACAATTGAACGTGGATATGTTTTTGTGCGCGCTCGAGTGCGCATGGCTGGCGAGCCTGTTGTATGGACGGACCTCTCGCCCACCGCGAGAACTCATCGACTATCTTCCATCTCGAAAACACCGCGCCGCAAGAAACTCGATATAGGAGCGTCACCAACTATACAGAGGGCGATTTGCGCTTTGTCCATGTGACGAGCGTCGCGTACAAAGAAGACGATTTACATTTCGTCGACGTAAAGAAACTTATTTGGTGTACAATCTTTTTCTCGCATCACAGATCCGCAGTATCGCCAATGTGTAACGCTGGTGTAAAAACATTGCTAAAATACATCAGTAAATGCGACACGAGACGTGTCTGTGTCAGAGCGCTGAATATCCTATTACGTAACTAACGTTTAGATGCAACATCACGCCAGACCCAGGGTGTGATATTGTGCGTGCGTGTCTGCGCATGCGCGTATACAACATAACACTAGTGTGAGTTTGGGCTGTACAGACAGACGGACGAGCTTGCTAACTGCACCATACATCTGCGCAACGTTTGCGATCAAAGCACGCGACTACACTACGGCCCATATAACCGGTCGAATTAAGCTCTAATGGACACGGTCAGTATCGGCTAGACTTTGATGACGGGCGACGCGTGAGCTTCCTGGCCGACTTAGACAACGACGGCGATGCGCCGACATGAAAGAGTCTGGCAGGGCGGAAGTTGGCAACTAGAAAGAGCCAGCTGGCATCCGCCGCGTCCAGCGCAGCTGTCATTCAATCACACGCCGCCAGGTGTCGGCTTATCGCTCGCCACCTGGCAGTCGCCGTCGAGATGGACATCTTTCATCGGCTTCTTGTTACTGCGACTACTGATCAGAGGTCGGGAATGCGATACCACTACTCCGTCATAACATTTCCAATGGACACGTACCCGTCGCGCATGCGCTGTAGTGTTTACTAGGCCTATGAGGCATCGAAAGAGCGTTAACTAGTCAATCTTCCGCCAGGTGCAAAGCTGAACGCTTTTTTTAGCATTTATCTAATTATGAGTACATTTTCAGAATATCGCAATACAACGCTACAATTCCGAGCTAAATTGGAGGCGGCACCTGATAGTTCTCGTTACTGCATAACGATCTGGTCCAAGCTTATGCAGTGCTAACTAATCGCCACCACTAGCCAGTCGCGAACGCTGTGAACAATTGTAAAGATCAAACGGACATTATTGTCGTCCGTTGCCTTGGCAGGCACGCGATCACGTGAACGCCCCGTCATATACTAATACATTAACGTCATATACTAATACATTAACGCCAGATACTAATACATTAACGGGTTAGATGTCGCTCATTTGCTGAAGCAATCTGCTGTTACCGACAGTCAACCTTGCGTATCACGGGACTGGTGGTAATCTCGCGAGATCACACACGAGACAACTCGCCCCACGAGACCTGCCGCGAACTCCCGAATGCGCGCTGTAATCATCCAATAAGTGGCCACTATAGACCTATCGCTGACCTGCGATACGGTTTCCTTAACTGCCACAGTAAGATTTGACAGATCGCCAAATTCCTGAGGACGACTGTTGGAAAAATGGGAACGCGGCACTGCTACTCTCCCTTCCGAGTTCATGTCATACAAATGACGCGCCACACGGTTTGTGATGCCTGTAAAAGTACGTTTTAGCAGGGATATGGCCTGATCTGAGAACTGCGACATTGATGTTGTTTAACAGGGATACGGCCTTATCTGAGGACTGCGACATATGACGTTATCTGAGGACTACGACATTGAGGCTGTTCCCGTGAAGATTTAAATTTCTAGTGGCTGGCTGCATGGCAGGCAATACGCGCACGTGTCACGCACGGACACATGATGTAGTTGTTTTGGACGCCGCTTGATGGAGAAATAAATTTTAAAAATTACGAGTATTGTCCAGCAGGTTGACGAAAGAATAAACATTAGCATAGTGGATTTTCAGAATATTCAAGATATCAATTTGTGAACAGCATCAAAAAACAATAACATTGGAAAAGTAATAGTTCCTGGTCTCTCCCCGAACAGTCTGGATCTAAGTTCATGGTCTCTCCCCGAACAGCAGTCTGGATCTAAGTTCATGGTCTCTCCCCGAACAGCAGTCTGGATCTAAGTTCATGGTCTCTCCCCGAACAGCAGTCTGGATCGACGGGGCCTAAGTTCATGGTCTATCCCCGAACAGTCTGGGTCGACGGGGCCTAAGTTCATGGTCTCTCCCCGAACAGCAGTCTGGATCGACGGGGCCTAAGTTCATGGTCTCTCCCCGAACAGCAGTCTGGATCGACGGGGCCTAAGTTCATAGTCTCTCCCCGAACAGCAGTCTGGATCGATGGGGCCTAAGTTCCTGGTCTCTCCCCGAACAGCAGTCTGGGTCGACGGGGCCTAAGTTCATGGTCTCTCCCCGAACACCAGTCTGGGTCGACGGGGCCTAAGTTCCTGGTCTCTCCCCGAACAGCAGTCTGGGTCGACGGGGCCTAAGTTCATGGTCTCTTCCCGTACAGCAGTCTGGGTCTAAGTTCCTGGTCTCTCCCCGAACAGCAGTCTGGGTCTAAGTTCCTGGTCTCTCCCCGAACAGCAGTCTGGGTCTAAGTTCATGGTCTCTCCCCGAACAGCAGTCTGGGTCTAAGTTCATGGTCTCTCCCCGAACAGCAGTCTGGGTCTAAGTTCCTGGTCTCTCCCCGAACAGCAGTCCGGGTCTAAGTTCATGGTCTCTCCCCGAACAGCAGTCTGGGTCTAAGTTCCTGGTCTCTCCCCGAACAGCAGTCTGGGTCGACGGGGCCTAAGTTCATGGTCTCTCCCCGAACAGCAGTCTGGATCGACGGGGCCTAAGTTCCTGGTCTCTCCCCAAACAGCAGTCTGGATCGACGGGGCCTAAGTTCATGGTCTATCCCCGAACAGCAGTCTGGATCGACGGGGCCTAAGTTCATGGTCTCTCCCCGAACAGCAGTCTGGATCGACGGGGCCTAAGTTCATGGTCTCTCCCCGAACAGCAGTCTGGATCGACGGGGCCTAAGTTCATGGTCTCTCCCCGAACAGCAGTCTGGATCGACCGGGCCTAAGTGCATGGTCTCTCCCCGAACAGCAGTCTGGGTCGACGGGGCCTAAGTTCATGGTCTCTCCCCGAACAGCAGTCTGGATCGACGGGGCTTAAGTTCATGGTCTCTCCCCGAACAGCAGTCTGGATCGACGGGGCCTAAGTTCATGGTCTCTCCCCGAACAGCAGTCTGGATCGACGGGGCCTAAGTTCATGGTCTCTCCACGAACAGCAGTCTGGATCGACGGGGCCTAAGTTCATGGTCTCTCTCCGAACAGCAATCTGGATCGATGGGGCCTAAGTTCCTGGTCTCTCCCTGAACAGCAGTCTGGATCGACGGGGCCTAAGTTCCTGGTCTCTCCCCGAACAGCAGTCTGGATCGACGGGGCCTAAGTTCATGGTCTCTCCCCGAACAGCAGTCTGGATCGACGGGGCCTAAGTTCCTGGTCGATCCGTCGCCAGCCGAGTCGTTCCCAACGACCTCGTCACCACGGCTGCCCGCACCTGGCTTCCGACTGAGTTCATATTGATCAGGTGTGATCAATTGATCGATAGTTAGTTTCCGTTTCGTGATGTAACACTTTTGCGCCGTGCATGACCATTAGGTGCACTTAGCTCGTGTTGTATAAATGTTGTCAACGATTCGATTTTCTTCAAATCTCGGTATGGAAACTGTGCAGAGCCGCATGTCTTTCCCCAGCCTGCTATAAAACGGGCGTCAAGGCAATATTCACACGGATGCGTATCATTTTTAAGCAGGACGGGAAGGGTATAGTCGTTACATACTGGGTGTGTCTATCACACTACGGACCATCTGGTTCGAGTGACTTTATCTTTGCTCGCGTTGGGCGTCGTTCCTGTCTGCACTCATAGTCGTCGGTGCTTTATTCTAGAACATCTGCGACGCCGTATTTTAAAAACATGCGAGTGACATTCTAGAAGGTGTCAGTCGACCACGTGGAAACGAATGTAGGACCCTTTTCACGGGGTCCCGTTGTGTTTCGTGCTGTGTGGGCACTGTATAACGTATTGTACATACAAACCACTAACCTGCACTCCGTCGATGTATAATGTAAAGTGTAAATATTAAGACTCCCGCCATTGACGGGATGCCTGCTTTCCGGCGTCCGCCCCACTGCCCCCCCCCCCGCGTCCTACCCACTGCCCCCCCACCGCGTCCTACCCACTGCCCCCCCCCCCACCGCGTCCTACCCACTGCCCCCCCCCCCACCGCGTCCTACCCACTGCCGTTATTCTCACGTCACTTGAGCGGACACTGCCACCAGTCGGCGGGATAATGAATTAAGACCCAAGTGCGGAATAATTTCCCCCCGGACGGCTGAAGAGCACTTCACGCCGTTGTCCAAACACTCACGTCAGCAATCGGCGCCGCGCATAATTTTAAATAACCGGCGAGCGGCGTCGGTCAGCGGCGTCGATCGGCGGCGCACTGACCCCGTGGACCCCCCGGACGTCCGAATGCGAACCGTTATTCGGTCACGCTGAGACGTTTCAAGTTCCGTTATCCGACTGGATCTCTCATACACGGAATTATGGGGTACTCTTGATCTTGCCCTCATGTTATCGCTCACCTTGTTCAATCTTTATAACGAACGGCATAATATGTACATTTTATAACAAACCCGATGCGCCTATAGTACACCATTGCGTTCTCAACGCAAAATGCCTTTTATAAGGCAACTCGTAACACGCAGTCGTTTACAATCTAACTTTTTTTCCCGCGAAATATTCTGCGGAATAAAAATAAACTGAGCACTAAATGGCATAATTTACAATAAATTTATATTGCACAATTACACAACTACGAGAATGGTAGATTATATTTTAATAGTGGTATTAGTAATATGTCATTGCGGGGTGGGCGCCAAAATGCACCAGTTCCGACGACTACACGGACCAAACCTGTAATCGATACACCGCGACTATGCGGACCAACGAGCCGCGTGATTTGAAGACGAATTAATCAAAACCTCAATAAAATATTCAACGCGTAATAACTTCACACCCGGCTGCTTCTGTTGAGCATATAGCTCGGCGATCCGCGTCAGCACAGAGCCGCTACCACTGCTCGAGTAGCCGCAACATCAGAGGCAAATCACTGGCAAACTCGATCACGATTTACGGGGCTCGTCTCCAGTTGAAATGCTGTAACATTTCAGCGAGGTTCGGTTAATATCGCCAGTCAGGCGTGCGGCGCCGGTTAATAACACCAATGGGAGCTGCACGGTGTAAAATATGTAATACTTCTCGTCTACCATAATATATGGCTTCGCCTTATTTATAATCACGTTGTAGGTTTTTGTCAAATCTACACCACATCTCTGTAACCAGCGGGGCTACATCACTACATCGTACATATTTTGATAAAACGAATTGCTGAAGTGTGTAGGTCTGCAATTATTTCTCAGTAAACCCAACCGGGTTGTACCGTCAACATACGCTATACGCTTATTCATATGAACTGTTAGGCCTATTTGTAAATCACGAAATAACGTTTGGTTCTATCTTTAAATAGGCCAAAGCATAATTGCTTTTCAGTTATTAGTCAATGTTTCTTACAAATACCACATTTGCGAAATATACCCTTAACGTAGGGCCCAGGTTTCACGGAATGTACCGAGCAAGTAGCAACGCGGAAGTAAATAGGTCAAGGTGCACTAGTGATTATATACAGAATACACAACCGTTGACAGACATAGAACATACACTGTACATTCCAAAGTATGGCAGCGAATTCCTGTATAACGGACGGTACAGAAAGTGGCCTTCGAGTGATATGGAGCAACGGATGTATATATATTGCACCATATACGACACTAGTCCACTGTTGTTGGCGTCTGACTTGGTCTATCACCTGTATACGATTCCTCTTCCACGACGCCGAGAGGTCATCCGAGCGCCGTCCAGTGTTTGTACAACAGTTGACCCTCGCGGTTTTACGATGGCCATTAGCCGTAGGAATGGTTTCGTCTGCACCGGCCGTCCACCTGTCTATGGCCCGACGCTCGATTCCCAGGAACGACCGCATGTTGTGTCAGCTGGCGCCAGAACCCGCAGACTACCAGAGCCAAGCAGCAACGCATTATATTCCCAGTGTTGCTAATGGTAGTTAGTTAGCTGTGCCAACGGTAATGGTTGTCTCCACTGCTCGTTACGAGTTCATCCCTTTTTCCATTGGTGCCGGGAGAAAACGACGAGAGGGATTGTGTTCAAACTCCTTACGAATACTGATTTCTGTTGAGGTGGTTCTCCCGTATGTCAAATGTAACTTCATTGTAATTGTTATGTATCATTACATTTTCACACGGTGATTCCAGACCAGGGAGACGACGAGAGTTTGACCAGGTCACCGTATAGGGATTTGCTTCCCACCAGGGGGAGACGATCTGCCTCGGGACCGATCTGTCCGTCGGGAAATTAAACAAGGCGTGACGAGGGAGTGAAAATGGCGTTCCGTTTAAAGATTTAGAAGAAAGATGAGCTGGATGGCGTCTCATTATCATCGACCACGCCTACCGTCTCGGAGCGGGAGGCTGGCACCGCGGCCGGCACGAAGACACACCCAGTCGACCCGACCGTCTGAGGCGGCGCACGCGAAATCGGCATTGTCTTTCATTTGTCGTCACGAACAGTGCCATTGTTCCGACGAGCCGCCGGGCAAGCGTGCCGTGTAGTCTCGCAACTCCCGGGACACATGATTCAAACCAACTGTCGGCGGCGGCAGTACTGTGAACGCGGCAGTACTGTGAACACGGCAGTACTGTGAACGCGGCAGTACTGTGAACACGGCAGTACTGTGAACACGGCAGTACTGTGAACACGGCAGTACTGTGAACACAGCAGTACTGTGGACACAGCAGTACTGTGAACACGGCAGTACTGTGAACACGGCAGTACTGTGAACAGTTTTGGCACACCGAAGTACCTGTCGTTGTCAGTTAGTTGTACGGATAAAGGCGTGTCAGATCCTCGGTCCCGGACGGGCTAGGCGACGTCCCCGAGACGATACCCTGCCATCCGTTGGCCCGACGTCGGCTAAACGACGTCCCCGAGACGATAGACTGCTATCATCGGTCAACCCGACGTCGGCTAAACGGACGTCCCCGAGACGACAGCTTGCACCAGTCGACATTGATCACAGATCTGACGCGCCGTATGCTGAAACGTTGTTGGCCGTAATGCGATTGCGTTTCATTTGACGGCGTCGCGTTGTGTCGCGTAATTCAATTGCGACACACGACGGTAACAGCTTAAAATGACATCGCGACAATGGCGCCGACTCGAAGGCTGCTTCCGGATCGTAGCTGACTTATTTCTAGTGGACGGGACAACATCGAGTATTTCCGTGTCGTCACACCCCCACCCCCCCCCCGCCACCCTTTCCATATGTATTGTCCTCTCTCACCAAGTCCCACGCTGCAGTCCACACTTACCCTTTCCAAATATCTACCCACACTCTGTGTCCACCCATGGTTTTGTTTTCCTCTCTGACAATGTCTCCTGCGTTCCACGCTCTCTTTGCCAGTTCGTCTGTATATATCAACATGTTCTCAGGCCATCCTCCAAATCTACATTTATGATCTCTGTATAAATACGCATCACTCGCTTCACATAACTCCGGAAACGGCGACGATGTTACGACTGAGGTATTAAAAAAAGAACGCTACATGACAAATGTCTGTGTAACTCAACCCGCGATGAAAGTCTACGGACAACAATGCGACTCTGTGTCGACAACGCGGTCCGCCAAGATTCAGTTTCACCTAAAAACAAAGAATCTAGGGATGCGTTGGACTCATATTACATACAGGAGTCCCATCATGTCTCTATATCGCCTGTTTGGCGTCTTCTCCCACGCATCCCGCGCCCTGAGTCTCCCGGGCAGTAAATGAGACCAAAGTCAACATATCAGGAGGCGACGAGCGGCGAATGTTGACTTTGTCCAGCGCTGCCTCAGCGGGTCTGTAGCATCGGTCCAGTGGCCGTGGAGAACGGACGGCGAGGGCTAACTAAATATATCCAGTTCACTCGTATCACGCCCCCCCCCTCCACTACACGGCTAATCCATCTCGTCAAACAAGTCCCATACAGCCAACTCTATGGCAGTAAGAAACGTGACTAAAGTATTGAAAATAAGCTATAATGAACGTATATTGACAACATAATATTACAGTGAATCAAGATGTCTGACGCTCAAAGGAATCAATAGTTTATGAAAACCAAGGGCTAGACGAATGGGAAAGTGTGACCATGGAGCGGGACGAGTCTTGCACCAAAGTAAGGAATACAGTGAAGCCACAAACACAGTGAAGCCGCAAACACAGTGAAGCCACAAACAGGAATTTGTTATATTCAAAACCATCTCATCTGACGCCACGGTAATATCGCGGCCAGGGTTGAAAAATATAATGGTTTTTTTTTTTTAAATCGGATTTTTCTTATTTAAATCAATTTTTTTTAATTTATTTAATTTTGATGTTGATGTATTTATAAAGAATAGCTCAGACATACACAATGTCATAAAATATTTGACTGTCAGTGACTGGTGTCAATACAACTACACACAAGTGTGCACACTTTATGCTTTTGTATTAAAAAACATACAAAACTGTGTTGATCTCAATACTTGTAAACAATTATTTGTGCTAAATTCATATAAATCAGCGATTAAAAAAATCGAAAGTAAAAAAATATAAAAAAATCATAAATGAATTATTTTTTTAGTGATTTAAATCATGATTTAAATCAAACAACCCTGATCGTGGGGTGTTTACAAGTGAATGGGTGGATATATAAAGTTCTGCCCGTTTACGAGGAAGAACAACATCGTTGCTTTCCGCGTAAAGAAATCCCCGAGAAGTTACGTAAACATATTCGGTGTCACGTGAAGCGCCTCGTGGTAGCTGGCCTCCTCCCTACAAGTCTAACACAACCTCTAATAGTGTTGCCAATTGAATTCATCTGCACATTAAGATAGTGTTAAGAGGCAGACGTAACGACCACCACCGGACGGGCGGATGCATCTCCTGTCTGCGTCCCCGTTGGTAGACGCATTGCGGGGAAGCGCTAGAGCGAGCCGACAAATCGCCCGTCGTAAAGTAACAGGTCTCTGCGTCGCATTAACGCCCAACGGGAGGTTGCGTACGCATTCACGTAACACGTTGGTTTTTGCCGCCACTTCACACGACCGACGCACATCCGGTGCGCAACTCGATACTACGGACGCCGGCCTGGGGCTCGGAGAGAAAGTGGGACCAGATGTCTAACCCGACTGCCCGCGGGGCACGGTCCGAGGTCAAGACGTAACACCGCATCATGTCCGCGCTTGCTTCATCTGGAGGTGATTTATTTGCCGGATAGTGTCATCAATAATTGTTCCAGTGGGTCTGTTGCCGTGTTCAGAGATTCATCGCGTCAAAAGTAGCACAGGCAATAACAGTCTGAGGTTATCCAATCTTCTTATAAAGGCAACGCTCGGGAACATGGGTTTCTGACTCAACGGTTCAATGCAACATTGATCTAACTAGCTAAAGCGTAACGTGGATACACAACACGCCCACGTTGTTACGGAACTAGCGCTGGTAACACGGTGGACATATATAATAGTGAGTCTGGCCATAAACTCGCGTGAGTCACGTGTCCGCCGTGTTCAGGTGCATGGTCCAGGTTTCGAGCCGTACACCCAGCGACACTCCTCAGTTCTCAGCGTCTAACGAAGCCGGAGATCCTGACTCAACTGGCCCACGCCTATTTGCATTCAACAACCTGTGATGTGTTGTTCCTTTTCGTACCATAACTGTTTTGCACTCGGTGACAGTGTTTCGTTTCTTTAACAGGCATATCAACTTGTTTGAATTCTAGCCGTACGGCTAATCAGCTGTGACGGGACTGATGGCTATCTTGCAACTAACGATCGCTCGCTGTAACGACTGTTACACAAACCATCTCTCATGGGAAATCATCTTCTTTATCTACAAGACGATCACACAAAGACACTGTCGCACGATCAGAGACGATCACACACTTAGCGGGATCGTTAAGTGACACGAAGACATCGCGGCAACCGCAGAGACATGAAAGACAATTATTATGTTTCACCGGGAGAACCTGCTGTGAAATATCTTCAATATTTTATACGCGATCGTCGAGCATCACTACCCTCAAACGCGCTGTGAAACTCCATCATGTTATGACATCAACGTTTTCCCGCCAGGTGCTTCACAAATTAATCATTGTTAATTGGTGCAAAAAACAAGACACGGCGGTGCGTCTGAACGTGCGCCTCGCTTTGGACGATCCAGTCGCGCAGCAGGCGACTAGATCCGCGCCTAATGGACATTAATCGCCATAAACGCGATGTGATTTCCTGCGGGAAGTCGACTTCACGGAGCGACCCGGCGTCCTCTCCGGCCGAGCGGCTTACGACGTCTCCCGAGTACGCGACATCTCGCACGGACATCTGCACGCTGCGAGGCTTTTAACGCGACGTTTAATGCACGGTCTCTGTCGGACAACAATAGACTGTAGACCGCAGCGCCGACGAACAACACGTGGAAATATATGGAACTGCGGGGTGATTACGGAAAGAGATGTCGAGCTATAGGTGAAGAACATGCACGGCGCATTAGGGTAATAATGAAAATTAACCCCGTAATAAGTGGCAGTACGTAACAGAGGATATCCGATTAATCAACTCTAATTCCCAGTTAAGGCCAAACGTTTCCTCCCGATGACGGTCCGCATTACGAGCATAACGTAAACATTCACGATGGCGGTCCGGTGGCGGTAAGCATTAAGAGTAAAGTTAACAATCACGGTGGCGGTCCGGTGGCGGTAAGCATTACGAGTAAAATTAACAATCATGATGGCGGTCCGCATTACGAGTACATACAGTAAACATTCTCGATGGCGGTCCGGTGGCGGTCAGCATTACGAATACATACAGGTAACATTCCCGACGGCGACCCGCACTGCAGTTAAAAGCACAGTCACGTTGGCAATCTAAATAATTGAGTCGCGCGCTGTGATTACGTTTCTGTCGAATCAGTCGTAACGCAATTGTTATCATCGATAAATAAATAAAAACTAATAACGACAGCACGGCATCGCTTCAGCTATGGCGATATAGCCTTTTGTTAGCCTTGTTCAGCTCGACACATTATCACTTTATTCTCTGGAAATGCGACAACGGGTAGATGTCTGTCTACCTGTCAACACGGAGATACCACAGGCAACAGTTGGCGACAGAATCGGCGCCCGACTGTTGTCGTTACGATAAACACTCGACAACACTCGACACTCGCAACAGGACGGAATGGCTTCGGTATTTCAGAAGGCGTACTTCTATTCATCGGGGACAAACCCGCGATCCCAAAAGCGAGGGGCGAGTGCTGTCGATAGGAAATACTATATTATAACTATACCTTCACTACTGCTTGAAACTTAATATAAAGTTCAACGTATACAAAACGTTAACGCGAGTGTGACATTATACTGATCGACCCAATATATGAGTGTGTGCGTGCGTGCGTGCGTGCGTGCGTGCGTGCGTGTGTGTGTGCGCGACGATTATGTTAAGTTCGTCGCTGACGGATTACGTTATGAGCTACTAAATCACATTTGCACACAGCGGTCGACAACTTCGATGGTGTCGCTCTGGTCACGTGCTCGCAGACTGCGCGCTGGCGTTTATACACTGCTCGGCCAATAAACCACGCCGGACGGTCGTATAATCTCGCTCGTCATAAAGGCCGCGAGTCGCCGAGAATGCGAAGCAGCCACCGCCCGTCCCGTTCGCAATTTTTTCTCCAATATTCATGATGTAAATCCGCGCATATGAAATATTTTTTTGTAGACGCCGGCTTGCGGAGATTGTGTCATTAATACGACACTTCCGGTGAGGTTTATGACCGCCCGACGTGATTACAGTCCGTCTCCAGGCCCGGCGAACTCCCCGGAGAGATACGGCTTCGGTCCTGTGTTGGTATTTACGTCCGAATGAGAAAAGGCAGTTTAAATTTGTTATCGCATTTAACAATGTATAATCCAGGTGAACGCCATAAAAGTGTCCAGACAAGACGTTTCCCGTTCTGCTACGTTAACCATTATGTGAGGTTTTTTTAAATAGAAGGCTCGATGTGTGAAATGTCTACAATCGGACATTTTCACAAGTTCGAGGCATTTCAAGAGTGGCGAGGTATTAAAAAATATTAATATGATCTATTAATACGATTTTGTCTTTAAGAAACACCGTAACATTGCAACTAATTGGCTGCCCCTTTGATAACCCATTCAAGACATATGCAAAACACCTCTTTGAGCCGGCGACCAGGGTTAACGCGATATGACCGTCCGGCATATCCGCGTCGGCCGCGGCCGCGATTTATCGCAGGCGGCCTGACCGAGGCCGTAAAACGACCGCTTATTATGCTAACAATGCTTTATTAACCTCGCGGGAAAGGCGCGCGCGAATTGATAAAACGATACGTCGACGTTACGACGGACATAATAAACGTTACGACTTCAGTACGGCGACAGTTTTACGGCGCTAGGTCGGAATGTTCCCGTCGAAGCGGGTCGCGCTCTTCCCGCTGGGACGCGCGCAGAACCAACACTCGCCCACGAGACGATGATTCGGCCGGACTGGAGTAGTTTACGAGAAACTGCCATAACGCGTCCGATAGTGACATGATTGCGTGATCAGCGACGTTGTACGACGTTGGATCAACATCGCGTGCCGATCGACTTGCGACGAATACGATTAGCGTGTACATAGGGCAGAGCTTCGCGATTGCGCAGTGTAGTGAAACATTCGAGGTTGACAAATTAAATCTTACGTCACGGAAACACGTCCCAAGGCCAGTGTTCTCAAAACGTATTACACATATATTATGGAGAACGGTTAGGGCAGATATTGTTTACGAGCATCGTGTTTTGTCAGTCCAGAAGTCTAGTCGAGATTCGCTATATCCACGCCACGAAGAAAAACACATTTAGATCATGATCGTTTTACGAAATTTATAGGTAAAATTATAATTAATTAATTAATAGGTTAAGCTACGTGTAGGCCTACAGTGTAAAATATATTTACATCCTAATTGTGGATTAGGCCTACAGTATAAAATACATTTACGTTCGGAACTACCCTTTGTGCTGGTTCAGAATAAGCGGCACGAGAATTTAACCTTTCTCGAGATTATGCGATACATTGCTCCCTAGTAACGAAACACTCAGCAAATTAGTTCGCCGCATTGTTTGCGTACATAACTACTCTATTTTCAAAGTTGAAAATTGTCCGGGTACTTATTCAGTCAGAATTGTGGATAACGACAAATTGCTTTACGGCAATGCAGTGTTACGTGGTCGCCGAGTTTACTTCGCTAGATCGCAGTTTGTGAACCTATTGACGCTTTAACTACGGCCGTTGAAAAACCTCCTATTTAAATGCAACGTCAACGGTCCGTGACATCAACGGTCCGTTGCGTCATCTGTTCGTGACGTCACGGCTCAACGCAGAAAAACCTTTGTCAATAGAACAGCCGACGGGCTAGTGCCACTGCAGTCGCTTGAAGGCTGCTCCCGAGGGAGTGTGTGCTGGAGCAATCGATTAGGAAAGCCGCAGTGGTGGACATGCATGCACGCACGCACGCGTGCAACGAATGACTCTCGTGTCACTGTTTATTTCCGTGCCTTGTAAAAGCAGTACAATTATATTTAATGTTAAAGTAAAATATTACATAAAATCTTACATTAATAAACTACAGTTTTATATTATTAAACTGTGCTACACTTTATTACTACTAGCCAATGAAATGTAACCGGTAAAACTACAATTTTAATTAAAGGATTCGGGTAATACATCGCATTGTGATGATACCTACTTCAATTACGTCTTAAATAAATAAATAAGTGAAATGCCACCACGGCAGTCTTCGACCTGAAGCGAACCGTAGTTTCCCGTGAAATGAAAGAACGCGATGTCCGGGTAACGAGGATTACCAACAAGGTCTGGGCACGTTCCAAGTGTAACTACGCCGATTCTCGTAGGATCTGTTCGCACCAGATCGGATAATTTGATCTGACATGCCGATGAATCGGATATTTGCACACTCAGTCTCTGTTCGCGTAATGAATCGCATTCCTCTGAGGCGCTGGCAAAACGGCTGTGTCGGCGCAACAGTTTATCCACATTATGGAGTCAACGATCAATCGCGTCGTTTGAGAAAAAAAGCGGAAATTCAATCGACTCGACTATGGCCTGATGCGTTTTACCAGTTTGTCAACTGTTACGGCGCGCTTCGTTCGAATTAATGCGATAAGCGGTAGTGGCGCGAATGAAAACAGGCCTTATCGCGGCCGAGATAACGGCTATACTACACGCCGGAAAGCGGCGAAAATTGGCCGTCATTTCAATATGAGTAGTTGCTGTATGTTTGTGTAATAAACTCGTTAACTTGTGGAATAATGCTATCGACATTCACCGTAAAGAAAGTGTTAAGTGGGTATCAATTTATTGGTTCAATCGCCGAATTAGATGTAGTTGTAGTTGCGTTGCGAGATCGTAACGGGGACTTTGTGGATTGGGTGTAGTTTGTTCAACAACGCAGATTATCAGCGCCAACAGCGTCGTTGAGTGACTCAGATAGGGTCGTCGTTCGCTGGAGTGATTGAACGACCGACTCTGGCTACAACAGTACACGTTTTTTGTTGACTTCTCCATTTCGTCAACACCCACACGGGTAAGGGTCGTGCAAGCCCCGTGCTAAATCCCTCAGTGGAATCGGGGAAGTGACAGTTCTTAATGTTCAGCAACGCGAAGGTGCATGTGAGAAATAGGGCATTGCCATTGATATCTTGTGTGGATGGAATGGGCCATTTACCCCGCATCCAAACACGGGATGTATTTATACAGAGGGGCAGTAAGGGGTCACTCTGTGCTCATATATCATTGTCGTTGCTACAGACCTCTAGCCGTGCGGCTGAACGCGAAACAGAACAGTACCACTGAAGAAACATCGCTTACCGCGACCAAGGAATGAATGTCCCAGTGTATAAACAAAGCATTAATGACAACGTTTTGCCACACTTGTTTAACCGAACATTACACAAGGCGACGCGTTGTATGCCGAACGGTAGAGCGAACTATCCGGGTTATACACGGTGACAACTGTCACGTCATTACTTGATTAGACTGATCGATCCGTGGCCGGTGACAGTGTCAGCTATCTATGACACGATCGCCGGGCTGTGGAACACTTGCGTTCAGGCAACAGTTGGCAAACGCGACGATTCTAATCAATACGGATAAACGCGACAAGGCAATTAATCGGCCAGTCGCACAATAACCCGGCGATAGAAGGAGGCCGCACGACAGAAACGCAACACCTTCAGTTCACATACAGACACCGGTCGATTCGCCGACGTGCCTTTTGCTGTCATTTCGCCGATATTATATCAGTAAAACGTGTCGGCTACGCCTATTCAATTGGGTATAACAGGTAACGGACCAAGTGTTTCAAATACATTTTATCCAAACTAATTTACAATAATGTTGCCGCATTAAAAATAAAAAAATATATAATTCATATAGGGATATATATATATATATATATATATATATATATATATATATATATATATATATATATATATATATATATATATATATATATATATATATATATATATGCCACAACAACGGCTCTGACATGGGACTCGGCACAATCGGAAGAAATGTGAGAGCAGCGAAAGGACATCGACAGACCGACCGTTAGCCACTGTCAACAAGCGGCCGTGACGAGTTGGCGGGAGGTTTACTTGCTCACCTGTACCAGTCGAGTCCACGGTCATAATGCCGGTCGAAGAAATGAGGTTCTGGCCCGAGAGCCCGCACGTCCGGGTGTATCCTAATAAACTCCAGCAAGGCGCGGGTGCCACCCTTCTTCACCCCGATTATGAGGGCCTGGGGTAGCTGCTTCGCGCCGTTTTGCCGTATCCGGACAATCCCTCCTCCCGATGGCGCGTCGTCCGTACCGGAGAACCGGAGACGACGCAAGGACGCCGGGTCAGATTCAAAATTCGTAAATTCGCGTGACGCCTCGAGAGGGCTATCGTTTTCCGTGTCGTCGAGTTCCGGGTCTGGGTCCGGATCGTCGGCCCTAGGTCCGCCAGAGAATATCCTGCTAGGCTCGACGACGGGCGCCACCAGTAGCACACGCGGCGGGGCAGCCCGGGGCCCAACGACGACCACACAGCTCGAGAAGACAGCCGCATACAGCGACAGACAGGCGACGGTGAACAACATGGCCGTCAGGACGACGGCAGGGTGACGGCAGCTATAGAGGCGCATGCCGCCCACCGCCGTCGCCGACGCTGCTTTCAGCTCCGTGCGCCACCCGAACGGCGTCGCCTTCACGAGGGTAGCGTGAGGGAGCCGGGGACATTGCGGCATTGCAGCCCATAGAACGGCAGCGATGCGGCTACTCGCGGCGATCAGCTCCTAACTCCATCGCGTGTATCCGTTCTAAATGCCACGATGAATAGCGCAACAACACACTACACAACAGACCACTCCGATTAACCAACAACTACTCACACAGGGCCCGAGTCGCGCGCCTCAGTCAATCGACTAGTCGTTCCCGCGGCTGTCAATCAACCGCTCGCGCCGCGCTCTCATTGGTCGTTACCGGCCGCGACGGGCGTCACTCTCGGCAGCCGTGACGGTTTCGACGGCGTCTTTCAGCGCGAGCGAGGAGCTGGTAAATTAAATTCCAATTACGGTAAGAATGCGCCGGCCTGCCTGACAACCCTCCCTACGCTAAACGAGATTTTGCCGCTTGTTGTTCCAAAGTTCTCTAAAGTCGATGATGCGATTGGCGAGTTGAATCCCGCCCTGTCGCCGTCCCCGCCCCGTGCTCGATGTCCTTCAGTTTTACGACCGCGCAATTAGCACCCGATAAGCCGAATGCGCAACGTAAGCGCGTTGAATTCACCGATAAACTGCGCCTTCCCTTTATGCCCGAGGTGAAACTTGGCGTTGTCCCACGTTCAGCCCGGACTCAGCGCCGTGATGAATCGTTAGGCGACCTTAGGACGCAGGTGTGTCGTCGAAACCGACAGGAAGGCCACGCGCTTGTAAATTAATCTTGTGAAAAAAACTGGTCGTGTACAATTACTGATCGGTCGCTATTTTATAAAGTGTCTGTCGCAACCGCTGCTCGACCGGAATCTCGTATCATTTCGTCGAATTATGGAAATCCGCATAAAAACTCGAACCTTTTATGGTCCATTTCCTTTAAATGTGAGCGCTCGTAGACGCGTTAATTTTGATTCCAACCCAGTATTCATATCAAAGTGAGAGTAATTCATCAATCATTCAACAAGCGCCACGTACGCATTTAAATTTGTGCGACTTTAGGTTAACTAGCGAATACATAGTGACATTCTGCAGCCGAATATTTTACCAATAATGTGATCTTTAATTCAGATTTTTTCGAAAGTGAATATCAACCAATGACTCCATAGGTTTTGGCAACACGTATCGCTGCAGCTGTATCCGAAACAATCGAATTGGAACAACAATAGACGAAAATATCTTGGTCCTCCTAAGGAGCGTTTCGGCTCGTAGCCGCTGTATATTTTATGAATAATTTCGATTTAGCATATGACCAGGACCGAAAACAATGGGGCCAAACCAGTGGCGTAGATCTCACAAAGGGGGAGGCCAATGGGGGGTGGGGGGGGCTAGTCACCCATTAGATTACCATGCTACCTTGTAGTGGCGCAACGGATAAAAACACTAGCAAAATAAGCAAATGGGGGAATGGCCCATTTCCATGCCACAAAATTTGCCACTGGGCCAAGCAGCCTGGCCGAACTGTTTCGGACCAACAAATAAGTGAATCCAACGTTGCTGTCAAGGTGTCGCTAAATGTAATAAGTGGTAGATTGGTTTTCGGTGGCGCCACCTATCGAATGCAAGCGATAATAGTATAACAGTAGAAGCTGACTTATATCCATAGAGTTACATCATTAATCATCAATACACAATAACACACAAGAGTGATAAGCCTGCTCACTGCAGTGAAGCTGGTGTGGACCACTGGCCGGCATTTTATTGCACAGCAGAAACAGTTGCATCCACTGCATGACACACAGGGTAGTACTGTTTATAGTGTGAACATAGCATGTTACAAATAGTTGTCTAACATATGTATGTAAGTAAGTAAGTAAGTAAGTAAGTAAGTAAGTAAGTAAGTAAGTAAGTAAGTAAGTAAGTAAGTTAGTAAGTTAGTAAGTAAGTAAGTAGATTTATTTCCTCCTAACCATCATCATGTACAATATAAGGCAAACAAAAGCAATGAAGATGAGGTGGCTACCAGAGAAGTATAAACTTATAAATTTAATAACGGGGTGTTCTATTTATATCTATGCTTATACCACATCCTTTCGAGCCAGGGCTGCTGAGTACATCAGTATAATTATCTAACATCTTCTATAATTATCTAGTATCTTTGGTACCCACTGCCACCCGTGGCTCTCGAGGGTGACTTGCTACAACACTAGTCATTCATAGTGAGTGCCATCTTATAAAGAGCTTGATGGTGGCACGCACGCACGGAAGAACGCACGCACGCACACGCGCACGCACGCAAGCAAAGCACGCAATTAAAAATTATACACAATGTTCTGATATGCACCGATGTTTGAACTTTGACGCGTGTTCCGTCTGGTGACCATACACAGTAGTACTTCTTTATTCATTGCAAAAAGAACAATGCAACATTACGATGTAATGTAGCAAATCACGTCATCACGACCTTCTGAAATACATCTGTGGTTGGCAGATAAACCAGTTGAAACGCCATTGATACAAATAATCTAAATACAAACGTGAGCACGTTTGTAGTTAGAATTTTGTATCAATGTCGTTTCGATTGGTTTATCTGCCAACCACAAATGTATCAATGACGTGTCGATTGGTTTATCTGCCAACCACAGATGTATCAATGACGTGTCGATTCGTTTATCTGCCAACCACAGATCTATCAATGACGTTTCGATTGGTTTATCTGCCAACCACATATGTATCAATGACGTTTCGATTGGTTTATCTGCCAACTACAGATGTATCAATAACGTGTCGATTGGTTTATCTGCCAACCACAGATGTATCAGTGACGTTTCGATTGGTTTATCTGCCAACCACAGATGTATCAATGACGTGTCAATTGGTTTATCTGCCAACCACAGATGTATCAATAACGTTTCGATTGGTTTATCTGCCAACCACAGATGTATCAATGACGTTTCGATTGGTTTATCTGGCAACTACAGATGTATCAATGACGTGTCGATTGGTTTATCTGCCAACCACATATGTATCAATGACGTTTCGATTGGTTTATCTGCCAACCACAGATGTATCAATGACGTTTCGATTGGTTTATCTGCCTACCACATATGTATCAATGACGTGTCGATTGGCTTATCTGCCAACCACTGATGTATCAATGACGTGTCGATTGGTTTATCTGCCAACCACAGATGTATCAATGACGTTTCGATTGGTTTATCTGCCAACCACAGATGTATCAATGACTTGGACAACAAATTACGTTCTCAAATTTACGGATGACACAAAGTGTTTAGAAAGGTTAACACTGGTGGTGATAAACAACATTTACAAAACGATCTAGATATATTAGTGAAATGGTTTGAGAAATGGCAGATGTTGTTAAATTTTGGGAAATGTAAATGCCTACATACAGGACTTGGGAACTTGGATGTAAACTATAAAATGGGAGATACTGTTCTGAGTACTGATATTGAAGTTCCAGCGTAGTGTGGTATTGCAGCTTCAAAGGGTAATCAAATTCTTGGGTTGATTAGGATAAACATAACATACAAAGAAACAAGCTAATTATACCTCTTTATAAAGCAATAGTTAGACCTCATTTATAATACTGTATACAAGCATGGATACCACATCGTAAGAAGGATATAGATACACATGAACGCACACAGATGAGAGCAACTAAAATTATTCCAGAAATGAGAAACCTTATAGTTATGAAGAACGCCTGAAAGAATGTGGTTTAACAACTCTAGAGACAAGGAGGTTAAGAGGAGATCAGATTGAAGTTTTAAAGATATTGAATGGGTATGAAACTATTGACAGAAATATGTTTTTCTCACTCAAGAAAGATAACAGAACTAGAGGACATGAGGTAAAATTAGTAAAGGATCAGTGTAGATTGGATATCAGGAAATTCTCGTTCTCACAGAGGACAATACATGAATGGAACAAATTGTCTACGGATTGTGTAACTGCTAGCAGCGTGGATATGTTTAAAAGCAAGATTGACACATATCTGAGGAGGGCGGGTTACACGTAGACGAACACAGATGGACTCTCGGTAAGCCAATGGATTCCTTGTCCACTTGCCATCTGGGCCTTTGGCTTGGATGGAAAATCTTGTTAAATCTTGTACGTGCATAGACAGCACTGTCTATTCACGTACGAGAGACATCTTATTAAATGAAGAAATATATAAATTCGTTGTTTGGGTGAGACAGGTGACACGTTTGATATTTGTGCACAAATCGCATTGATAAATGGTTTTGCTAATTGGTCAGCAATTCAGTGCACACTAATCAATTTCAACTACTTAATCATTCACACCTGTCAGGTATCTATGTGTCAATACTTCCCTGACTGTTGTGTTTTTAAGTTCCATCTATCACCCATTGAAAGTACTACGCATAGAGGGCTGCAGCTAGCACGAAGAAAGATTGGATACACAACATTATTGTAACACATGCATTACATTTCATAATCTCTGGGAAAATGAGAAAATTCCAATTTCATTGAAATGTTCTCGTTTTTCCTGAGATTTTTAGATAATATTATGTCAAGTATATATCCAAAATGTAGAAATTAGAACAACTTTTATACATATAAAACGTGGGAGATATAGACCCCCATGTCATGCATGCGTTTGAGGGGATATGTATGTTATCCGTAGATATAGATTCGCTATGTCTCCCAATACAACTGAGAGACGCTATAGAAACAAAACTCATGGAACTAAAAATATTGATCTCTTCGTGGATGTTACAGACGCAGATTACACAGACAGACACTATAATGTGTAAATATACTGTATTTCCCAGAAACAGGAATATAACATGTCATTTTAATGTACACATAGTTCCTACATCGCCGATTGTTTACGCTCACGGCTTTTGTCCTACTGATTCATCTCCCTATCACGTACAGTTTGGAGATAGTAATTATATTTTATGTCACATCGCATCCGTAAACTTGGACGATGAGAAAATAAAACAAGCTTCGTGGCGCGATCTCTCGGATGTAATGGCCACATAACGGCAACGAAGGCAAATCTGATGAGATAATAAACTGCCCGATTGTCGGAAAGCGAAAGGATTCGTGAGTTGACTTGCACTAGGCGAAGAACATAACTATACGTCTTCGACCCGTGGTCTGCATAGACTGTCTATGAAAGGTCCTGACATCTCGCGCAGTGTCTCGGCCAAGACAACGCTCGCAACTAGCACGATGGCTTCATTGGGGACACAAACATTTGTTTCTCACATACATAAAGAGAACGTGCAAACATGAGGACTTGCTTGACGTTTCGATTTTTTTATATTTAAATTTTAAAAACGTTGACGAAGTTGTTACAAAGCTAGGCGGTTGTAGGCTATATATATATATATATATATATATATATATATATTGTTACAAAACTAGGCGGTTGTAGGTTATATATATATATATATATATATATATATATATATATATATATATATATATATATATATAATAAAGTACATCGCAAGCCTGCGTTCGCATGTACATGGTGCGATGTTAACTCTGTGTTTATGTAGGGCTAAACAATAGCTCCTCCAAACAATTATTCATTCGTTACCGAAATATAAAGCAAATGTGCGGTCCATATATTATTAGTGGAATATTTCACGAAAATTACAGTTATAAACTAAGGGACTGGTTCCATCTGTTCACATTTACCAATGTTCGTACAAAGCGTACTTATTCTCAGACCCCCCTATACCCCCTCCACGAATTAGTACTTTAAAATGTCGATAATATTCGAGATCGACATAACAATGTTATGAGACAGATAATATTCGAGATCGACATAACAATGTTATGAGACAAATAATATTCGAGATCGACATAACAATGTTATGACACAGCGCATGTATAGGACACGCAATAATAATCATCACAATATTATGTTTACAAATTTATTTGTGATATTTTACCTTAAAGCTTTGCATTTTCCACCAACTCCACTGTGTCATGTTGATGATTGTTCTCCACGAAGTTGTGAATTTACAAGTTGTATTGTGTTGCGGCACCAATCAGGAGCGACCGCAGGAATTGTGCAAAGATGCAGAGTAAACATATACTTTGGCCTCAAAGTATATTTGAGCTCGAGTATACAGTACGTCCGAAAAAAAATCCATATCCAGGGGGCAAGTACCCCCCTTGTCCCCATGCGGACGCCCATGGCACCAATAGTTCCGCAACAGTTCACCGCGCGGCGCTGCTTGACGCAACAGTGGTCGTATTTAGCATAAGACCGAAATTGAAAAAAATAGTACGCGGGTCTTGACCCCCCGTCCCCATCCCGGTCATACGTATTTGTTAATCTCGCCACGTTACACGCTTTCCACCCGTCGGCTCCTCCCACGTTGTTCGCCGGTCTCTTCTTACATCCGAACTTGGTATATCGTTCAACGTCAGTTCTTTCTATACATACAGTCTCCTTTTATTGCGGTTATTGTGATGCTATTTACCACGTAGTAAATCGAGCTAATCAACGAATGGAGAAAGGAAGGGTTAATTTACTGTGGAGTGACGGCTGCCACACAAAAAATTACAACCGAAAATCACATCGTTACAATGCGAACAAACAGCACATAGTTATATCATATAGAAAATTAAAGAGTACACAGCCTCGGCGGACGTCGAAATTGCTTTCCCCTAGGTCTAGAGTCTAGACGCAATCTATATAAATGCTCCGGGTTAAGGAGTGGTGCTGCTACGGCCTACACAGAGGCGTCTAACCACAGACCCGTTGGTTCGAGTCGTAGGGGCTGACTCGAGTGACTAATTTTCATGACTCTTAACTTGAATTGAAATTCAAATAGATGACTTGAGACTTGACTTGGAGGTCATTGACATGACGTTTGACTTGCCAACAAGTCTGTTGGCCCGAAGTGTACACAAAGCGAGACCAGGCTGTTGTGGCAGGCCGCTCAGTACGTATGGGAAATTAGGGAGGAGCGGGCCATATCTGTTTGGCCATACACCTTGCTGCCTGATCTGATATGGAAACGTTCTGGATACAAACGAAAGCCAGTGACATTGACTATAAAGTCAACCTATAAACACAAATGGTTCAAAACTAGAAATAGTTGTAGCAAAACATCGTCGTCGATATCTTGAAAGAATTTGGCAACGAACTCTTTCTCTTCTTGATCGATCCCGTTATGATAAACAGCTACATATATGCAATCACGTGATGTCAAAAGTAAAGTCCGATTACTATACTAATTTTATCTCAACAAATTCTGAAAACCCTCACCAGATGTGGAAATCCGTAAACACAAATTCTGGAGTTGAGTCTGTTGTCAGGTTATGATGGATGCCACCTTGGGACTTTCATTGTCATAATTTGGTGTCATGCGTGTTGTGTTGCCTCTAAATCATATATTTGTGTTCTTTTTATAAAGCGTTGTATGGTTAACCGACAATAACCGTGGAATGCCTAATTCAGTTGCCGCTTTTCTTACACTTTCTCAACTATTTCAGACACTGTTGGTAGCTATAAACGTTTCAGCAGAAAACGTGTTGCCAAAATTGTCTCGTTTTCTCTTGTACTAGAAAGTGGGGCTAGAAAGCATATTTAGAACTCCACCCTCAAGTGATTTAGCTACTGGCAAATCCGGTTAATTTGTGTCCAAATATGTAGTGTGTGAATAGTTTATGTAACATTACATATTTGGACATAAATGAACCGGATTTGCAAAAGGCTAAATCAGTTGAGGATGGAGTTTTAGGTATGCTTTGTGGTTCCACTTTCCAGTACAAGAGAAAGCGAGACAATTTTGGCAAAACGTCTTCTGCTGAATCGTTTAAAGTTACCAACAGCCATACCAGATCTCTTAAAGTCAATTATTTTGATGATTTGAAAACAAATAGGCATCTTTCTTATTAAATCGACTGTAGGTATGTGAATAGTTTATGTAACGTCTACAGTCGATTTAATAAAAAAGATGCATATTTTGTTCAAATCATTGACTTTGAAGAGATCTGGTAAGGCTCAAAATAGTGGATACCCAAAATTGTAAACACTGTGCGGGTCAATGCCGATCATGAGCGTGACTTCCATCCTTGGCCGATCACTTGACAAAGTTACGAAATTTCCCAAGGTGAAATTCTTGAGTTTTCAGCGTTTCCATTTCCATAGTGAAAGGGAGCAGTTTGGTCGCAAACACGTAATAAAGAGTTTAGTTGTAGCTTGCCACCATAGGCTACCAAATATTGTTGATGGTGTCATTACTTGCCACCATAGGCTACCAAATCTTGTTGATGGTGTCATTACTTGCCACCATATGGCAGCACCCTGGGTAATCCAATGCATTCTATAGAAAATATAGTTAATTAGTTATTATTGTTGTAACTATTTCTCTTATGGTTAATTGCATTTACTGTATAGGTTGCTAGTCATATTACTGATAATTAAATGGCTTAAATATAACATTTACCCAAGAGACAGGGGTCACATGTGGTCAGAGGGAGGGGCACTGTCCCAGTGGGCCAGGCATGATCCCACACTCAACAAGACAACAACAACCCTGTTGTGGTCTCTAAATACTGTGTTATACCTTAGAAAACGAATCCTTCCAATTTATAATTGTACCATGATGTCTACTGGAGAACTGTCTATTTTTCTATGTAAACGTATTTACATGTTCAGTTATAATTACTAAATAGTGACTTGGATTACTGATGTGCTAAGAAGATGGGGAGCAAATGAAATGTCTGGACCTTAGGGAGGAATGTCCCACCAGCTGTCTGTTAACAGCTATAGGGCTTAATGACATGTTGAAAGCTTGTAGCCAGTAGCTGGAATAACTGTTTAGAAATTAAGTTTAATCACGTTTAGTGCTGTTATATATTTACTGTATATTGTGATATTTAATATACCATTATGTAGGGACTGTGCACGTAGAGTTATTATATAACAATATGTGCAGTTAAGCCAGTATCAGACTGGTGCACTGGGTAGGGTGTGTGAAATAGTCCCAAGGGATAAGTGCACGAGCACAAGCTGGGAGCCACACTAGATAGTAAATTGTAAACAGGGATTTTGTTTGGTTCAATGATTTAATGTAAAATTTTTGTATTTTATAGCAAGTTAGAACTTATTAATGTAGTAGCTTACGAAAATCGAGATATTGTCATTGCAACACTCGTCTAAATAATTAGACATGTGTTCTGCTAAGTTACATGTTTCATCATGCTATTGCAAGATGGGTCATGTCTGAGTATGGTTGACAGTAGATACGACATGCGTTAATGAGCCTTATGCAGTGAAATGCCATAGTGTTTGGGTGAGCATGGTTATGGTGGATTGTATAATTATTGCATTCATTGGATGCAAAGGCTTACTTTGTTTGTTAAATTACATACAGTTGTATTCATGGTTTATCTTGAATAACTATTATGTAATTATGGTTTATCTTACTTACTTACCTATGTCATCCACTTAATTTGGTAACATGATGATTTCCTTCCAGTGGTTTCGGTCCTTCATTGCAGTTAGTAAACCGCTGAGGTTCGTGTCTTTCTCTAGGACGTTTTGCAGAGTTGTTGTTGGCCGACCTCTTCTCCGAGGGCTATCGGGCTTCCAGAGCAGGACTTTGTTGGCTGCTTCGTCATGACGCAGCACATGACCTGTCAGACGAAGACGCCGTTCTCTCACGATGGTGGTTTTCCGTGGGAGGGAACTGTACATTTCTTGGTTGGTCGTGTGATGGCGCCATGACACGTTTTTATTTTTCTGAAGCATTTTCTACTTTCTCAATTTGACTCCAATCTGAAGAATGTATCTTGTATGGTCATTTTATATTTCTTAACATACTTTACATTGTATTGGTAACATAATATTGTGCGTTCTATGGAGCGTGTTTTCATACCATTTTATTTCCAAGTTTGTACTGTTGAGTGATACTGTATTACTGACATACTGTTGTTTTTGTTTCTTATTTTATATATTTTGTCTAGGCTTAATAAATAAGACCACAATAAAGAACTATAGATGACGGGAGCCAACGTGTCATTGTTTGTACAATTTGGCGACGTCACAATAGTTTGTATGATGATTTAAAAAACTACATATAAAAGTTGAATAAAAAGCTAGCATGTTGCACTGGATCCTACGTAGGTTTGATTTTTTGCAAAATGAATTTGAAATGCGACTAGTAAAACGGTGGAATTGAAGAGGGACCTTTAACTGATGCTTGTTCTCCTCGGAATAAATGAAGTGTAATCATATAGTAATTATGTAGAGAAACTACACAACATTTAGGTAATTCGTAACTTATGCAGTAGTTAATTAAACATTTCCAAAACGTGAAGGTTCGTGGATGAAGGGGCCACTGGCCCAATGCGTCCTCTGATATAGTGGCACACTCCTCCCTGGTGGGTGTTTTGGATACTCCATGGTGACCTACTTTTTAGGTGAAATCTACCAACTACTTATAATAATAAGTAACATATATAATTATACATACTTATAAAACAAGGCCATTTATCTATGATCTTTAAAGAATAACTACATATATAATTAGACGTGCCTATAAAACAAGGCCATTTATCTATGATCTTTAAAGAATAACTACATATATAATTAGACGTGCCTATAAAACAAGGCCATTCATCTATGATCTTTAAAGAATAACTACATTCAGAACGTTCAGGTGATATTTTTCGCTCACGTTTCAAGTACGCATAATTATCGATCTGCAGGTGTCCACGATAGCTGCAGAGTATGGGGATGATCCCTGTGATTAATGTGACTTTGGGGATTTCCAACAGCTATATGTGGAGAAAAACAAAGTTAAATGGCTCACACCTCCCTACACTTTTAGGCCTAGCTAGCTAATGTTGTGGTGGGGCAGTATCCACCTAAATTTTCCGCTAACAAGTAGTAACAATAATTTTTACTGCAGACAAACCACAACAATGAATGAACCGTGTCATGGGATGATGGCGATTGGTGAACCATGGTGACTTTTTACTTGACAGCTTGTGATTGAACTTGCCAACAAGTCTGTCTAAAGCCCGCCACACACATACCGATTCTTCGGTTGCCAACATGTTGGCGACTACTTTTTCAGTCGGCAACTCAAAATGTAGTCGTTATGTGTAGGCCATTATGTTCTTCACCAACAGTTAGCAACAGTTTTTGCGGAAATCTGGCATCTGAAAAATCGATCGGCCAACGGGTAGTTGCCAAATATTTGTCGGCAGACTTACTGTTGGCTGCGAAAAGTCGATTTGCATATGGCAGGCTTTACAGACAAATCTAGATTATGTCGTCTAGAACAGAAAGTGGCTTGCTTATCTATCAGTGGCGGCGCGTTGCGGCGAGGTAGTTCGAAACGGGTGACATCTGGCGAGTTAACTGGTATCAATCACTCCGTTGGCTGTACTGTACACCCGATATCCAACACAAATAATGCACAGTTGATGCATTTGAATACGCCTGTTCGAAAACTGCCACCATGTCGTAAGTATTTTAGCAGAGATACGTGCTTTTTCGATACGTTCTGTGATTCCGCTACGGTTTATGTAGCGAGTTCGACCTTTTTGCCATTGGGCGATAATATGGGTAGCCAGCATCATGCCATGTCCATGACATGGGCCATAAGCTTGTGTTAATGTTGTTGCCTTTCTGTAACAATTCAGGCAGATACAAAGGTGTTCTCTATATTGTATATGCACAACTTGTTTGATATTTAGAATTGGGAACTAATGATACAGGCCAGAGAGCTCGGCATATCCATAGAAATAGTCTATGGCTATGCTTCATACTGACATACATAACAGTCATAGACATGTGTCAGTGATACTGATAGTCACGTTGCCATAGGGGTACCCGGGTAGCCATAAACCTGCTCATACTGATTTCGGTCATTTTCTAAAGCTGTTCAAAGACTGGATTAAACGGTTAGTAAGGAGGCACTTCTTTAGCCAGAGTTGATAATCTATGGAATTCACTTGCAGACATCATCGTCACAGCACCATCAATAAATACACTTAAAAATCGATTTGACAAATACAGGCTAAACCAGACAGTCAACTATGACAACAAAGACAAGCCAAGAGCGGAACATAGGCAGGTTTGCCTGAAGAGGATATGTATGTACGTAATATTGATGCATAATTGTAGACGTAGGTAGTTGAATTCAGCCATCAATCTACATTGTTCAACTGTGCACTGCTTCTCTTGCAGGGTCATCCTGAGACGACTGCTGCAGACGCCAGCACGATGTCCATGCAGACCACACACCCTGCACAAACTACACCCACGCAACCTCCTGAACGGCATCCCCAGTAGAGTGTTCGGCATTGACCAAACGCCCACCAGATGGCACTCGACACAGTCAACAGAATACTCCAACACATCAGCAGACAGTGCAACAACCAAATACATAATATTTTATCGTTTCCCACAAATTAGGTGGGTGCGGGGTTTGGCGCGTCTCAAGATATACCAGACGGCAGCTACTATACTGATGCTTCCACCCATGTGCTACAGTTACGCTGCCGGTGCAGTTGGTTTGCCAGCTTTGCAAGCTGCATTCGGTGTTGCCGCATTTGCCGGTGTCATGCTGTACGGCATCAGTGGGTACACCCGTAATTTTATCGGCATGTTAAGCCTAAACGAAGCAGAGGATGTTGTTCGGATTTCACACCTGACCTTCTGGGGCAGAAGAAGAGACATCTTCACACCTGTTGAGGATGTTGTTCCACTGGCTGATCTCTCAGAAAACCCAAAAGACGTATATGTGAAATTGTGTCGTTACAGCACGGGTGACGTGTTATATTTGACACTGCGGTTAGGGGGCATCGAGGACATGTCAAAATTTGTCAAGGTTTTTGGATCAATTGATTTATGATAGGAAACAGATGTAGTTTACTAGTCAGTCAGGTCAAATATTAAACTGGTTGAGTGATCATACTTGCATATTAATTTGACATTTTATTTATTACACGGTTAATGTAAACATTTTGGTTTTGGGGTAGGGTCATTCCATATCAAATCACCAGAGTCCACGGACTGTGTCTTCAAATATCTTCAATATTTTTATCAGATATTCCCCACAAAAAGGCAAATGTCATTTTACAAACTTACCCAGGCTCCTGATGGACAACCATCTTATATATATTATATGAATGATGTAACACTGATCTATGGGTAAGGATAAACACAGAGAAAATGTCTCAAACTTTGCTAAAATTATAATGCAAGTAATTTCTGTGCAAAAATGGGTATACCTTCGGTCACAAAAAAAATAATTTTTCTTGGAAACTATTAGTAGTAGGAAGTTATAATTTTACATGTTCATTTGGGTAATATTGGGTAAAAAATAAAGATATAGATTTTAATGCGTGGAGGTTTATGAAAATGTGGTGATTTGATGTGGAATGACCAACTAAGAGAACTAATGAAATTGTAACATTTACTTTTTTTCATAATTGATTTATTCTGTTATCTGACGTCTATTTACCAATTCTTTGACTATTCATATGCAACCATTGTTATGTACACATTTGAAGGATTGACTCTTATACAGACATTCTAAGTAAAGTAAGAGTACACATCCAGTTTGTGTTCTTTCATCAATCATAAGGACACACATAGCTGACACCCATTCCTTTAACATCCACTGTTTTACATATCATGGATACATCAAAAGTGATGGTTTTCACTTATCTTAAGTGAAATGTTGTTTATAGTTATTTGGATGTGCCAATGCTACAATAACATTATTCCAAACCAACAACTGGATACACATCGTTATCACCAACACAAACATTTTATATCAATATATTATTGCAGTTAGTTAGATATCGTAGGTAATTAGTCTTCACTTTGTAGTGGTATTCCTGCAGCCAGGCTCCAAACAATAATATACAATCGTTTCTATCAATAGTCCAAATCTGGAAATTGTACAAAGTACGATTTTGATTTATAGAATTCATTAAAGGTCCCTCTTCGGTCATTATTTTTGCTAGTCTCATTTCTAATTCTTTTTTTTTGTAAAAAATCAAACCTACCTAGTACCCACTGCACTATGCAATCTCGTTGATGCAAGTTAAAATTGAAACTCACGAATTTCACCCATGGTGAAATTTCTTAACTCTGTTGTGTGATCGGCGAGAGAATGGAAGTCACGCCCATGATCGGCATTGACCCGCAGTGGTTTTTTTATTAAATCAAATGCGGATGTTACATAAACTATTTCACAAACTATGTTTGGACAAATCGGATTTGCGATAGTGAACATATTCAAGTAACACTGGACATTGAGTAGTATAATCCATGTCCAGTGTAACTGGCTGTGACTGTATATATATTTCCAACTAACATCATTGAAGTTTATGGTCATTTAATCAAATGTTCCATCCTAAAAACTACATGATGCAGAACTGCCCTGGCTGTGCACAGTACAAAATCGCACATTCAGTTCAACATCTGCAGAACTGCCCTGGCTCTTTCCTCCTGCTCCTCTGTCAACTGTTTTCCTACAAAGAACAATATCTACATCAGAAACAAAGTCAGCAAAATGTAATACTAGTCTGCAGGGCTGGCATGTTTCTGACGAGACGGCAAATACTGCGGTTGATACTACAATATTTACCATCCTGCCAGAAATACTTTTCTGTCATCTAAAGCATCAGAAACTAATAAAGACGTGCCATTTTATTTAATGTGTAGACTGTAATTTAAAATCGATCTATAATGCCTTATTATCCTGTCACCATCCATATGCAAGTACAACTTTTACTCTGTGTATTATATAATTGTGTTTGAATGTGCTTCATTTGTTAGTACATAAGGATTATAGAAATAATAGTTGCACCATGTTTTCACTAGACAACCTGCTTTTAAAACAATCGGCAAGTGTCAGTCACATTTGGGAAAGCATGAAGTGAAACTGGCTGGGGTGTAAGTGACTAAGTGCATACCAGCAATAACATTGGAGAGGGCATCAGTGAACTGAGTTAGGACTCTTGATAGGTGTCAGTGACAATTGGAAAGACAATAACGGGCTAGGCAAGGATTTTTTGTGTGGAGATCTTGGAGTTAAGATTAAGCAATACAAATGTAGTTACAAGCCAGATTGGCCGGTTAAAAGCTCCCCTTGTTGCAATTTCATTACACCAAAGAAGATTTTAACCCAGTTCCAGAAGCAAAAGTTAGATTACTGCACTGAGCTGATACAGTGATAGTGAGCCACAGCCATATTGATTAGGCCTTCTTTCTTGCTTTTATCACCTTGCAATATAAAGTTCTAGTTTCAAGTTTTTCTTGTTTTAATAGTATTATTTTATTATTAACACATACAGCACCAAAGAATATTGTTGTATAGATTTGGTGCTATATAAATAAATAAACATTGGCCTACTTCTTTCTACTTAGCACTGCTTGGACAGTCACCAGTTGCTAGACCTTCATATAGAGATATATTGTTACATGTAAAAGTGCAAATTGATTATGCATAGTTGCATGACATTTTAATAGTTCGGTGTGCACCATGTTTAAGGGTGACAGATCAGCTACAGATGTGTGAATACTTTGATAAAGTACAGAGTACTGTAACACTACTCATGATTTTGTTGTTCTTTCTATGCAAGAATAATGTGGCATAGAAAGAATAATGTATACAATTTCTCTATTCAATAGGCCATACAATGAGCAATATCATACATAAATCCATAAAAGAGATTAGATACTGACAGTGTCTGATGTCAGAAACCTGTCAGAAATTAGCTTCTGACAGTTTCTGACACTGTCCCATCAGAAATACCTTTATGACTGTCAGAAACACAACCTCGCTAGTCTACCATGTTCCCCTTTAAACTATAAGGTGAAACAAAAGTCATGGTTTTGTGGCTGTGCACCTAAACGCGATAATAAAGACTAACAATGTGCAATTAACATCAAGAATATCACTCCTGTTATTTACTCAGAATGTGTTCTAGAAGTGGGAGATTTCGGTCATTTCTCCTGTTGACTGAGGGCTGACATGTTAACCAATAAGCACATACGAAGTTCTGTGAAAATCTTATAACCTAGACTATGCGTGACATATTAAATGATGACAGAGTTTGGACGCAAACAGCATGGCCATATCCTATTGGCGTATACAAAGGAACTTTCAATTGGCGAGCGAACTTTGCTAGACTGACACTCGTGGTGTAAGGTTATCTAACAGTATGGCGTGGCCCATGAAATTTATGCTGTGTTCAACAACCACTTGCACGGTTTTCTTAATTACAGTTACAGTCTTAGTTACAAATAGTTATGCTTTAGTAACTTTTATAGGTGCACAGACCCAAAATTATGACTTGTTTCCCTTTAAAAGAATCACATTATTAATGCTTGTAGATTATTAATACAAGTGCAAGATATGGAACTCAAATACAAACACATTAAGAACTAAAATGAAGCTACTCAAATACAATACATTATAATTTTTTATAGTCAAATCAGTGTTATTAAATATGGCTATGAACAGGGCTGGGTCCAATTATGTAATTGTAATTGATTACAGCAAAATTGTGTAATTGTAATTGATTATGGTTTCGAAATTTTGCTGTAATTGTAATTGTTATATTTTGTATAATATAACATTTATTTCAATTACAATCAATTAAAGTACGTTTCATATCACAAACTACCTGAACGAATTGTCAATAAAAATATAATTTAAGTCTCACATGAGTTGAAAATCAAGACTAATAATAACACCTGCTTATATATTTATATTTAAGTTACAGTATTCACTGTCAGTGGTGCTAGAGGTGGGTAGCCTTAGTGATTAGCCTTTTCAGTAAGTTGGTAACAGCCAGGAAGCAATAAACAATGCACAGACATTGTCAACAAAGGCTAAGCTGGTATTCAAACAACATGGAAAGTCCTGTAGCCTGATATTGCTTCAGAAAATATCAGCTCTGTGAAACATTGCAGAGTTAGCAAGCCAATTACACCCCTTGTGTTGTGGTGGGTTGGAGACAGGTCAGGTGGCAAAGACCATTTATATGGCCTCTCTCCCCATTCCCAACTCACACAAAGCAAAGGGCAGACCAATTAAGAATGTTAGCTCAGAGCAGGAGCTACAACCTCAAAGTTAACACATCATACCCTATTATTAGTATTTTCGGAAAAACAATGTAAGAAATGCACACAGATAAATGTCTGTAAAACTAGAAAGGATGCTTAGAGAATTTTAGGGGATTTTGTCCAATTTTCACATTTTTGTATTTTGTCCTGTGGTATTTGGTTCACTTTTCATATTTTGTGATTTTGTCTGTAAGGTACATGTCCTCTAGGATTATGTCCGGATACTGCATTGTATTTTGATATAACGAAAACATTTTAAACTGCTATCTTTTTATTTAGTATAATTCAAAGTCAAAGTTCAACAAAATGTACAAACATTACCGTTATATTTGTTTATCAATTGTGTGCAAAATATTTAAATTCAGCAAAACGTGCAAAAATACATAATTAACAAATGCTGAATATGCTTGGTTCCGCATAATGTAATTGTAATTGAAACAGTGTAATTGTAATTGATTTGGAAAATTATGACTGTAATTGTAATTGAAATAAAAATTTTAATGTAATTGTAATTGATATAATTTGTGTAATTGGACCCAGCCCTGGCTGTGAGGTGTGGAAGGTATATTTAAAGGGGAACTGAAGCAATTTTGTATTTTGCCGTATATTTAAATATATATTATCTAACTATGCATTAATGGTGACAGATACCTGCTAATGTGTGAGATAAACTGAAAAACTGATTTTGTTCGAGACAAAAATCGACAAAATACATCACTGCGTATCGCCATCTTGTTGTCGAAACGAGTGGTTTGAGTCGCGTATATCTAATCAATGTAAATTTTCGATTTTTTGAGATTTATTTCGTAAATAGGCATTCTGGAGCGAAAAAAAAGATATGGGTCTCTGTTATATATACAAGTGTTTACACACGTCAACAAAATAGCGTTTTTGTTCGTTCCAAATAAAAAAAGTTAAAGAAATTACAACAAAACACGCAAAAAATCGTCGAAAACGCCACACTTCTCGAACACACGAGACGCTAACCAACGAGAATATGCGATAACGGAATACCGGAACTATTTTTTACTTGTTGACAAGATGGGTGCATCGCTTGTGACAGTTTTACCAGATCTGCTACTAGCGATTAGTGGTTTACTGAACTTCCGTAATAGTTTAGTCTATCTTTGGAGAAATGGAAACCACAGACGAAGAGTCTAGTTCGACAGGCCACACGGAAACAACGGTTGACAGTCGTAAAGTGTCACCGAGTGTGCGAGTCACGCTCCAGACTCCAGGTCGGCTTCGCCTTTGTTGACGTTGGATTCAGGAAAAATTACAACAGCGCTTTGACTGCCAACGATTCCTGACTAGGTAATGTGATGTGGTGAACCTGTGGAAATTACGTCCCGATGTCTGCGCACGTTTACGTTGAGTCATCATGCTGCGCCGAGGAAGCTACCATGCATAGGGCTAGGCTATGGCTATGCAGCACCGTGTGCCCGACCGCTTTGGTGCTTCCATTACCGTACGAAGGCGAAGACGATGTCGATGATTTTGTACTGATATGCACAAACAGAGCGGTGCTAGATGTTGGCCTGCTGTCATTGCATGATTTGCATGCCGACTCATTGATTCGCCCTATAGCTAGCAGGTCAGTAATTCAATTGTTATCGAATCGTTGCCATTTTAATAATCATATTTTTTCTGCATATTTCTTTTACCTAGCCCGAGGGCGAGGTCCGAACTACAATGGCAATGCAAGCAGGCTCTTCTCTTTATTTTGTATCTAATCTAATGAAGTGTACCGTGACTGTATTTTAATATTGTGTTTGATTTTGTGTTGAATAACATTGATGACAATAATAACATGAGGGTTTATTTAATTCATTATGTGAATATATATATATTCTTAGATGTTACCATAATTGTGATTGTAATAATGATTGTAATCATGACTACATTAGTAATTGTGATTGCAATAATTACTGTAATCATGATTACATTAATATTCGTACTTGTAATCACCCCTCTCTTTATAGCACACCACAACACCTTGTTGTTTGGTGCAATGTAATCATTTAAATAACAATAATTAACTACTGACAGTATTTAATGTTCACAGTTTTGCAACTATTATGGTAATTATGGAATTAGTGCTATCAACTAACCCTGACAAATTATATTTCAGGCTCAGGAAAGGCAAGATCTGTGATGTCTATTCTGAACCGAATTGAATTGATGGAAAATTTAGCTATGGAGATTGACCTGACACAGGTGAGTGTACTGATAGTCTGATATAGACAAATTGTGAGGCACCCACAGTATGCAGCAGGTCGAAAAACAACCTGGAAAACTACAAAAATTCCCACTAAAATATTAATAACTGAATGATGTGAATGCCTCCTTATCCATATCCCACTTCTGTCAACAAAAATGTTACCTGCAGCATCTTGCACACACAATTTCATTTATATTGAGACCAACATAAAATATACCAACAGTTTATTCACATAGAAAAACAATTACCAAAGAAATAAGGCTAACTAGAACGACTGAAACCATTGACTAAAAACAGTGACTTCTACCACAGGGAAATACAACCTGGAACATGGATATCACAGTTACACACATCATTATTATGCCACAACATATCAAATATACTGGTAGTTTAGCTTAGGAAATAATTAATCTTTATAAAGCCAAGGCATTTAACTGTTTGACTAAAAACAGTGACTTCTACCACAGGGAAATACAACCTGGAACATGGATATCACAGTTACACACATCATTATTATGCCACAACATATAAAATATACTGGTAGTTTAGCTTAGGAAATAACTAATCTTTATAAAGCCAAGGCATTTAACTGTTTCACCATCATCATCTGTACCAATGGCAATAGACTACTTGTTTTGATTGGACAGTAAATGTACACCAATCATGTGTAACAATATTACTTGTTCTGACTGACAGTAAACGTACACCAATCATGCATACCAATACACTACTTGTTCCTACCAACAGTAAATGTACACCAATGATCTCATTCTGGAATCTGCACCATTTCACTAAGTCTTCTGACAGTAAATGTACACCAATCATGTGTATCCAATATACTACTTGTTCTGACTGAATCTACTACTTGTTCCTACCGACAGCAAATGTAAACCAAGCGTCTCATTCTCTACCAACTACACTACTTGTACTGACAGTAAATGTACACCAATCATATGTATCAATACACTACTTGTTCTGACTGATAGTACTTGCACACCAACCATCTGTTCCAATAAACTACTGGCACTAAATATACACCAATACACTACTTATTCTGACTTATAGTACACATACACCTAACATATTCAATTCACCTTTCACTTATCCAGGAGTAGAAATCAGCACCCTTTCCTCTGACAGACACCCCAGTATCCGAAAGACCTTGGCTGATAGATCAGACATGAGTACAACCTGTGTCACAGTTTATGGCTGTTTGGTGTGTGGCAGGTGCAGAAAAGTGACATAAGTTTTCCTCACGAATGACAAACTTCTTCTCTTTCTCATAGGTGTCGGAGCTGCTTGAGTCACCCTCGGTTATGTCGCTGTTATCACATAGTGTGCATCATCTGCACCAATGTCTTTGTTCTCACTGAATCTGATGGAAGCTTCACATAGGAGTAGTTCATTGGTGCAATAATGTCATCCGTGACTACAGCAGTATTCGCGAAGTGTTGCACTTGAAATATCATTACCGGATCGATTTGCATTTCAGCATCAGTTGTATGTGGTGCCACAGCAGTAGTAGCAGTGATGGCACTAAAGGTGACATCCGTAATGTAAAGATTGACGGCATCACCCGTAGCGCTGGATGCTTCAAAACTAGTATCTGTACTTGTACGAACCAATGGTGAATCCTTCATCTGAAAAGATTACACATACGGTGACTTGAAAATTTTACAAAATTCATCTTTTGCATAATAAAAGTGAATCACAATGTGAGAAACTTTCCCTTGTATATATTATTTTTAGAATATAAGAGTGCCAGTGTCATATAGAATATATAAAGTAATCAACCACAGGGAAAAGCATTTTCCCTATGGAGCCATGTTAATTCAACCAATGGGTCTTTCACAGATCTCTTAATGTTTTTAATGAATCTGTTTGGTCAGTTTGATGAATGCCACTGGTAACATAACCAAACGCATGTAACCAAAATTGTAACATCTTAGCTCAAATGTGCATTATATTATCTAATCAACATTCCACTGTTTTCAATGGGCCAGGGAGGTAAAAATTCTATAAGGAGTCCAAATTCCATAACAAAATATGGACCCATAGGTTCACTTTCTATGGGGTTCCTTATTTTATATCTGACACTCGAGTTAGATAACATAATGCATGAATATTGTTATTGGACCAAATGCAGATCTATGTTTGTGACATCTTTATCTTATAAATGCTGCACGCACACACACATACCTGCCCACACACACACACATATATATATATATATATATATATATATATATATATATATGTATATATATATATATCTATATGTGTATATATGTATATATATAATTATTAGGTATTATACTGAAAGCATCTGCTAGATAGTATGGTGCATGGACAAAAGCCCCACAGACATAAGCTTGTTTCAATTCAATTATACTGTTCATGACTGTTGCTGTAGTACACAGAGACAAGATATTGTCATGAATATACTTCAGGCATGTGGTCAATTCCATTCGGAATTGGAATTGGCCCTCAATTCCAGTTCCGAATTGGAATTGACTTTAATTTTTTTATTGGAATTTTTTTCAAAAATTATTTTTTGGGAATTGGAATTGATTTTGTTGGAATTATTGACTTGATACTATTAATATTTACCCTTATATTTATTTATATTACTTTTAAAATCATATTTGTCTGCTATTAGCATGTCACCCTGAATCTGGTAACAGCCAGGAAGTTGTCAACATTACAGCATAGACACTGTCTACTCTGGTATTGAAACATTGTGACCAAGAACAATATAATCAAGCATTTGCATCAAAAAGAGATATGCCCTTATCAGATATCTGTCAATTCTATTTTTAAACATATTCACACTACTAGCATTAACACAATCATTTGGCAGTTTGTTCCATTCATTTATCACCCTCTGTGAGAAAGAGTAGTTTCTCATGTCCAACCTACAGTTGCTAATGCTGCTTTGTGTCCTCTGGTTCTACTGCCTTCTTTAAGTTTGAAGAACATATTCCTATCAACATCCTCATAATCGTTCACTATCTTAAACACTTCTCATTTGGTCTCCTCTTAGTCTCCTGGTCTCTAGTGTTGTCAAACCACATTGTAATAAGCGACTTTCGTAACTAAGGTCTCTTAATTCTGGAATCATTTTAGTTGCTCTTCGTTGTATTCTTTCTAGCTTATCTATGTCTTTTTTACGATATGGCCTTCATGCTTGAATACAATATTCCAAATGTGGTCTAACTATTGCTTTGTACAGGAGTACAATTAGATGTTTCTCCTTATACGTGATAGTTCTCCTAATTAGCCCTAGAAATTGATTTCCTTTGAAGCAGCAATCCCACACTGCTCTGAAACTTTCATGTCAGCATTAAATGTTACTCCTAAATCCTTTTCTTGTGTGGTTCTACCTAGTACAGCATCCCTCATTTTATATTCCTCGTCCATATTTCCATGTCCTATGTGTATACATTTACACTTCCCAAAATTGAATAACATTTGCCATTTTTCTGACCATTTAACAATTTTTTCTAGATCATCCTGTAAACTTTGTTTATCTGTATCATTAGTAACCTTTCTGAATACTTTTGTGTCATCTGCAAATTTGAGTACTTTGCTAGATATGTCATCCTCCAAATCATTTATATATATATATATATATATATATATATATATATATATATATTAAAAACAGTATAGGGCCTAATACTGATCCCTGTGGTACCCCTCTCAAAACAGATTTCCAGTTTGAAATCTCACCATCTACTATTACTCTCTGTCTTCTGTGTGTAAGCCACTTTTCTATCCAGTTGATTACATAATTGCCTATACCATGGGCTTTTAGTTTAAATAACAATCTTTGATGTGGCACTTTATCGAAAGCTTTCTGAAAATCTAAGTAGACAACTGATTTTAACAAGATTTAACAAGATTTGCCATCCAAGCCAAAGGCCCAGATGGCAAGTGGACAAGGAAGCCATTGGCTTATCGAGAGTCCGTCATCTACCCACTTTGTAATTTCTTCTAGAAAACATAAGAAATTGGTTAGACATGACCTTGCTTTTAGGAAGCCTACCCCACTTGAATGCAGCCCCTTGTTTATCCAAGCCTAATGTTCAGCCCACAAGTTTCCCATAATAAACATGTCACTGGTCATCTGTACAATGCTGTTACATGTGGCTGTAGGGTTTGCCCTTTGTAGTAATTAAAAATGTCCCCATGGAGAATACATGTTGGAGATTAGGATGTTGAAGACTCAAACTTTCCAGTAAATTTATGATACCACCACTGATAGCGATATAAATCTGACTCCTAGCATATTTGCTCCCCCCCCCCGGACATCTGCCCCTTTTTTCTATGATAGTTGACAAGTGAAAATCAGTTTGCAGTTTTATCATTATTGCTACAATAACATAACATTCAATGACAAGTCAAAGTCACTTTAGCCTAATGCAATGGCCTATCCCCTGGAGTGTGTATGAGATATTCTTGTCACCAGTTGTCTTCCAGGTATCATTGATAGTCAGATCAGTGGTGGAAGATGGGTTCTTGGGGTGATGCTTCCACAAACAGTGGTGGACAGTAACGAGTCAGAGATCAGCTGGTTTGGAGTGCCCCTGGTATTAGCTGCCTTAGTTTTCAGGTCCTCACCGACCTTGACAGCTTCTATCGGTGCCATGTCACCATCATGGTTGCAGGCAGTTTTGTTGATCGCATTCTGGATCTGGAGATCAGATCAGTGACCACAGCACCCTTGCATGATCAGGATCAACGCTGGCTTCACTCCCATTGAAGAGTAATCTTGTTGGTCCCCCTTCTTGGTGTAGGAATGACACTCAAAACATAGCTTCTGACCTCCTCAGATGCTAGTAGTAATTTCCATGGTGAAGTTATAAGTGAATTCTGACAACTCTGGCTTGTGCATCCAGTTTTATAGGAAAATGGAGTCACTCCAACTCTCCATGGTAAATGCAATTCAAAAGAAACCTTGTTGAGATGGCTTCTTTCAAATATCCTCAATTGTGCTAACAGGTCCAGGTCCTAATGTCACTGGCTTCTTCCACAATTGCAATAAAGATAATCCTTTGATTACAGGATCACCTCCAACTATATAAAGTAATTTACTTGGCTGATCTGGCACAAAGAACATTAATTGCAATTAGGGTAATATATATCTTGAATTCATGTTCAGAAATAAAAAATAAGTTAAAAAAACATTTCTTAAAAAAACTTACAAATAATCCAGAGGCTACGGACAGGGGGCAAATGTCCAGATTTTGAATAAGGCAAGGGGCTAATGTCTGGGGGGGCAAGTGACAAAGGGGCAAATGTCCGGGAGGAGGGCAAATGACCTGGACTTGATATATATATATATGTGTGTGTGTGTGTGTATTTAACAAACAATAATTTTGTAATCATATCTAATTAAATATGATTGTGCACACGTGACAAATAAAACTGTGTTAAAACGAATTGGATTTGAATTTTTCCTTAGCCTAGGATTTTAACAGTTGGAATTGATTTTTTGCAAGACGGAATTAGAAATGATTTTTTGGAATTGACAAAACAGAATTGTCCCCCATGCCTGATAGACTTCCTTCATATGTATAGCTTGTACTAATACTATTGTGGGTTGCCGATAGTTGCCCCCTCCCCCCACGATATTCATTACAGTGTTATCAGTCGACTCAGAATAAAATGTAATTAATACATCTCTTTATGAACTTCCGGTTATTACATGTGGGGTTTAATCTGATCAATAAAGCAAATTAATTTTATATAATTTTGCCTTATTGTCAAGTCACAAGAATTCAGACAGAAATTGTAAAGTGTCATTATAGAAAGCAGACATGTAATCTGACAGTGTTCAACTGGGTAGATGACGATGCCTTAGTTAGTTTCCTCTCCAGCTAGACATTGCATGGGTGAAATACATTTTATTAAATATTTAAATACTTTTAAAAAGTTTGTGTAACTGCATTTGCACTTAAGCACAATGAAAGTATTTGTATATTTAAATATTTCCATAAAGAATTTGAAATGTAAACAGCAACAGCAGGCTTCTGTTGCGCTATAGTCTATACTGTCTTTTGGTGTGTTTCTCCCATGCATCTACCCCCTTAGGCTTAGCCTTACGCTTGCCGCTTGGTCTCTAGGCATTTAGAACACTGGAGTATGAGACTTATTATGACTGTCAATAAATAATATCAAATTATTTTCTTGAATAATTTTGCCTAGTACATACGCCATGGCCCATGTTATAAGGCTGCAGTATATCCTGTAGCACTTATTGAGTTATTGTTATTGTTTTGAGTACGGCCACGTATTGACGGTACGTCTGATCACGTCGAAAATAAATCGGCGGATAGGAAAACACTCGTAATTATATCAAACTATTAACAGTTACTCGCACTTTATTGTATTCATACATTTCGATTTACTGTGGGTTATATATATGCTGACGTTGAAGCACAGCTGTGCTTATTGGGGTGGAACTATATTGTAATCGTAGTGATAAGTCACAATGGTAACGGTAATCCAATTTACTAACCTGGTTTCGGCTCGTCGCTTCCTGCGCATCGCTCTGCCCTTTGATATCTGACGTTTCCTTGTCGCAGAATAGTCTGTAGATGCATGGTCATATGCGGAAAAAAAATCAAAGATGGAACGGTGTCTTTGACCAAGAATGACATCTTGATGCTCTCCGTCTGTCCATGCTCATCACAGTCTTTTGTCGGAAAAGTGGTCACTCGCAGTGCCTACGGCTGGCGGACACGGCAATTTCCGCATTTGCAACCACCTTTTCCGCTGCAAATTCTTCCTCGGAAGTCGATCAAAAGTTTTTTCCTTGAATTTATAGTACTAGTTGATATATTCAGGAGCCATCCAGTGTACACCAGTTTTCTTTTTATTCGATTTTCCATGCGTTTCGGCCGTTTTTCCGAGAGGTTTTTACTGTGTGAACGCCGTGCCAGGAGCTCGTACTCAAACCACTCTGCCGCTGAGCCCCCCGCAGAGCAATATGGCGCCGCCCAGCGAAGATAATGGCAAAGTTTAAAAGGATATTACAAAATTACCGTGGCGTTGCGCCCATCATATAAGGGTGATATATACTGTAAATGGTATGTTATTATGTTTGGGCTATGGTTGTTCGAGTGCTTCACCCCCCCTTTAAGTGACAACCGGAAGCTGGACACATTACTATTCAAGTGTTTAAGGAGAATATTAAAAGTCAGATGGCTGCACAGTTAGAAGTACTGATATTCTAATTAAAATTAATGTAAAGATAAGCATAAAATACAGATGGATTTGGATCAGACACATACTGAGGATGAAAAAGACAGTCGTTGCCTAACAGCTCTAGCATTGACACTTGAAGGTTAGGCTAACATTGCCAGTGGCCACAGGCCACATGGTATTGGATTTGACTAAACAAAAGTGCCCACAAAATGTATTCACCAGTTTGTTGAAATGTAACTTTAATCCAAAATCACTTGCAAATAATTCCAGCACTGGACACTTGCCTTCTGGCTGCTTCTTGCTGTCATCTTTCTCTTCCTCCTCATCTGAAGAGTCTGCAGTGATGAGTAGTTCCTCTGCCTTTGTCACAGTTAGCGACCTTGCATTGCCCTTCAGCCCATCGATGTATTTCAACATCAATGCAAAGTTGGCAACTGACATCTAATAAAAAACCCCATAATTTTTTTACTGATTCTATCCACCTTGTGTATGCGGTTTTTATAACTGTATAAAAATGTATGTATGATAATGATGGCCACGTTAAAACAGTTACTAGTTATAACTACATACACCACTGTTACATTTTTAAGATTTCTATTTAACAAAATTACATTGTCTGGCAGGCATTTTATCATTCTCAAATATACTTTTAAGTGTAAAAAAGCACTAGCAATCTACTAAAGAAATATCAAAGTAATTTTAGGTGGTGCAAAAACTAAGTTTACCTTCACAAACATTTACAGAAATTGAGGATCTACTCAAAACAATAAACATACGCCTAAATATAATAATTGCCCTAATTAAGCTACACGTACTACCAACGTTTGCCACACACACACCTACCCTGTCTGTGTCATACAGGTGACTGACACACACACATACCTACCTTGTCTGTGTCATACAGGTGACCGACACACACACACCTACCTTGTCTGTGTCATACAGGTATTTGTCACACACGCACCTACCTTGTCTGTGTCATACAGGTGATTGACACACACACATACCTACCTTATCTGTGTCATACAGGTATTTGTCACACACGCACCTACCTTGTCTGTGTCATACAGGTATTTGTCACACACGCATACCTACCTTATCTGTGTCATACAGGTATTTGTCACACACGCACCTACCTTGTCTGTGTCATACAGGTATTTGTCACACACGCATACCTACCTTATCTGTGTCATACAGGTATTTGCCACACACACACCTACCTTGTCTGTGTCATACAGGTATTTGTCACACACGCACCTACCTTGTCTGTGTCATACAGGTATTTGTCACACACGCACCTACCTTGTCTGTGTCATACAGGTATTTGTCACACACGCACCTACCTTGTCTGTGTCATACAGGTATTTGTCACACACGCACCTACCTTGTCTGTGTCATACAGGTATTTGTCACACACGCACCTACCTTGTCTGTGTCATACAGGTATTTGTCACACACGCACCTACCTTGTCTGTGTCATACAGGTATTTGTCACACACGCACCTACCTTGTCTGTGTCATACAGGTATTTGTCACACACGCACCTACCTTGTCTGTGTCATACAGGTATTTGTCACACACGCACCTACCTTGTCTGTGTCATACAGGTATTTGTCACACACGCACCTACCTTGTCTGTGTCATACAGGTATTTGTCACACACGCACCTACCTTGTCTGTGTCATACAGGTATTTGTCACACACGCACCTACCTTGTCTGTGTCATACAGGTATTTGTCACACACGCACCTACCTTGTCTGTGTCATATAGGTGTTGCAGCAACCACACCTGTCGTACTTTCTGGAAGCTCCACTCCTCTCTGTTATTGCACCACTGTTGCAGGTATTCAAGTGCCAAGGTTCCCGCCTTCGCGTCTGCCTCATTAGATTCTGTCTTCGCCTTTTGTTCCACTTTCCTCGCCTTCTTTGCTGCCCGCTTCGCTCTCTTCTTCTCTCTCATCTTCCTCTTTGCTGCAGCTTCACTGGCTCCAATCTTCTTCTCCTCCTCCGACTTGAATGTGGCAGCAACTGCGTTCTTATCTGACTTCTTTACTTTATCTTTGTCTGTGCGTTTCATGCGCTTTTTGTCTGGAGAAATGTCCACGGAATGTTCAGGGGCTGTTTGTTCATCACACTCGCCAGGCTCTACCTTCTTTCGTTTCTTCTTCTTAACCTTCACGGTGACTGGGTCAACACATTCACTTGATACTGCCTCTCCATCAAAGCCAATCTTTCTATTTTCCTTCTTCATTGTGCCACAAACAAGATAACCTAGACTTTATTGATATTTTCAGTCAACAGACACGTGTTAGAATCTCCAAATGTATTTGATGCCTTTTGTATAGTTTATTTTTCGAGTGGAGCGTAGTTGAGAAGCTTCTCAATGAGATCAACGTGAGACAACAGCATGCGCCGACAGCAGTATCGCTTGAGACCGAGGGCGTCCAGAGCGTCCCCCTCAGTATACTCGGCCTGCAGGAGCCCAAGGTACGCCTCCCACTTGTTGCCAATAACTTTGCCGCATGTGAAACAACGCACAGGTATAATCATCTTCACTTTGTCACGTCAGTGGGTGAGCTGAAACATTCATTAACATGTCATCTACACTAAAATACACAACAAAACAAGTAACTTCAAGATTTTTTATTTTAAATGTGCAATATTCAGATCATTGTTGAAACCCTGATTTGATACTTGGTAATTAATGCATAAATATGTGTTGAGATGATGAATGCCTACTGCAGTACAGGGCTGTTTAGGATCTATGCCTTGCCCTAGGTAGGGATGTCAATGGAATTTTTAGATTGCATATCTATTTTATTTTAGTTGTTTTCTGCATCCATTAGAAATTTAAATGTGGAAAAGTTTTAAAATCGGTGAAAAAAGTACTTTTTGAGATGATTTTTTAAGACTTATCATGTATGCATACACACACGCATTTCCTTTGTGCCGAGTTAAAATGAGTTGACAATATTACAATGATGGGAACGAGATGAGTTGTTTTCATTGCCACTTTTAACACCATAAGCAACTGCTAGTGTAGTCATTCAAGGTGTAATAACTTTATAATTTTAGCTTTAGTTTTATATATCACAACAGTATATCGAAAGTTGCAGCATCATTTATAAGGCAAATTGTCTCATTGATCGAAATGGAATGTATATATTATACTGTTCTTTGTTTTTACCACATTTCAGTTATTGCTGTGAGATGTGGGGAAACCCCTACACCACAAACATTCATGGCATTAATATATTACAGAAACGAGTAATTCGGTTAGTTTGTGGAGTAGAACGTCTGGAACATACGAGCACTCTTTTTCAACAATTAGGCGTTCAAAAATTTGTAAATTTAGTTAAGGTCAAGACGGCTATTATTATGTTTAGGGCTTTTCATAATGAATTACCAAGTAAGCAAAATTTTTTAAACCATGTGTCTGTATATGGTACTAGACAAAACGGTTCATTATGCATAACTCATTTTCGTATTAATTCAAAATCAATATGGAGCGAGATTATGGAACTCTCTTACTGAAAAAATTACTACTTGTAGAACTATACAAGCATTTAAAAAGTGCTACAAGTTAGATATTATTGCAACGTATTAGTCACAATTTGTTTAGCAACGATTTTCAATTGTTACATGTACGTATCATGTGAGTTAACGGCTTAACATGCCACGGGGTGCACCACAGATAAGTATTGCACTTCTGTGCACCCCATTTCCAACTCACCCGTGTGTATTCTTCAATAATTCACATTTGTTGTACATTTGTTAGTAATTTGTTGTTATTTATTGTATTGCAACTGTGTGTTGGAATAAAGGATTGATTGACTGATAGGTATGTTGGATACTAAGCTCTGGTGTCGCATTGGCATTGCTCTGTAACGCCCTGGTATAATGTGAACAAGGGAGAAATGCCCTAAATCATACCCCTAATGTGTTTTTATGTGCCTCCAAGCAGTTTTAAAGTTCTGTATCTAAAATTTGCTGAAAATGTATTGTATTGTAAAAATTACTCAGAGGAGATGCCTTAGCCATAGCAGACTATTATTAGTAGTGAAAAACACAGTCGTAGAATTGTCAGATGCCTAATCAAGTTGTAAGCATTTCCCAATTTTCGACACAAGTAGCTGATCGGTTGATATCCTTAAATTTATTATGTCAAGTGCTTTTCATTATATTATAAATATTGCTCTATAACAATTATATATTACTATTATACTAGCATGTGCGTATGTTTTGTGTGCAGTCGTAATTTCATTTTTTATGAATCAGACTGTGGGCCGAAATGACTATTCTTAGAATTCCGCCACTTAGAATTCTGCTACTAACATGGGCCAAATCGAGAGTAATTAATTTCAATAGCAGTTTTTTTAACGAAGTGGGCCGAACCATCCATGTGCGTGGGCCAAAATGACCAGGCCGAACCATCTGTGTGCATGGGCTGACTCATCCTGGATCCCGTTTGATTACACTTTAATTATATGTTTGTTTACAATAATTTGTCTAACTGTGCTGCGGCTATTAGAAATTATAGGTAAATAGACATATATTTATGTCTCCTCAATATTTTTGCATCAACATAAATAACAATGATTCTACTCTGCTGTCTCTAGTTGACCTAGACGACCCTCTAGTTAGCAATGCCAAAGCTTGTTAGGTGGCGCTAGTAGTGCTGTGATCAGCAAGTTGACGTGTACCCGCAGAAGCCCGTTTATAGGGGGTGCCTATTATGGTCCATAGCAGCTGACATAGACCACCTATAATAAAAGTACGCATATGCCCGTAAAGCTGAATCAACGTACTTTACTCTGATATACATCGTGTTTTATTTCTTTAAGTGAAAGTATTCTTTTATTCAAGGTGAAAATGTCATGATTTTCACAAATCCGGGATTCACCTAGATTCACGAAAAAAAATTGTATGTCTTTCATTAACCATTTATTAACATTACTAGACAATATTTGGGCTTAGCCAGCTCTGGCCAGTAACGTACATCACTCTTAAAAGTGACGCCCCCACGTGTGACGATGTCAACAATTCCTTGCATTTTGGGTTGTTAGATGACACCACCCTTGCACTTGCAGTGATAAAATTCTACTACATAAATAATGATATATGGCACTCATTTTAAATATTTAGCGTCCGGTGAATGGATGAACTTTTATTTACAAACATGAATAAATGTAAATTCTGCATTTTACTGATACATTTTCGTAGTCAAGCTGGATGCTTAAAATCGTAAACGGCACCATCTAGCCAACAATACTTTGTCATGTTATCACAGTGAGCATTTCAAATTAGCTTGTTTAATTGATTAATTACACACGTGTATCTACATAAACACAGTCCCTTGATCTATGCAATCTAATATATGACCTGGTGGCAACATTCTGAAGACAAATTATTTGGTTATACTCAACTATGTACACCCTACTTTTGTGAATCGTAAAATATTTTACTAGTAGATCATCTAACTCAAATTTGTTGCATGGTACATAATGTTATATAAATGGTAAAATGTCTCCAGCAGCTGTTTACTTGTTGACCTACTTAGCATTACTTATATAGGCACCTTGTAAACAATACATCATTTTCATTATATAGTAGTTACTTAGTGTTCAATAAATGCTATATATAATATAATACTCAGACTCACAACTATAAGCATGCATCACACACTGTGTGTATACATTTTATTTCCTATGTAACCATGCATGATACAATTTCATCTTTGTTATCATCATCAACATGAGGTGCCATCCCCTCTCAGAAGGTCAGCTATCACAGACAGCTACTCATATCTGCATTGTGCCATTCTGAACAGATCTTCATACTTCATGTTCTCCATTCATGCAGTTGTCTCTCCATGTGGCTCTTGGTCTTCATCTGTCTCTCAGTCTTACTGTTAACCATTTTTTTTAATATTCCCATTTAATTTCCTTTTTTGTCTGACAGTTTGACCAAAACCACTTCAGTTACAGCTATTAAAGACACTACAGCACAGACAACATACATGTGTCTATAGCATATATGAACATGTCGTAATTCAGTGCATATAGTGTATCATATTTAAGTCTATAAACACGGTCCCGTATAATCATAATGTGGCCAAATTTGTCAGTGTTTGCAACTCTGTTGCAAGCAAAATAATGAAGCTACAGTTGTATGTTAACCACCATTATTTCGGTTGACAAAATGTAGTAGTTCCAGCATACGCAAAAAAGTACATTAAAATTAATATTAGTCTATTTTTTAAGCCAGGTAGGCTTTTTTTTTATCAAAATAGAAAAAAACCGTGTTTTGAAAACGTTGACGGGGGCGTCTTTAAAGTGCTCTAACATGAAAATTAATTAACATACAGCCATACAACTGATACCATGATGTATAGTAATAATATACCTTTCCAAGGCAATTATGTATAAAAGTTTGCATTAACTTAATTATCTCAAAATGGTCCAGCATAGCCATTCTACAGTCTACTCTGAATTTCTTATCACTGTGATAGTCTATCACGAAACATGGGGAACGTATAAAACGAAGCCTTTATCTCTTGTAAGTATCTATAAATTTTACAAAATCGACATACTAGTTTGCCAATAAAAAACTACAATTAAAAAGACAATTTTGTCAACGTACCTCGTGCGCATTTACTAAAACGGAAGTCAATACTGTGAAATATTTAACCGCCAACCCGATATAACGGACATAAGGCGCGATTCATACTCCCACCAGTGGCGCCACTAACCACTATCCACTGTTGACCTTCCCGAATGTAGGGCGTATTAAATTGCGATATGTGAATTTAAACAATTCATACGGTGTGACATAAGTGCAATTTGTAGAAGCTATTGGCTGTGAACTAAGCATTTTTTGAGAGTTTAACAGGCGGAGGGATTTATGGGAATTTTTCTGCTATGGGCCACGTACGTGGGCGCATGATGATACGAAGATGAAATTGTATCAGTCTGTTTTGGTGAATGGTAAATTTTCTGACATGAGATTGACGCATACGGGCTCGCCCCAGGGTTGTTGTCTCTCACCCTCCTATACATCTTGTACACTGACAACTTTAGAAGTGCTCACGCAGACAGGTTTTTAGTGAAATTTGCTGATGACTGTGCCTTACTTTCACTTCTTTTTGGTTCCCAACAAGATCATGGCCCGGCACTACGAGATTTTGTTGAGCGGTGTGATGACTCCTATATAAAGTTTAATGTATGTAAGATCAAGGAGTTAGTAACAGAATTTAGAAAACACAGTCAAAGTCCTGAAAAAAACACCATTCATGATCAAGAGGTTGAAATTGCATGACAACACTGAAGTAGTCGTCAAGAAATGTTAGCAGCGCCTGTACTTTCTTAGAAAATGAAACCCATTCTCTGTTGATAAAACAATTTTAAACCTGTTTTACAATTCTCTGTTGGTAAAACAATTTTAAACCTGTTTAACAAGTCTTTTATTGAGAGTGTTCGTTGCTCTTCGTGTATCTGCTTGTATTTCAACCTGAGTGTTAAAAACAAGAACAGTTTACAGAAGATTGTACGTGTCAGCTCCAAAATAATCGGAGAGACTCAGAGAGACATCACTCAGTTTTGTGAACAACAGGTACTTAGGGAGGCACGTTCTATCTTAGCTAATGATAGTCATGCTCTATATCCCATGTTTGACACTCTGCCGTCGGGGCGCCGTTTTAAGTGCCTCTCGTGCAAAACAAACCGTAAGAAGTTATCCTTTATTCCTGCTGCCACCAGTCTTCTCAACAATGTGAAATGAATGTAATGTGTGTATGTTCTAGACATATTTAGTGGTTACAGTGTGGAATGCACTCCATGTGTTCATGTGACAAATTATTGTTCTTGTGACTACGATGACGTGAGTCAGTAAAACGCTGTTACCCGGGGGGGGGTACTCCTTATACTGAGGTATACATGTATGTGTCGCGCAAATGCCCCTGTTTTGGCCATTTTTCTCTCTCTGTCCGAAGAAAAAATGTAAATTTTCTCTCTTTGTGCCCCAATTAAACCTGATAATTCTCTCTTTTATCGAAGAGGAAATTTCCCAATGAAAACGTTCCGTCCGGGCTTACCTTACACTTATAGATATTAGATAAATTGCTCAATAATTCTCTCTTGGGACCATACATTTCTTGATTTCTCTCTCTCTCCTCTCTCTCTCTCTCTCTCTCTCCCTCCTCTCTCTCTCTCTCTCTCTCTCTCTCTCTCTCTCTCTCTCTCTCTCTCTCTCTCTCTCTCTCTCTCTCTCTCTCTCTCTCTCTCTCTCTCTCTCTCTCTCTCTCTCTCTCTCTCTCTCTCTCTCTCTCTCTCTCTCTCTCTCTCTCTCTCTCTCTCTCTCTCTCTCTCTCTCTCTCTCTCTCTCTCTCTCTCTCTCTCTCTCTCCTCCTCTCTCTCTCTCTCTCTCTCTCTCTCTCTCTCTCTCTCTCTCCCTCTCTCTCTCTCTCTCTCTCTCTCTCTCTCTCTCTCTCTCTCTCTCTCTCTCTCTCTCTCTCTCTCTCTCTCTCTCTCTCTCTCTCTCTCTCTCTCTCTCTCTCTCTCTCTCTCTCTCTCTCTCTCTCTCTCTCTCTCTCTCTCTCTCTCTCTCTCTCTCTCTCTCTCTCTCTCTCTGTCCATGTGCTCCATTAGGTTCTGGCACACCCCCACCGCTTTAGTATGGCAGTACCCCCCCCCGGGGCTGTTACCTACGCTATATTTTACATTTTAATATTTTATATACTGTGCCCGTCCAAACGACGATGGAATTGCCCTGAATGGGATGAATAAAGTTATGTTGTATTGTATTTTATTGTATTGTATTGTATAAGACATAGCAGTGAAAGTCATACAGCTGGACTGCTCTTTCTGTCTGTCCTGCTGTTGGCACTGGCAACGGCATGATTATGTCATCCAAGTCATGTGTGCTCGTGTCCTCTGCATCTGGAAAAAAAGAACTTTAAGCTCTCATATTTTGCTGTTTTGTGTCGGCGCGTGAAAGTGGTTTCCACTTCATTCTTTTCTACATCAATGCTGAAGATGCGTCCCATATAGTATGCTATGGTTCTCTTCGTTGAAAACGTCACACGGAGGTGGTAATCAATATTGATGTCGGCCAAAGATGGTTCGTGAATGATCTGTCGCTCTTCGATTTCAGAGAACTCACTTCCATTGCTGTCATCACAGAGTGCCATCACAAAGTTTCCCTGCTGGAAGTCTGGTTGCTGAGTGAGCTTCTTTCTGGTTGTTGTGCCATGTTTCTTGATTTTAAAGGCAAGCTTCATTGAGGTTTTGACAGGTGTGTCTGTATACATCTGTGATTTACCCTTCTTTCTTGCAGGTACCCCTTCCTTTCTTGGCGCCAGTCTACCAAATGGACGAAGGTCCTCAGCACTGACAGGTCCTTTGTCACTGAGGTTGACAGTGCAGTTTCGGCTGTTGTTGGTTTATATAGCACAAGGGGCCTGTCAGTTGTGTAGCCTGCCAAGAACTTGTGGTCAGGGAAGACGTTCCTACCGATGGGGTAGACCCCTGTGGCCTTGAAGCCTACCATGGCATTCTCAGAGGTCATTGCTTTTGGGAAGGCATATGAAACTAGATTGGGTATGATGTGAATGGTCATGGACTTGCCAGCGTTTTTCTTATATCTCGTCCAGCTGTCGCTTGGTTGACGCAAGTCTTGAAGGGGCCGTAGACTCGTCTAACGGCTGAAGCTCGTGGGAACAATGTGGGAGAAAGCTCAGTAGCGTGATATTGTATGCTTTTGCGTAGTCAATGACCTCCAGTGATATATGTGAGTGGTGGTTGTCAAGGAACAGTAGTGTTGGCTTCTCTGCACTTGGTTTAGCATACATTGACTGATCTGTAGTAAGCTCCCTGTTAAAGTTTGCCGATGACACGAAAATGTTGATGCAAGTTAATTCCTGAAGTTGAATATGTTTTCACTCTCCAAGACTACCTCCATTCTATGTATAAATGGAGTCAGGATTGGCAGCTATTGTTCAACTTCACTAAATGCAAATGTCTGCACATTGGATACAACTACCCGAACTACGACTATTTTATGGGAGATGAACTTATATAATCGATATATATGGAGAAAGACCTAGGAGTACACATTCATAAATCACCGAAAGTAAAGGAGCAAGTAAACAATGTAGTCAAGAAAGCAAATAGACTACTAGGCACATTTCATAGGGCCTACACAGACAAAAGCATAAAAGATATCAAAAACTTGTACATCACCTTGGTCCGACCCGTCATCGAAAACTGCCAACAGGCATGGTGCCCACACCTTCAGAAAGATATATACAAATTAGAAAGTGAGCAGAGGTGGGCCACTAAGATGATCACTAGAAACTCTAAGATAACCGTTCCTGTGAGATAACTTATCGTACTTGCCTCACACCTTTATCTTCCAAGATTTTCACGGGTCATTATTATATAATTTTCACAGGTCATTATTAGATCACGCTCTCAATATCACAAAGCTGTTTTTGTTAAATTAAAGGTAAAGGTAAAGGTATGTTCTTATATAGCGCGGTATCCGGTCCATAAGACTGCTCAAAGCGCTTTACACTTCACCCCCTGGCAGACCTGTTCATTCCAAGGCAATCTCAACTTCTTTGGGAAGTATTCAGCCCCGCTGCAATTGCTGCGCGAAGGCTATTCGTTCACATATCCACCACTGTCTGTATTGCCAGGTATTCATTTATACAGCTGAGTGAACTGTGGCAACGTGGGGTGATCAAACTTGCCAAAGGTTCGAAGCGACCGCAGTGGGATTTGAAACCGGGTTCTCTCGATTGAGAGTCCGGCCTTCTAACCGGTATGCTATCGCGCCCCACAAATTAAGCTGTTAAAGCCGTTTCTTTTTGTTAAACGTAATCAAAATAATGTTAAAAAAGAAAGTATGGCTACAGCTTTACTTGGAAATAAAAATAGGGATTTCTGGATAGAAGTTGGTGAAGTTACAAAGAACAATAATACGCTACCCAACACGGTTGATGAAGTAACAGGTGGCGAACATATTTCTAAACGTTTTGCTACTAAGTATGATGATTTTAGTAGCATATAATGAAGAGGATAAGGTGTCATTGTTACAAAATATACATAGTAAAGTAGATGCACAATGTAATGACTGTGCAAATATTGTTACTACTGATGATGTTTTAAATGGTATTAATCATTAAAAGTTAAAGTTAAAAGTAACAAATGTGATGGATACGGGTTGGTATATACCGATAATTTTATTCATGTTCTTCACAAACTACATGTTTTTCTATCATTGTTATTCACATCAATGGTGTCTCACGGGTATACCCCGGATGGTTTTAATATAGCCACAATTCAACATCTGGTACAAAACAAAAGGAAATCAGAAAATGACTCTGATAACTATCGAGATTGCTCTTAGCTCCCTGTCGAAAATATTTGATTGGGTTATAATGATAACAAGTGCTGATGCTTTTAAAACAAGTGATTTACAGTTTGGTTTTAAACCTCAGAGCTCTACATCTAAATGTACATTTGCATTAATGGAGACTGTGAACAGCAGAATAAATCTGATTACTAGATGCTGCTAAAGCATTTGATAAATTAAATTATGTTAAACTTTTTAATTTACTGATGGATCGAGGAATGAATTCCCTTCTTATCAGATGTTAACTTTATACGTACACTAATCAACATTAAAATATATCATGGAACAATTCCATGTCATTGTATTTCTCCACTACCAACGGAGTGAAGCAGGGTGGGGCGCTGTCCCCCATTTTATTCTCTGTCTACATTGATGAAATATTAACAAGACTATGCATGTCTGGATTCGGTTGTATGATTGGTCATAAGTACTATGGTGCTGTTGGCTATGCTGATGATATATCTCTAGTAGCTCCATCAATAGATGCACTGAACAAAATGTGTGATATATGTATATAATTTGCATATGAATATGATTTATAATTTAACTCGTCAAATGTCAACTTATTAAATATGGAAGTAGCACCGACTGCCCATTTTACTTTGATGGCATACAAGTGAAACAGAGTAAAAAAGGGTTGCATGTAAGTCACATCATTGGTCCTGGCACTCACCAGGCTATGGTTAAAGATATGTGTCATGATTTTATGTGGCGTGTAAATGCATTATTTACTAATTTTGGGTTTTGTAATATCAGCACAAAACGTCAATTATTTATGTCGTACTGTACATCTTTCTATGGTGTATGTCTGTGGAACTTACAAGACAAAAATTGATGTGTTCAGGAGTTTTATACTACGTGGCGCAAAGGTATCAGAACATTTTTCAATCTACCAGTTTGCACTCACTGTAATATGGTGCCACTTTTAGCAGATTGTTTACCAATTAAAATTTAGATTATGACTGAAATTGTGCGATTTATGCAGAGTTGTTTAAAATGCAAGAATACCAGTTTGAAAATGCTCTCTCGTCTAGCCCTTCAAGGTAGTGGCTCATATATGTCTATAGCTTCAATTACATATTGTCCAAACTCAAACTTGATGCCATAACTTTCTGTAGTATGAAATCAAACAACTTTTATGAAATGGTTTAAGAGGAGGGGCTAGATGAGCAACTAATATGCAAAGTGTCATTTACAAAATACGTGTTGGAGAGTATAGATGATGCGTGCAGCACTTCTTTTTTATTCATACACGAGAAGCGTTCAATGGTTGCTGTTTTATTTACTTTGATCTATCCCGTGACCGTTTGTGGTCGTTGGGGCACCTCTAACGATAATCGCACAATCTGTTTTCACCCTTGCCGGTCTTTTGTCGCCATTTGTGATTCGTAGAAGTCGAAGCCTGTCCATTCTCTGATATTGTCATTCCAGTTCTTCTTCTGCCTGCCTCTCCTTCTTTTCCCTCTCACTGTACCTTGCAGTATGATTTTTACCAGGCCAGTAGATCTTGTGACGTGTCCATACCATCTTAGGTAGGTCCTTCTGACTGGCAGGATGTCTTCGTGTTGTCCGATGTTTCGATTGATTATGACTTCTTCATTAGTGACATGGTCTGTGTGCGAGATGTGCAAGATGTTTTGGTAACTTCTCATCTCCAAAGCTTGTATTCTTCTTTTTAATTCTACTGTTAGGGTCCATATCTCGCAAGCGTATAGTAAGATCGATATGACAAGTGCACGCATCAGTCTTATCTTGTTTTTCAGGGTGACGTTGTTATTTTTCCACATTGGTTTTAGTCTTGCCATTGCAGCTGAGGTTTGTACAATTCTTGAAAGGATTTCCGATTTTGATCCTTCATCTGATAGCGTTGCATCGAGATATTTGAAGTTAGCGACGGTTTCTAGTTTCCCATTGACGAGTTTTGTATAATTTTTAGTACGAATAAATATATTATTATTATTGAAAGGTAGAGTCGGTAGTCACACCGTCTCATCCACGTTCCATATCTGGTCAGGGCCAAATCCCCTTCACGACTCAGAACATTCTCAAGGTTGTTCATGGACATGTTGACGTTGTATTTAATGAAATTGGCCATTGTTTGGGTGGAGGTAGCTTGAGGCTTTCTGATCGATATGTCTCTGTGACGCTCAAGGGAGTACTTAGCCCAGTAAATGCCTGCCTTCTCCTCCTTAGTCCAATTGTCAGGTACATTTACAAAACTGTTTGCAACTTCAACTTTGTAGGCTAAGTGTCTTAGATCGTCGACCGATATCTCATGGAATATGGCTGCAGCTTTCTCGGCATACTCGACCATGTTGCTTTTGTATCCCACCTCCACATTCTCTATTGTGCATTTCTTCTAGAACAGAGGAATGATTTCAGCAAGGGTGCTATGATTCACACCATTCAGGGAAGCTGCCTTTCTCAAGCTAAGCCCACCTAGGTGTGCCTCAGCGGCTGCCTTAAAAACTTTTTTTTGGGTTCGGCCCCTGTCTGTTTTTCGTTGGTAGTGACGAACCATCTGAAACAAGTGTTGGAAATATTAATCAATTAAGATTTATAAAAGTTTATATCAATAAAACAGTATATATACGAGGTCATTCATAAATTAGGCACCTAGCTATAGACACTAGCACTTTGGCCAACGACCTCATCCTATCCCGCTGTAGTCATTCTATGATGATTAAAATCCATTGGGCTTGAGAACCCTGCTCCTCTCCATGCATGTACTTAAACTAGCACCGAATTCACATGTATGTATGCACGCGCGCGCGCACCAACATACACAGTGTTTATTTAGGGAATAATACACATATTTATTTCGCTTCCTACATTTGTAAATATGCTGCTGAGCCGGTTTCACGAAGCATTCCTATTGTTCGAAGGACGGACGTTTGATGCAGGTTACGTAAATCACAACAATCACAGAAAACACGCAACTCGTTCGAACAATCGCGTGTCTATGCCAACGCGCGTACTCGGTCGCGTTCGAGATGATTCAAAGAGCAGCTGGATTCTCAGAACGAGGCTGCCGTGTGTTATCTGGTTTGATATATCACGGTAAAATGCTGTATACCAATCAGGTAGTCTTATTACCGTGATATATCCAACAAGATAATGCACGGAAGCCTCGTTCTGAGAATCCTATGTTAAGCATACGCTTGTGAACGTCGAGTGGACATTGTCACGGCTGCATATAGTGACGCCATCTGGCGACTACAGATACACCTTAGTCGGTTACCCTAGTCTATAGGAGTACCTCGGGCTCTGGGGTACGGAGACGCAGACCATGTATTGAGTTATTGAAATACACCTCATGAATATCAATCCCAATAATACCGTGTTGTAATGCTAATGATAAGTACATACCACAAGTACTATTACATGGTGGCAGCGGCGTACGAACTACACGCCACACGTCAAGTTTGAGTCACAGACAGGTTGAAAATCGTAAGTTGACGGCAACGCCAGCCGACCTGTACTGTATTGTCGCCCATACGAATTGACACTGAAAATGACAGATCTGTCAGGCATCGATCCGCCTAGAATGGACTGGTCATCGGCCGATCTGCCGAGTACGTTCCGTACGTTCAGACAGTACTGCGAACTGATATTCAAGGGGCCGCTAAGTGCCAAAACCGAGGAAGAGCACGTCACATACGTCCTGCTCTGGATAGGGCAGGACGGCCTAAGCATATACAACACATGGGAAATGACGACAGCCGAACGAAAGCTCCTCGCCCCACTGTGGGACCGGTTCGATAAGCAAGTGGAGCCAAAAAGCAACTTCAGGCTGAATCGGTTCCACTTACAAAAGTTCCGGCAAACGTCAAGCGAGTCCGCAGACGATTATATGATAAGGTGCCGGCTCCAAGCCAAGAAATGTAAATTCCGAGACTCGCGTGAAGTCGGCGAAAGACTGCTGGAACAATTGATCGTGGGAGTCCGGCACAAAAAAAGTGCAAGAACAGCTGCTAGCCAAACCTGATTCCTACACACTGGACGCAGCTGTGGATCTAGCGAGGACCCACGAAGCGATGATCTCCGACATCGAGCAGTTGCACAATGACAAACTGACCGTCGATTATGTATCCCGCCAAAACAACGACAGGCGGTCGACACATCCGTGCGCTTATTGTGGTGGGAGCCATCCACCCAAGCCCAAGAATCGTTGTCCCGCATATGGGTCACAGTGTGACGCGTGTGGGAAGCCCAACCACTGGAAGAAGGTCTGCAGAGCCACAGGTCAGCAGGAACCTGCCCGCTTTCGCCGCAGCAGCAGACCGCGCTTGCTACAGCAGAGGCCACGGTCGCAGTCACGGCATCGTGGACCGACTGCAGAGCGACGACCCACATATCGTCAACGCGACAGCTCGCACACTCGCGTGTACGCGGTTGAACAGTCGCCATCACTCGCAGAGTCATTTGATGCGCTCACCTTCGATATCGTGAATGTTGCGGACACGAGAGACGAAGTGTTCGCCTCCCTGAGTATCACCCTGGCAGACAAGCCTAACGTGCCTGCTACATTGAAGGTCAAGGTCGACACCGGCGCACAGGGGAATATTCTGCCGCTGCGCATTTTTCGCCGTATGTGCCCAGCGAAACTGGACTCGGAGGGGTTCCCTATTCCGGGTAGTCTGTTGCCCAGCGAAGTCCAGCTGACAGCCTACAACGGCACGAGCATACGGCAGTATGGCAAGATGACGGTGCCATGCAGCTACAACAGTGAGCGCACTGACACCGAGTTCTACGTGTCGGACTCGGCGGGACCGGCAATTCTGGGGCTGCCGTCATGCCGACGTCTCCACCTCCTAGAGATGAACTGTGAGATCAAGAGTGTGCCGAACAAACGCGTAGACTCGACAAGTGATCTGGTCGCCGCCTACCCGGATCGATTCGAGGGAATCGGCAATTTCAGCGGCGAATTCCACATCACTGTGGACAACTCGGTGACGCCAGTCATTCACGCCCCTCGACGCTGTTCAATCCATCTGAAGGACGAGGTCAAAGACGAACTCGACAACATGGAACGGCTCGGTGTCATCTCCAAGGTGACCGAACCGACTGATTGGGTTTCAAGCCTGGTCTACAACCGTAAATCCAACAACAAACTGAGGATATGTCTTGATCCAAAAGATTTGAACACTGCCATTAAGCGCCCGCATTATAAGACTCCAACACTTGACGAGCTGACACACCAGCTCGCTGGAGCAACCGTCTTCTCCAAACTCGACGCGCGACACGGGTACTGGAGTGTGTCCTTGGACGAACCATCCAGCTTCCTGACGACATTCAACAGTCCGTTTGGTCGCTACAGGTTCCAACGTCTACCATTTGGCTTGAACCTGAGCCAAGACGTGTTCCAAGAGCGAATGGACCACATTCTGGAGAACTGTGGAGGCACAATCGGGATAGCGGATGACGTCGCAGTATTCGGCAAGAACGAGGCCGACCACGATGCGAACCTGCACAACTTAATGAAAACAGCGCGTCAGCATGGCCTAGTCTTCAATGCCGACAAATGCCACATCAAGCAGCCAAGAATGCAGTTCTTCGGGCTTATCTTCGACACTGATGGAGTGCACCCCGACCCAGGGAAGATCACGGCCATCAAGCAACTACAGGCGCCACAAGACGCCACTCAACTCAAGGAGTTCCTGGGCATCGCAACTTACATGTCTCCCTTCACGCCAAATCTCTCACAGCACACCGCCATACTCAGAGACCTGCTGAAGAAGGACAGTGAGTTTGTGTGGACACCAGCGCACGAGAGCGCATTCCAGCGAACCAAAGACGCAATATGCAGAGAAGCTACGTTGAGCTACTTCGACCCGGCAGTCGAGACGGTCGTGCAAGTCGACGCGTCGAGCCGCGGTCTGGGCGCCGTCCTACTGCAGAAGAACAAGCCTATCGCCTTCGCATCGAAGTCACTCAGTGACTGTGAACGACGATACGTAAACATCGAGCGCGAGATGCTCGCAGTCGTCTTTGGATGTGAGCGCTTTCACACGTTCGTATACGGCAAGCGATTTACTGTAGAGTCCGATCACAAGCCTCTGGAGATGATCCACATGAAGAATCTGGCAGCCGCCCCCCAACGTCTACAGCGGATGCTCCTACGCATTCAACCGTACGACATCGTCATCAAATACCGACCTGGTAAAGACGTCGCGGTCGCTGACCTACTCTCACGACAGCCGAGCAGCAACAAGGAAAGTCTCAAGTTTGACATGCAGATCAACCACGTGCAGTTCTCCCCACACCGGCTGCAGCAGCTGCGAGACGAGACAGACAACGACGACGAGATGCTCTCTCTGAAGTCCATAATCATGAGTGGCTGGCCAGAGACAAGGCGACAACTCGCTACTCAGCTCCGCCCCTACTGGCCATTCCGCGATGAGCTGACGGTCGACGATGGCATCATCATGAAGAGCGACCGCATCGTTATCCCACTCAGAGCCCGATCAGAGATCCTCGCGAAACTCCACCTGGCGCACCAGGGAGTGGAGAAAACTCGCCTGCGTGCCAGGTCATGTGTATACTGGATAAACATCAACTGTGACATCGAGAATATGATCCAGCGATGCGATATCTGCCAACGCGAGTTGTGCGCACAGCCTTCGGAGCCGCTGATGCAGCACGAAGTGCCATCACGGCCGTGGCAGGTCGTTGGCACCGACTTGTTTTCGATTGGCCGAAATAATTACCTCATCATCGGTGATTATTACTCAAAGTTCCCTTTCGTCGAACTCATCGAGGGACGAGCGACGAGTGACATGATCGTCAAGTTGACAAAGCGTATCTTCAGCGAGCAAGGTGTCCCTGACAGAGTTGTCAGCGACAACGGAGGTCACTTCGACAGTCAGGCGTATAAACTCTTCGCTAAGGCTTGGGGATTTGAACACGTCACCTCCAGCCCGCACTACCCGAGATCAAATGGATTCGTGGAGCGGCAGATACAGACGATAAAGCGCACACTGAAGAAGGCAGCATCGGCCCGAGTCGACACGGACATGGCCATGCTGATTCTGCGGTCGACACCGATCGATCACCATCTCCCTTCACCAGCCGAGATGCTGAACGCGCGAAAGATGAGGGCCAACCTGCCGGTGAAAATCCTGAACGCCCACCCGGAGAAGGGCGCGATATCCGAACGCCTGTTCGAGCGACAGCGTCAACAAAAAGTGTATCACGACCAGGGAGCGATCGCGCAACTCACCCCGCTGGTCCGTGGACAACACTTTCGCATCCAGCACCACGTCACAGGGAAGTGGAACCCGGCAACCATCGAGACCGTGCGTCCGGAACCAAGGTCGTATGACGTCCGCACAGCAAGTGGTGGAGTTCTCCGCCGCAATCGTGTGCAGATCCGCAGGTCACACGAGACCCGACCTATTGACGCCGACCCCGTGTCACACCCTGACAACATGCCTAGCACGGCCGCCGCTGAGCCAGTGGAGCGTCCCGACGAGGCACATGACTCAGGCAAGCGAGTCCGCTTCAGCATTCCTGAAGCAGGCTACCAGACCCGCTCTGGACGGCTCAGCAAGCCTCCAGCCAAGTTCAATTTGTAACTCTATCTTGATCTTGTCCGTTGATAGTATGTTACGGTTGCAAGGCTGCTTATATAACTATGTTAGTGTAGTAAGCCACACTTAGTTGTTCTTGTTCTGATGTTCTTGTTTTATAAGAAGAGGGATGTCACGGCTGCATATAGTGACGCCATCTGGCGACTACAGATACACCTTAGTCGGTTACCCTAGTCTATAGGAGTACCTCGGGCTCTGGGGTACGGAGACGCAGACCATGTTTTGAGTTGAATTGAAATACACCTCATGAATATCAATCCCAATAATACCGTGTTGTAATGCTAACGATAAGTACATACCACAAGTACCATTACAGACATCAGCACGGGTAGCTGTTGTATAATATTTGATACAATATTGAAAGAATATCTGGAGTATATAAACACGTGAATAAAGTCGCACATCCATCATAATCTACTTACACTCCACAATATTTCTGAATGGGGCAAGTTGTCACAGAAAATAAACTGTGACAGCTTGCCCCAGCCCAGTTGCCCCAGTCCAGTTGCCCCAGTCCAGTTGCCCCAACCCATCCTTGAATAGATTAGGTCATATCTCTGGAAAACAATGTGGGAAGTTCAACAAAGTTGTTAACAGACAAATAGAAAACCCATTTGTTGGTGAGTTTGCACATATAAATTCTTTAATATATAATTATTCATTGATACATACTTGTTTCATGCAGAGGTGACTGCATGGTACAATGGCTGTTCAGACGAGGTGATAATGTGGGGTTCCTGTACATGTAGTTGGTTGTTTTTGTTTTTGTTTCCCCATATGTACTTTAAAAGTGAAGTTGTAAGGTCGTAGTCGCAGGCCACATCGTTCTATGCGTAATGGCGGTCTAGGTTTCTTCCATGTGGCGTAAACAATAAAAACATTGCCCTGCCTACTATATATATATATATATATATATATATATATATATATATATATATATATATATATATATATATATATATATATATATATATATATATATATATATATATATATATATATATATAATGAATTTAAGATTGCATATCTATTTTGTTTGGTATTTTATTATACGGCTGCTGTTGGGAGAAATTGAAATGAGAACCAGCTTCAAAATCAGCAAAGTACCTTTAAATATTATGATTTTTAACACATCTGTCAGGTTTAAGGCGTACCAGAATTTAGTGGGATGATATAAATTATTACTTACTCAATTTGTAATTTCTACATGTTACATGGAAAATGTGGCCATTTTATCAAGTGACAGCATGATTATACTGCTCCAACTGCATTGTACAATGGTAATCTAGTTCTCCAACTGCGTGGTACAATGGTAGTCTAATGCTCCGACTGCATGGTGCAATAGCAGTCTAGTGCTCCAACTGCATGGTACAATGGTAATCTAGTGCTCCAACTACATGGTCCATTGGTAGTCTAGTGCTCCAACTACATGGTACAATGGTAATCTAGTGCTCCGACTGCATGGTACAATGGCAGTCTGGTGCTCCAACTGCATGGTACAATGGTAATCTAGTGCTCCAACTACATGGTACATTGGTAGTCTAGTGCTCCAACTACATGGTACAATGGTAATCTAGTGCTCCAACTACATGGTACAATGACAGTCTGGTGCTCCAACTGCATGGTACAATGGTAATCTAGTGCTCCAACTACATGGTACAATGGTAGTCTAGTGCTCCAACTGCATGGTACAATGGTAATCTAGTGCTCCAACTACATGGTACAATAGTAGTCGAGTGCTCCAACGGCACGAGTATGTTGCAGTCCAGTGCTCCAACTGCACGAGTATGCTGCAGTCCAGTGCTCCAACGGCACGAGTATGTTGCAGTCCAGTGCTCCAACTGCACGAGTATGTTGCAGTCTAGTGCACCAACTGCACGAGAATGTTGCAGTCTAGTGGTCCAACGGCACGAGTATGCTGCAGTCCAGTGCTCCAACTGCACGAGTATGCTGCAGTCCAGTGCTCCAACTGCACGAGTATGCTGCAGTCCAGTGCTCCAACTGCACGAGTATGTTGCAGTCCAGTGCTCCAACTGCACGAGTATGCTGCAGTCCAGTACTCCAACTGCACGAGTATGCTGCAGTCCAGTGCTCCAACTGCAAGAGTATGTTGCAGTCCAGTGCTCCAACGGCACGAGTATGTTGCAGTCCAGTGCTCCAACTGCACGAGTATGTTGCAGTCTAGTGCTCCAACTGCACGAGTATGTTGCAGTCTAGTGGTCCAACGGCACGAGTATGCTGCAGTCCAGTGCTCCAACTGCACGAGTATGCTGCAGTCCAGTACTCCAACTGCACGAGTATGTTGCAGTCTAGTGCTCCAACTGCACGAGTATGCTGCAGTCCAGTGCTCCAACAGCACGAGTATGCTGCAGTCCAGTGCTCCAACTGCATGAGTATGCTGCAGTCTAGTGCTCCAACTGCATGAGTATGCTGCAGTCCAGTGCTCCAACTGCACGAGTATGCTGCAGTCTAGTGCTCCAACTGCACAAGTATGCTGCAGTCCAGTGCTCCAACTGCACGAGTATGTTGCAGTCCAGTGCTCCAACTGCACGAGTATGTTGCAGTCCAGTGCTCCAACTGCACAAGTATGCTGCAGTCTAGTGCTCCAACTGCACAAGTATGCTGCAGTCTAGTGCTCCAACTGCACAAGTATGCTGCAGTCTAGTGCTCCAACTGCACAAGTATGTTGCAGTCCAGTGCTCCAACTGCACAAGTATGATGCAGTCCAGTGCTCCAACTGCACGAGTATGCTGCAGTCTAGTGCTCCAACTGCACAAGTATGCTGCAGTCTAGTGCTCCAACTGCACAAGTATGCTGCAGTCTAGTGCTCCAACTGCACAAGTATGCTGCAGTCTAGTGCTCTAACTGCACAAGTATGCTGCAGCCTAGTGCTCCAACTGCACGAGTATGTTGCAGTCCAGTGCTCCAACTGCACGAGTATGCTGCAGTCTAGTGTTCTAACTGCATGTTGCAATGTTTTCAATATTTTAAAAATGTTATGGTAGTTCAAAACACTACAGTGGCCAAGTTAACATAGTTAGCTGCACAGTTTGCCATTGATGCAATACCAGGTAATAGAATCTGAAGGCATGTGCTCGAAGTACAGGCCTACTAGAATGTTTTAGAATCTGAAGGCATGTGCTCGAAGTACAGGCCTACTAGAATGTTTTAGAATCTGAAGGCATGTGCTCGAAGTACAAGCCTACTAGAATGTTGGAAGGTATTTATGTTTTCTTTTAAATCATCTGCATACACAAACTGCATTTTAAGTACACAATATTCTTTATTAAAAATGGCCTCTTACATGGTTAAGCAAACTATCAGTGTGTGGTACAATTTAGTTGTTTCTCAAGTTACAGGATATAAACTAGGTAGACCAGTTCATCAGGTGGCAGACGTCCTGACGCTGGTATACCGCATCTGCTCTTAAAGTCGCACCATTTAAATACATTCCTAGCGTCTTGACAATGTTATTCAAAATGACTAACATTCACAATGCCAGTAAACTTTCTTAGATGTAAATATTTCGACTTACACTTTGCAATACATGTTTTATAGCCAACTTTATAATGCAACCTCTATGCCCTTTCACAAATTCTACTGTGCACAAGGTTAAATTTTCATAGGCATATACAGGTAACTTGGTTTAGAATCGGTCACATCAGACTTTTATTTCCCCTCTCAGGCTCTTTACCTACTGCCACTAGAATGATTATCATGTCAATCTTATAGTATGTACAAATATATTATAATACATTACGAGCCTCGGAGTCTTATGCACCCATGTTGTTCTCGGTGCACCGTCGAGCCTTGTAATTACCAAATGGGACCCCCATATAACACCAGAAACAGAACGGCAGCAAACGTGTCAAGATGAAATTATTCAACGATTGAACAGAGAAATGAGGAACAGAGAAACTAAAACAGAATTGGTACACAGCCTAACCTATATGCGTTACATTGTCAGAATCACCACACGTCTCATTTGAAACCCGACAGGAAAATACAGATTTGACTGGTAAGTATGAAATATTGTTGACTTCACAAAAAATTTATCTTGTTAATGTTGACTATTCCACAGAATAGTAGATTGACATCTATAACATGGGAAACAAGAACAAGATCTTACCCACTGCAATAAGACATGTACAATATGAGATTTCCGACCAAGCCAACATCATTCAATGACATGTTGCAAACCAAAAAAGAATATTGGTGTCGACATGTGGCAATGTCCTTATTTCCGTTTATGTGGTTCTGGCAGCTGTACCTTGTAAAAGAATGTCACCTCAAGCACCAAGAATTCCAACAAATTTGTGCATGAAGACAACAACCAACTGGTCAACCATTAACCCAAAAATAACACAACCTATACAGAATGTTGTTTTCCTTTATTAATTTACATTGACCACAATAGACCGCTGTCCTGGATGCAAGTCGACAGTTGTTTTACTGAAATGAATGTATATGTATGCATGTGTGTAGCCTTGTTACACAGGTATGTTGGTGGCACTATCACATTTCTTGTAAAGTTGGAAAACAAATTACTGGCATCACAAGCAGTAAACAATACAATCAATTGAACTGGTCCAGTCTGATAATTTGTAAACTGACTTTGTGGGTTTCAACTGCCAAACACCTTTTGCTATCATTTGGGGCTGATCTAACAACTTACATGTTTAGGACAAAAATCTGCAATGTAACCAACACATAGGGTGTACGCAGCATGAGGCTAGCACCTGCTCGCTGGAGCCAACATCAGCTAAAGGATAAACTGCTGCGACATAATTCCAAATGGGCATGACAAACAAATACGCAAAACCCAAATGAATGTTTTGCACCGGGCTTTCGCAGTCTGTCCCCTATTTTTCGTTCATGTAAAATCAACTGCACAAAATTCGTTCCGGGGCAGTAGTTGTAAAAAGTGACGAATACGATCAGTGAGCAGAACAAACAAGTGTCTGAGCAGTCGCTATTTGCATGGAGTCTTCCCCATGAGTCTTCACACTGCCTGCCTCTGTGGGAGCAGTCATCTAGCTGCATGTTAAAAGAATGCTCCTCATGGAACTTCGCAGTAACCAAACACGCTAAAACGGTGAAGGCCCATTTGTCTGTTGTTTCAGTTGGATGGCGTCTGTCTATCTGTCTGCGGCAGTGGCGCACACCGTCTAACCAATCACCTTGAGGACTTTGCCAATAGCAATAGTGCGACCTGCAAACAACCATCACTTTGGATAAATGATTGATGTTAGTATTATATGCATTCAACATGCTCTCTATCTATCCATCCATCAGACAAATTACAGAAAAGAGGAGAGAATTTAGAAAGGATTTAGCATTCGGTTTTGTTGATCTGGAAAAGGCATTTGACACTGTGCCGAGAGGACTTGCATTTGCAGCCATGAGATGGATGGAGGTTGAAGAGGCAGAGGTCAGAATGGTTGGCCTCCGAATGACTCTGGAGAAGACCGGAGTAATGTAGATAGGCATACTGGAGGTGGATCTACATGTACTTGTTGATGGAAAGACCAATAAACAAGTGAACAGTTTGGTATACTTGGGTGGTACAGTGTGTGAGGATGGAGGAGGTAGTAAGGAAGAAGAGAGTGAAAGCAGTAGCAGCAGCATAGAAGAGAGTGGAAGGCATTATGTGGGACAGAAAACTGAAGAAACAACTAAAAGGAAAAGTGTTGGAAGCCTGTGTGGTACCAGCCTGTATATACGGGTTGGGAACACTGGCACTGACAGAGAGACAGAAGATACAGATAGCAGAAAACAACTGGGTCCGAATATGCAAAGTTAACCAAGAAGATAGAAGGACGATGAAGGAATTGAGAGAAGAGATTGGCATGAAAAAAAACCTGAAGATGAAACTAGTCGGAAGCAGAATGAGATGGGCAGGACATGTGCAAAGAGTGGGTGAAGTCAAAAAGAGCTTGGAAAGCAGAAGAGGGTGGCAGAAGAAGAAGAGGAAGACCAATTTTGAATTTGCCAAAATCATTAGGTGTGTGTACTAAATATAAAATAGGTACATTTGCAATCAGTATCCCCCGTAATTGTCCTCAATGGCTGGCAGAGACAGTGGCACAAATAATCAGATGCAGCCTATGGCCTCATCCAATTATTTATGCTACTACAGGGGCTGCAATTTGCAAATGTCCATTTGATATAACAATCGATGCTACAGTAAACATTTCTCATCATTACTACATTTTGTGTTCGCAGAGTAAATAGACAGTGTGAGGTATTCTGATATGCAATACTCAACCATGTGTTCTGGTAACCACAGTGAATACTTAACAGAATTTTATTTTTAAAAATGAAGCCAACTAACACACATTATTGATAAGTAAGTTAAACCCAATGGGGAAGACCTATATTATAATGTTAACTTATATGCAAAATAAATGTTATATTTTTCACTGAGCCTGAATTGTAATTGTTAAATTAAACATAGTACCCTTTATTGAGTGTAACCTTGAGCCTCACCTTCATCTCGCAATGTGAAGCGACCCATCTGGGGGAATTCCTTGAAAGCCTCGAGACAGATGGCGCCTGCGCAAACCTCAAAGCGCGAACAATGGCGATCTGGTCCTGCTTGATGAAGCGTGGTCGCGTCTTACTCTTCTCCCCCTTCTTGTCAACCAGGCATATCAGGTTCTGTTGGGCGATAAGAATTGGGTTTGAGTCAACTTAGTAATACAGCATACTCCCGATAAATCAAACCTCCAGGGACCCAATGAAATACTTCTAGTTATCCAAAGTTTGACTTATCCGGACCTGTTTTCGTGCGCTGTATTGGACAACAATGACGTAAGCACTTCTACACTCAGACAAATACATTTAAAAACACACAATCAACTGTATTGGCGATTTATGCAGTGAATATTATGAACATGTTCAATAAAATGTAACATTGTCCATTGAATTGCAGTATATTATTTTGTTACAACTGTTATTCAGAAATGACTGAATTTACAAAAAAGAAGTTATCTTGGTTTGTTTCTTTACATAGTTCATGTCTCCCTAGGCGGCAGTACTTTTGTTTTGAATTCTTCTTGTGCAGTAATGGACAACAACAATGATGTAACCATTTCTACACTGAGACAAACATTTAAAACACAATCTATATTGAAGTATACCATGAATACTACGTAAAACGTGACAGTACTCAGAAATTATTTTACAAAAACGAAGTTAACTTGGTTTGTTCCTTCGCATAGTTCATGTGGCCCTCTACGGCATCTTTGACCTTCAGGAAAGGCAAGGTTACACTTTCGTTACAACTGGCTTGCATAATGTAGATATTCAACTTTTCGAGGCATGACATGACCTCCGACTGCGTCACTCTTTCCAGTTCATCTCCACAGTTGTCTTCGTTTTCTGACTAGTCAGAAGTGCTAGGTGCGCATGAGGGCAAACTAAAAATTTCAGCATCTCTGGGAGTGGCAGTAGTCTCAATGTTCATTTCCCAATAGAGGCGCTCAAGGAGAGGTTGCACGATCTCATCGGCAGCTGTCAAGAGGTTGTCAGAATGCGTTGCCTCATCCTTAAATCCAGCAGTGCAGAAACAATTGGCGACGGTAGCAGCAACGACTTTATCCCAGGCCGATTTCAGCACTGAGACTGGATCCAGAAGTGTAACAGAAAAGTGAGTGGAACTGGAACCTCCGTCAATGTGCTGGACCAGCCTTGAACGCATTGTTGATCTGTGGTGGACTTTCAGGTTTTTAATTATTCCCTGGTCGCAGGGCTGAAGTTTATATGTGGCATTTGGTGGCAAGAATAGTTCTGTACCTTTGGATGGGCAGGACAATTATCGATGACCATCAACACTTTGTGTTGTTGCCGATGCATAACCACGTCAAAAGACTGTAGCCAATTGACGAAAAGCTGTGATGTCATCCATGCCTGGGAATTGGTGACATTATCTAACCGGTAGTTTCCTGATGAAGCAACGGGGATGATAGAATTTATCGATGATGAAGTGGCCATTTTTTTGTTCCATCCATGTTAGCGCACACCATGGCGGTGTATAAATAAACTTATGAAATCGAGTTAGCCGATGGAAAAATATAAGTATCAACTCGTTTAAAAACCGTCTAGATAAACATTGGAGTACTGAAGAATTTCTTTACAACTACAAAGCCGCCTTGCCAGGGAATATGCAGGTGAACACAACAATCCAAACCAGATGACCATATCATCTTAAATTCCAGAGAGTTGTCCTTTCTCATTGCCAAAATGTAATTTCTTGTAAATGGCCATCAGACTGAATGCGGAATCGATTACATGGTAGATGCTAGCTTTATCCATGAATAAAACTAATTTAGAGGTATGTCATTGTTATAAAAGTGAACTGCCATATCTCCCCTTAAGCTTCAGTGACTCTCGTGATGTAATCAAGCCACTTATAGGGAACAACTTTGAAATACCCATTCTACTCTGTACCGTGTTATGTACTAATGGATATATAAGGAACACCGGATGTATGGAACAGTTTGACCAAGTCCCGACATGTTCCGTCTACCAAAAGAACACTGTGTAAGACAAAGCATGGTTTGAATAGATCTGAAAATATGAATATGTGACCGACATGTTATCATTCATTAAAGGAATAATATATCAACATAAATAAATTGTCCTCTGTGTCGACTGGATGTACACACATAAAACACGCATATCAAAGTTCTCAAAAGTTCTGATGCCTATTTTTTTTAGCTCATGTGCAGTATTATCTGAGGCACGTTTTGCAGAGTATATGCTGGTATATAAGTGTTCACATTACCACACTTCTCTCTGCTTCCTTGTTTGCACAATTTTCAGTTGAATAATGTTACATACTAACAGTGACTGTGGCTTTACAAGACAGCTGGCCTCGACAAGAAAGATTCAGAAGAGACTTCACATGTGTCTTTCACAGCAGACTGCATAAAATGCCAAATATAATGAATGTGGGGTACCTTGATAGTGACTTCCTCGGCACAGCAGTGGATGTGTATGACAGCGCTGTAGCCAGCACAGATGATTGACTTGTGCTCCAGGATCACAATCTACGACAGATCATTGTAGTAGTAACAGAAGACTTACGACTCTCAATTAATTGTTAAAGGTCTTTCTTCGATTTAATTTTTTCAAACCTATCTAGTATCGAACATGACATGCTAGCTCGCTTGTGCAAATGTGTTGATGAAATCACCGAATCCCGTCAAAATTCTGCCAAAAAGGGCAAAAGTGGCCTGGCTGTACATGACAAAAGGTTATTCATACTTTTGCAAGATTTGATCCATTTGATGATTTTTAATAAAAGTACGCATTGTTTTGCTAAACTGACTGCACAAGTTACTTGAACTAGTAACACACTACAGATCTGGACATCAACGGACCTGAACGAGTTGAGGAGGGAATCACAACATGTAAAATTCTATTTTCCAAAATGTGTCTCGGCTAAAACATGGTGGGTTATATGTGTGACGATGCACCTCCAGCAGACATTACTGTATCAATATCGGAAATTATCCCAGGCTATACACACGACACACACACACACACACGTGTACAACAATAACAGAACGCAGGTGTGTGCGTGGCTTATCAGGTGTGTAAGGTTAAACAAATGTCTCACCTGGGCATCAAAGATCTTGCCCGTCCGACAGAGGGCATCGTTAGAGCAAAGTACAAAGCCTGGAGACACATCCTGAAAACAGGCGTAGTAACATTAGATACTGGGTCTCTCAAAACGACAGCAGACATGTTCGAGCTAAAATCTGTTTTTCATTTTAAATAAGAACAATAGGTCATATGTGTACAATTATAAAATTACACAACAAACAAAGAATGTAATAAATGTTTTTGTTTCACACAAACTATTCTTACACTAACACTACTAACGACTGACTTGGCCCATGTTGTTTCGATTATCAAATATTGGAAACTTCAGACGAGAAAGCAGATTAGAAAAAAATTTCACAAGGTTGATGAACAAAAATAAGAAATGCCTATCTCTTTTGAGGCAAATAGCATAAGCTCTCAACAAATTTGTAAATCTTAGTGCAGATTGGAATTTGGAAAAGATGAAAAACCTAACCCGAGGCATGTGACCCAACCCGAGACATGACTTACGTCTTCTTCAACATTCTTCAGTTTGAGCTTAACGTTCTCGCCTGGCTCTGCGGCATCAACTTCGTTCTCATCCGACCAAACTGTCATGATCTCTGCTTGCACCTATCAGACCAATGATGCCAACAATATGCAGTCATTCCAGCAAAACGTCACAATTTATTGGCAAATTCAATCATTATAGTTCCTTAATTCAGCAGTTCCTAAACTGATATACAACCAAGTTTTTTCTATGAATCTTTATTTATTACATCAAGAGATCAAAAAATTTTAAATAGTGACATCATTACCATACATATATTCTTGAAAAAGGGCAAGAAATGCAATACTTATAGTAATTACATCACAGTAATATAAAAATCACATAAGCTCAGGCTGAATGTACCTTCTATTCAGTTGTCCTGATCAATGGCAATGACACTAGCATACGCATAAAAAATTTGAATAAGCTATGACAATATCGTATTCAACTTCATCAACTTGTTTGAAACAAAATATACCCTTCAGCACTCACAGATAATGATCCTTCCTCTGCAGCATGCTGATAGACTGTTGATTATCAATCACACAAACAGGTGACTGCTAAGCCGAACACAAGAACCATCAACTGTGCCAACTAAGACTTATGATCACTGGTGTGACAGCAAGTAAACTGTGAGAAGATTACTTTAGTGAGCCACAGCCAATGTTTAACACTGGTCATATATGTATAACTGACCTTGTTGGGCATAATGGTCAAGATCTGGCCCTTGCTGATGGTGCCTGACTCCACCTTTCCTAGCACAATTGTTCCCATGTCCTGCAACAAAAAATCCAGTCACAAAACTTCATCCAGTAGCACTCATCAAACTAGACACCTATATCACATGATCACTTCAACAAACTGCAAAAATATGAAGAGAATTTCTAGTGGAGAAAGCAAACTACAAAACTTTGATTATAACCTTTTAGGAGAATTACTGAAAACACAACACGATGACTGACCAGTCGTGGTGACTCAGTAAAGGAGCGGGTAAACAGACTACACACTACCTGTTCTGTTATCTACATGTATGCTGTATCATGTGACAAGGACATGATTCATGTCCCTGTAGAGTAGAATGTTAGCAGAGTCAAATACAACCACAAAATGGTCAACATTACGAGATATACGAGCTTGTCTCAGTGAAAGATTCCTCAGTCAGACTCAGATTTCACACAGGGATAACTTTAATCATCACCGACAAAACAGCACACAAGGTTGCACCCGTTTGAACTGACACTCACCTTGTATCGGTCAACTATGGGCAATCTGACCGGGTCATTGATGGCTGCTCTCACTACGGCATCCTGGTTATCTAAGTAGGTGATCAATGATGGACCACTGTGCAAGATGACAAACAGCAGTGCAACAACTCAACATCAGCGACACCGACAAATCTCTTTGTTCAAACAATATCATACCAATTAAGAGTGAGCTACCTGGTTTTAAGTAACACACCAACTATAAATATAACAACAAATACGAAACAAACATCAGCATCAAGACCTGTAGTGCCAATTTACCAAACAGTTCAGTCATTTTACCTGTTAAACAATATTTTTATCAGGATGCCAGCGCATGAATACATTTCTAAGCTTGTTTCAATGAAAGAGTCCTCAGTCAGACATTTATTTCAGACAGGGATAACTTTGATCATCACAGACAAACTGTCTTAACTACAGAAAGGTGCTTCGATGAATAGTAATTTTTTTTATTCACAGATTAAATACTTGGAAAAAACATGTATAGCTACCTATTGGCAGGGAGATGGCAAATTTTACCTTATCAAGGGTGAGATTTAGCAGTCGCCAATGGCGCCCAAAAATCACTTCGGGCGACTTAAATTTTTGACTACAGTAGCCCGCATGGTGACTCAAAATATTTACGGAACTGCAATATTTTAGACGCAGCAAAAATAAACGGAATGTTAATAAATAACTCAGAAGTGTTGACCTGGCTATATCGTATTTCTGTTAACCATAAATCATGTGTTTGTGACACGTTTGACATTGCAAGAAATGTTGCCAAACGTTAGCCAAAGTGATATCAACAGGGAGCATTCATTGTATTTTTAATCAACCACATCGACGCTCAACATGTAATGGAACGGTCATTCTAGACTGAAATAATAACTGGTCATGTTGATAGTCTTGGCGCCGTGTGGCGCCACTTTTATATAATATATCCACTTGGTGCACGGAGCGCTTCTGGTGAATTAATCGGGAACCTGGTTAAAGTTTCTCTAGGCTGGCGTATATATCCACATAGTGCACGTGAAAACGTTTTAGGAATATTTCAAGGTAAAATGTCCTGTGATGCTGGGAGACAGGACCCGATGTCCTGTGACGCGTAGATGTTGACTGTTGGTGTACCATGTTATGAAAACAAATCAATCTGTCACATGTGTACAATTGTATACTGTATTTTATTCAGTATAATGTATTACATTGTATTGATCCTGCCTTGAAAATAAATGTTTCAAAACTGTGTTTTTTTATTTTGTATTTGATGTTTATGTCGCTCATACATTTTATCTTCAAAGTATTTACTTTCTATCATCAAGTATTGATTAGCAAGTGGGCTACCTAAGAAGCTGTCGGGCTACTTCATTTTGCAAGGTTGGTAAGCCTGACTGGCTACCTTCCGACTTGCTAAATCTCACCCATGTTTATACATCAACTTCTAGGAGACCTTTCATTCCAACACCAACTTCTCTGGGAAGATTTCAACAATGTTACAGTTACTGCATAAGATACACATTACACATAATAATTCCATCACTGTCAGGTACTCCTTTATTTAACAGATCAGACTAGGTTGTGGCCGAGTGAGTGAAATTGCAGACTTTGAAACAACAGCAGGAGAACCCCGGTCTACCCGACTGAGAGTCTGACTAGTGGTACTACTGCACTACACAAGAGCAGCTCTTCACATTACAAAGTTCTCCAAACAAACAAAAAACACATCTGTAAGCTTGTCTCAGTGGTAAATTCCTCAGTCAGACATTTGTTTCAGACAGGGATAACTTTGATCATCACAGACAAACTGGCTTAACTTAAGAAAGGTGCTCCGAGGCATTAGTGAAAATGTTTAATTCATAAACTTGGCAAGCATATTTGCTTTCTGTGCAGCATTATAGTGACTACACTAATATTTGGCCAAACCTGGTACTGCCACCTATTGGGTACTGGCAGGGCGATGGCTAATTGGTTACACATTCGCTCATGAATGCACAACTACGAGCTTATCCAGAGAGCCAAACATGTATTTCCAAGTGAAGAAACTATGGATGATATTCTAATGCATTTTATTGCTTTATAATTCCTACAGATAATATAAGTTTAAATTTCCCACAAGAGTGAATCTTCCTCGGTGAATCAATAACTTAGACTGATCAATACCCACCAGTGAAATGTGACCAAACACGCGTGTCATTTGACACAATTCAATGTACATATTTGAAAGATCAGCGAATGACAATTGATAATAAACTGGAGTTTGTTTCAGTAAAGTGTCCTCAGTCAGTCAATTCAATCAGACAGGGATAACTTAATTCATCACAGACAAACTGTCAGTCTTGCCGTTACTGCGACTTGATAATTTGCGTTGAGTCTTGTTAGCTGACTAGATGGTAAATGTGGGTTTACACACCAACCTCTAGCAGACCTATCATTCTAACACCAACGTCTCTGGGAAGATTTCAATCATGCTGCAATTACTGCATAAGATACACATTACACATAATTCCATAACATTCAAGTACTCGTTTATATAAGAGATTGGATTGGACCGTGGCCAAGTGAGTGAAATTGCAGACTTTGAAACAACAGCAGGAGAACCCCGGTCTACCTGACTGAGAGTCTGACTAGTGGTACTACTGCACTACACAAGAGTAGCTCTCCACATTACAAAATTCTCCAAACAAACAATAAACACATCTGTAAGCTTGTCTCAGTGGAAGATTCCTCAGTCAGATATTTGTTTCAGACAGGGATAACTTTGATCATCACGGACAAACTGGCTTAACTCCAGAAAGGTGCTCCGAGGCATTAGTGAAACTGTTTAATTCATAAAATTGGCAAGCATATTTTTTTCTGTGCAGCATTATAGTGACTACACTAATATTTGGCCAAACCTGGTGCAGCCACCTACTGGGTACTGGCAGGGTGATGGCTGGTTACATATTCACTCATGAATGCACAACTACAAACTTTTCAAGTGAAGAAACTATAAATGCCATTCTAATGTGTTTTATTGCTTTATAATTCCTACAGATATTAGTTTAAATTTCCCACAAGACTGAATCTTCCTTCGTGCATAAATAAAATGTGCTGTGACCAAACACGCGTGTTATTCGACACAATTCAACGTACATATTTCACAGATCAGCGAATGACAGTCGATGATAAACTGGAGTTTGTCTCAGTAAAGTGTCCTCAGTCAGTCAATTCAATCAGACAGGGATAACTTAATTCATCACAGACAAACTCTGGGTCCTGTCGTTACTGTGACTTGACGGACTGTTGAGTCTAGCTAGCAGACCACAGCCCAACTCTAAAGGGACAATCCAAGGAAAACATTCCACATAGACTTACAACCAATTCACAGAACCAGCCTATTAATTAATTGTGCCCTCATGCGTAGTCACTCAGTCTGAGTCATGCAAAGTAGTCAGAATTGACTGAGCCGCATCATGAATACTTCTTCAAATGACTTGTGGTTGAGGGATGCAGTTTACACATTTAGTGGGTGTTTTGGCGAAGTGGGGTGAATGAAGTCGCCTAAGCTTTGAACCGGCAGCAGGTGGACTCAAACCCAGGTCTTCCTAATTGCCGAGCTACAGCATCTCACACTATCACTTGTTCTCACTTGAGCCATCCTAGGTTAATGAGAATTATAAAAAGTGCAGAGAGAACACCTACTTGTACCACGGGCAGTCTGTGGATGTTTCTTTGAGGTTGGCCCCTGTCAGACCTGACACAGGAATATAGTATATGTCTGTCTTTGGGTTGAAGCCACATTTCTTCAGGTATGGCGTCAGCTTTGTCTTGATTTCCTCGTACCTGTGCAACAATGACGCAGCATTAAAGTGGCAAAGCTGCTCCAGTTCTGTCTTAAAACATGTCTTGTAACGACAAAAACATCTAATGACAACCACAAAATTATGAAAAGATGCTATGAACCATTAATAGCATTTTATAATTCACAAAAGCATTTGTAAGACAGCTAATCTATTCCCCTGGATGCGAGGAGTGTAATGCTGGTTAATAGCAAGCACTTCAGCTTTACAAGATGCTCATTTGAAACAATAAGCTACACATAATAATAACTCGGACTCAGTTTATTTTGACCTGTTTTGAACATCTGAATAATTTACAAACAACATAGTATGGCCAAGGAGACATATAATGTCGCTAGCATGGGAACCACTATTGTAAAGATAAGGTAGGCGCTAGCTTATCAAGAGACCAAGCATTTTTAACCTATGTATAGCCTGCCCTTCCAAGATAGTGAAGTGTGAACAAGAATCTCTGTTGTTAACTGCGCTTAGCAGCATTGACCACGAGTTTCCTACTGTGCCAACATCAGCCTACATGCCACAACACAAGTGTTGTGTAAGATCAAGACTAGCGATCTCGTAGATATCTCCTCACCTCTCCTCATCCCACTGCACTGTTGGGTCGTCCATTTTGTTAACAACAACCACCAGGAGTTTCACTCCCGCCGTCTTCACCAGCATGGCGTGTTCCCGCGTCTGACCGCCTCGTTCAAATCCAGTCTCAAACTCACCACGTCGGGCAGAAATCACCTACAAAATAACCAGTGCATTGATCACTTTGACAGGAATCCAAACTAACCCGGTGTATTCAAAAGGATTGCACAAAATTTCACTTTGTTTGCATAATAACTATAATATGAACACTTACACAGTGGCACACAGAGGTGACTACTGACTAGTAAGTCTATAAAAATATGATAAACACAATTAAACGACTCATTAAAATGGTCAGTTATGGCATTGAGGCACATATAGTTCACAATAACTTACAGGCAACTTTAGTAAATAAAAAATGTGATAAAAATAAAGACTTACATAAAAAAGCTAAACGTGCCAAGATCACAGAATAAATACATGTGCGGATCCAAAAGGTAAGTCAACCATCACATGCCTCTTGGTCATGGAAAAGGTGGGTATTGAACAACACTATTTACTGAATATCCTCAAATCTGCCATGTCTCCTGTTGTTACTGTGGAAATCTAGGAAAAGTTAACCGAGTAGTATGACAAAAAATTGTAACCTTGCTGTGATGAAAGCAATCTGACAGAAAATAAGAATGCAGAGTATCCAAACAATCTGCATATGAAACGTCACAACATCTGTTTTCATTTAAAGAGAGGCAGCCTCTTTGACAATGTTCACGCATCTCAACACTTACTAGTACAGCAACATCGGCTTGTGAGGCACCACCTATCATGTTTGGTACAAAGCTCCTGTGGCCGGGCGCATCAAGGATTGTGAAGTGTTTGCTTTCAGTTTCAAAATAGGCACGGCCCACCTCTACTGTTTTGCCTTTCTCTCGTTCCTCTATGTTTGTATCTAATGCCCAGGACAGGTACCTGCATAGAAAGCCACATGTCACCAACGAGACTCCCCCTACAGTTAATTAATCTTAGTTCTTGTAGAAAATGCCAGCTACATAGGAGTTCAGTCAAAGCCTTCCTTGGTGCCTGCTCCCAGAGTGGAGAAGGACAGCTGCTAAGCCAAGGAAGTCCACATAAAAAAACAGTGACACACCTAGGTTTAGTAGGTTATGAGCTGTGAACGACTCCTCAGTCCAGTTGTTCCTTTCAGACAGGGATAACTTTGATCATCACTGACAAACCGACATAAAACTCAAGAATTTAGAGATATTTTTACATGGCTATATTGTTTATCTACAAATATTTTGTTTCAATACAATGCAATACTTCTGCCTAAGTTTTATCTCTACCAGATTGTTTGCCACTTTTAAATGTAGATTACAAGCATCAAAGAAAATACTATACTGTCATTGGCTTGAATACGGATATGATACAGTTTGTGGAAAATGCTAGCTACACCAAGAGACACCTAAACTACAATATGTCTCAGTGAAAGATTCCTCAGTCATTCTTTTCAGACAGGGATAACTTTTGATCATCATCGACAAACTGGCATAAGACTCCAGAATTTACAGATATTTTTAAGTGGTCTTACTGTGTACCTAAACATTTTATATTCATACATTTACACAAGTAACTGGAACATTTAAAACAATGTGGTACTTTGATTTATCTGCACTGGACAAAACAAATATTATAAAGTTTGCTTGCCTGCATTTAAATGTAGATTTCAAACATAATTTTTTAACGAGCGTGAATGTGGGTATGAAATGATATTGTGTTGTAATTTTCTCTAACTTGAAAAAACACTGCCAAAATCACAATTTCAACAAAACAGTGTTATTACATTAATGCTATTCCTTCCACTGTGTGTTATGAAAGACTGCCAAAAGTTCCTGAAGAGGGTACCCTGACTCACCAACTTTCTCGGTTCTTCTCCTTTGCTTCGCGTTCATATTTCTCCAGTGTTCGCTTCTCAACCATTCCCGTCAAGTACCTGTAACCATTGCAACACGACAATGGACCTTTCTAAAAACTACCAAACACTGTCAGTCCTACACAAAGGAGGACAATTCATGACACCCCACAGAGCAAGTGTCATCATAAAATATTTCTAGCTTTCTAGGCACATTGTGTTATTCAGCTTGTCTCAGTGAAAGATTCCTCAGTCAGACATTGACTTCAGACAGGGATAACTTTAATCATCAACGACAAACACTTCAGTAGTACAGTTAAAAGCACATAAAATTTTTTTTTAAAACAAATGAATGCGCTATGTTAGAACTAGATAGAATGCAGCAACAAGTGTACTTCATCAATAATGACAGGGTTGATAGTTGACACTGTACGTAACCCTAACCACATTAAACAATATTTACCAAGTTAGTTATTAATCGCTTAATTAATTATTAATTGCTTGCGTTATCATCAGTCATTGTCACTGCAGATATCCACTTATAAGAACTTACATAATGTGGCCGCCTATTGTTGATTTTCCAGCATCTGTAAAACAACGTGCACATTCAACTTTCTGTCCACATTAAGTCCCACGGTGAATGATCCTGCACAAACTGATCCTTGGTTTTGTACCCAACAGCATTTTTACATGAAAAGACATCAAGCAGAGACAAAAACTGTTAATATATACATTCCTTGAAATAAAGTTATATTAAAAAAAATTTAACAAGACTGCCACCCAAAGTAACAGGCTCCCGTTAGTAAGTTGACAAGGAAGTCACTAGCTTTTTGTGATTCCAACAGTATTTCCATTCACCCTTGTCTGTCAACTTTAGTCTGAAACATATTCTTACTATTAGCATTTACTCGATCATTTCCCATTTTGTATCGGGTTCTTGGACACGTGGAAAGAATGGAAGAGGAACGGTGAATGAAGAGAGCGGATGCACTTAGAGAGTAGAGGGTAGGAGAAGACGAAGAGAGTGACCGAGATGGGAAACTGTGTGAAGTGATATTTGGCAGGATTGGGAGGGAAGTGCAGAACGAGAGCGAGGGAAGGGGAGTGTTGCAGGCTTGTTAACAAATGCATGTCAACACATCTGAATGCAAATGTTTCACTTCATTCAAATGCAAATGCCATTTTCCAGGAACGCATTCAAATGTAAATGTTTTGAGGTCGCACTCAAATGCAAATGTTTTAGTTACACATTTGCAAATACGTTTGAATTAATTTCAAATGTTTTGGTTTTATATTAACGTTGTTTTATTTGTAGAAAAAACAATGTAATGTACACAAACACATTATTAATTTATTTAATAAATACAGTAGCACATTATTGTAACCACTAAGTCACACTACATACCAGTCCCACTACATGAACATGTCTCTAGTCATAGACCGAGTCACACAGTTCCAGGCCTGCAGAGGTGGTGGAAATTGGAGGGAGGAATAGACAATTGACAGCTTGCTGTGAACTATGGCAGGGAATGAAAGGCTAATCATTCAAGTAGGCCCGAATGGAAGGGGAACCCAAAACAAATGACTGTCCACTGGTAGAGTCACTGGGATGATAACCTGGTGGATAATTACAGCTACCACTAATTACTCACTCTGGCTGTAAATATTTAGGGCTGGCATTGCTAATGTTAACTCCCCATAATGAGCTGCCACCCCAACAGTGCCAACACAAAGGAGTCATTTGTCTGCACTGTTTGAACAGGCAATCTCTGAAACCACCAATTCATAGACCAGGTGGTCTTTTCATGTTATGACACTTTTTCATGGAGCAAGTTGTGAAAGTGGATTCACAGGTCAGACAATGATTTCATAATCTGCTGAGGACACTGCTCACTACAAAGCACTTTTTCCAATGGCATGTTGTGAACTTGGGAAAATGAATCTAAGAATAATTATTCAAAGAATTACGTATGCACTTGATTGTGCATTTGACAAATCAAATGTTTAAAGTATGCATTCAAATGCAAATGTTTAGGGTATGCATTCAAATGCAAATGCATTTACAATTTCACGGAGACATTTGAATGCACATTCAAATGCTCAACATTCAAATACATTTACAAACAAGCCTGGAGTGTAGATGGGTGTGAGAGGCAGCAGTGGAACGGGATCAGTTATGGAGAAAAAAATTCAGGACGACTATCGATGCCAGCCTTACCCCGGACTTCAGGAACAAAGAGGAGAGCAACTAAAACAACAACTCTAAGTAAGAAAAACTGGACAGTGACTGATCAGTACAGGCTGCCAATAAGACCAACTGATGGTCAGTGACTGACCGACATGTCCAATGAAGACAATGTTGAGGTGGTTCTTTTTCTTCTCTTCCTCTGCCTCCGACGGGAGCCTCTTCTTCTTCGGGATGATGATGGCCTCAGGCATTTCATCAGCACCAGCGCCACCTATTGATTCATCTTCCTCAGTGCCGCCGCCTTCGTCTGGTGAATTGCTGTTCTCCGACACTTTATCAGTCCAGTCGTCTGTTTACAAACAGCAAAACACAAAGTGACTTTTGTCGCCAACAGGGATGAGTTCAATGACAATTATCCAGCATCATAAAAATTCAATCACGGTTAGAGCATTTGAATTAGAATTACATTGTTGTAAAAAAAATTGGTGAAACACATGTATCATCAACAATTATCTGTGTACTACAACTATTTTGGGTCAAAGTTTAACGTTAAATTTAATATTACACTTCGAGTTCTACTCCCATGATCATCATTCAGGCAAAACAACTAAACTAAACTGCTGAAAAATATTAACTTTGTCCAACTTTGCTAGTCATGTGAATAACAACGGCGATAAATATCATGTCAGCATAAATAACCACACTAATTACCAAAAAAGCAAGCAACATACCTGGTGCTTCACCATCTTCAGACTTATCTGGTGTATCAGTGGCATCTGAAAAACACAGACAAGCACCATATTACCTCCAGTTTCATTCTACCAGGATACAAAAAGGGAGAGAGTGGGCTGCACAAGACACTTGTTTTTCCTTAGGGATTAATAAGGGTAGCTCTACTGCAAATTCATATTAGAGCAAATCATATTGGCAGTCAGAATTTACTGATAAGTATACAATAACTAATATAACAAAACATGCCAAAAATATGTTGGAAATTGTATAGTTATGTGAATTCTAGAATAGTAACTTCTGATACCCATCAAATGGCATTAATATTTACAAGATTTTCCATCCAAGCACATGAAACTACTAGGGCTTTCACTCACTGACACAAACACACAATTATTCAAAGACGCAACATGTAAACAAACGTCTGACAGAAACGTACATGTAAACAAACGTCTGACAGAAACGTACATGTGTTTTCTTCTTGTGTTGCATTTGCTTCTTTGGATTCTTCTGTGGAGGCATCTCCTGAAAAAGCACAAAAACCATGAATGTGTTATTAGTTTTACATCTTCAACATCAGTGTAATATAAAACACATGCATAACTGAATTCTTCAATTTAAAGGTCCTCCAAAATTTAAAGGTCCTCCACAATTTAAAGGTCCTCCTCAATTTAAAGGGCCTCCCCAATTCACCTTTTCACACATCTTGTTTCTTTTGTGAAAATTTGAACCTATCTATTAACAAGGCGTAGGCGAAAAAATTGTGTGTTTCCGGTAACCCGACCCTACCTAGAAAAATGGGCTGACCCTAATCTTTTTATTTGATATTTCAATCAATGTTTGTTTCGTTACATTTTAGTTAAAAGTAATAAAACAACCCGTGAGTATAATTCAACCTGCGTATTCGATGACATGTGTGAACTACCGAACTTGTTTGGGTCCGCACGCGTGATTGGCGGGATCGGTAATATTTCACCCAATGAGCGATCTTGTTACATGCTGAATTGCGTTGGCTAGGGGTGGCAAGATGGCACTTGCGTCTCTAGTCTGCGTAATAAAACGCCATTGCTTATTCCACAATGGAAATCTTATACGTACATTTTTTATGCTGTGAAACGAAACGTTTGACAGCATTACCAAAGAGTATGGCTGCAGCGATGGAACGTGCGAAATCGCCATGACGGAACTGGAGGAAGGATCCGTGGACGACCGTGTCGCACAAGGACGTGTTTACCTCGCAGACGGCAGTCATAAACGTGGTTACGACGTTTAGATGTAAATTCATCATGATATCATGAACGCCGGATCCTGCCAATACCGGCCCTAGCATTGAGGCTCAGGCACCAAGGAATGCGTTTCAAGTGCTGATGGCAGGCAGCTCAAGTACCAGGCCCCTAAAATCCCTGCCGTCTGTCAAAACCTCCTGGGCCTGGTACTTGTCAACTTTGTGAGTTCGTCTTCACTGATTAGTCTGGATTAGAAATGTCAATGAAAATTTGAGCTGGCAGATCTATTTTGTATTATATTTTGTGATACAGCTGACGCGTTGAGAAATTGAAATGTGAAAACAGTTTAAAAATCGGTGTCATATTTTCAAGATTTTTTGAAGAATTCAACACGTTACGCAGATTATCATTACTATGTCTTCGAGTTCGACAGCATATCAGGCTCACCTTTAATATTTATTTATTTAATTTTTTACTATTTAAATACGCGAAGTTAAAGGTTGTAATATTAAAAGCTTACCTTTGGTTAATTAAACGCGCGTATGTAAAGTTAAAGGCATGCTTCTAATTAATTAAGTATGTGTACATAATGTTAAAGGCATGCCTTTAAATAATTAAGTACGCATATTTCATTTTACTCATTTTATAGTTTTTACCTTGTTATATCAATATTTGTATTATGTTGAAAGCTTAGTTTGTTTTAACTTTCTACTATGCTATTTATTGTACTTTACAGCACCATAGAATATTATTGTATATATATATGGTGCTATAGAAATCAATAAACATTTACATTTAACCAACTGGAACCAGCGAAGTGCATCGATATAATTTTATTTCGTTTTAGTGAATGGCAGTTGGAACATTTCTGGCCAACGGGTGTTGCGTCATTGTAATTTTTTAAGATTTAGTTTAACAGTATTCTTTGTTTTAATTAAACTGACTTTATTATGTGATATCTACATTGAACACTGACTATTGCCATTGGTGCAGATGCTTTGTTTTTATTTTGGTGTAATAAATTGTGTACATAATCGATGTCGTGTTGTAGGCTTACTGTAGTGTTAACAAAAAAATATAATAAAAAAAAATATGTCCCTACCTACCCTACCTAACTTTTTTGGGCCTGTTACCTGAAACACAAAATTTTTTTTGTTTAGGCCCAAGTACAGTATACTAGTGAGAAGGTAATTTTAATGTGTTCTCTACTGTAATGTTCAAACTCTCACAAGCAATCAGACCCTGGATGCAGTGAGTATAAATCAGACAATTCATTGCCCAAACCATTCTGATAATTTCTTTGCCACAAATTTGACAAAGAAACAACCAATGAAAATTGTGACAGTTATGAACGCCTCATGTACATCAAAGATGCACCTAGTCAACTAGCTTGTGATCCTGTTTCAGCGGCAAAAGTAAGCAACCAAATAACAGGTTTGCAACTTTATTTAGTAATCTTTATGTATATCTTGAAGTACAATAAACACATTTCACCTACCCAACCATGTTAGATGGTATCATCTGACCTACAAGTCATTAAAAAATCACGAGACATCATTTACCACAAACCATCATATCTAGTCTAACCAGTTCATTACTATTTATGCATTCGAGAAGCACCTTACTAAAAAATTATTTTATTTGGTCATATTGTGGAATAATTACACAATAGGGTCATTCCGTGTCAAATCAACCAATGGTCAAAAAGTTACTGTTCTGCCATTGGGCAGTACCTCACACGGGAACAAATGGTATCATTGGAAAGCTGAATCACTCTTCGTTCTGATTCATATTTATCCATGAGCATAGTTAATGACAGAGCTTTAATGATGATCTAGCTTACAAAACGCATCACATAGTTGGTGTCCATATTTGGTTGCTTTTACTACACTCCGCAGAATAAATTTAAGTTTCCATACATAGTATTTAAATATGTAACATGTTATACCTTTGGAAAGCTCAATGACTGGCCTATTCAAATACATGTGAACAAACGAGCGGACTATATGCAACGAATAAGCATCATCTTTACAAACACGTGTTGTCCTGGCCGTCTGAGTTTTTTATTTACTAATCTGCCATTTTGTTTTTCACTTCATTCTGTGTCAGTTCACTTTAGACCGGATTATCTCAAGTTTCCGCGTCAATATTTTAACAAATTGAATGACAGCATTAGTGAATCACGTTATTATACTAGTTCAGACAGCTACAACGATGTTGCAGGCTTTTTTGAGGTGAATATCAACAAGTTGCCAATTTCCGCCAGCTTCGACAGCCCGCACTGCCATGGTAAACGACACGGGACCGATGGGCCTGTCTGAATTGGCAATCTGGTGTTGAAATAAAATCATAAAAAAGTACATATTTGATTTATTTTGTAGCTAATATATATGGCTACATTTTTCCAATTGGACATAGGGACATACAGCCACGCAGTAATTATCTGGTAGCAGGGTGAAAATAATAAAACGTTGCTTTCTTTATTTGATGAAATTCAAAAAGTAATATCCCCATGATAAGATTATGTGCTGTAGTTTTTATTATAGCAGAGTCATTCTAGCAACAAAATGATACCTCAATCATATTTGTGCGATAATCATTAGCGATGTTATGATTTTTGAAAGCACCCTTCACATCACAACATATCTATATATGACCTGCTCCATCGAAATCAGGAATAAGTCGGAAAATTATATTCTGAAATAAAGGTACCAAATGAAAGAAAATGTCTAGATGCCAAAGACAACTACCAAGCTATATTAGTTGCTGAGTTATCGTTTGATAAAGAGAAGGTGTCACGGGTCATTTAATGAAAAACGGTTCTGAGAAAAACAGCTTTGAAGTTTACTGAAGTATATTCATCATTTCAATAACAATGGCACATCATATGAAGTTGAAATTTTGCACTGTTGTAGTACACATTAACACATATATTTTGGTACAATTCCACTTCAATAACTGTGAATGTTGGCAAGATACCGCATTCTCAGCGATGTTGCCACCAAGCTGTCCGCACACTCGCTCAAAGCTGTCAGTATCAACTGTCGCTCGATCGTGGTCTTCTTTATCACTTTCGCCCTGAGAAACGAAGTTCATTTCACTGTCGCTATCTGAGCCGTCTGACTCGACTAAGTTCCCCAGTCAACAGCAACTAAATAATCGATAAATAAACGTAGATTTGATATAATAACAGTCTCCGAAGTAGTCAAACTCAAACCAAAACAAACATGGCTTCGCATGGGGGCAAAGGTCGCGTTCCAATATTCAGAGCAATTGCACATTTTTAGCTGAGCCAATCAGCCATTACAAGTCACATCACGTGATCATGTCCCTATTATTCAGTGAATAATGTGGTTTTGTTTACATTTTGTCTCCGTTTTAAACCTCTCTGACTGGTTATATAGTGACTGATATCCCATAATAGCTCAGCTCTCCAATGATGTCAATATGGCAGGGGTGAACACAATGTGCAGTGGATATGATACATCTGAATTGAGCGAAGTTTCCTTCGTCTTTGTTCATTAAGATATTCATAGCTCTACAAAACATAAATTTTTTTTCAAAGTTATCTATCGCTTTATGACAGTATAATAGCATGACAGCAGTCTAGGATAGTTAGGTTAATTAAAAACATCAAAACCTGAAAATCTGCCATCACAGCCAAATTCACCCCTAGGGCAAGTGGGATACCCAGATTCGGCGTTTCCGACTGATTCCTGATTTCGATGGAGTGGGTCACTTATAAGTATATAGATCATACTATAGTAGCACGATTTTACAATAAAACAAACAGACGTTGTACCTTTCAAGTTTCAATACAATAGTGTTGTTTTTCAGTTCTGACATCACGTTTTTCATAACTAACAGCACAGCACAAAATTTTTGGGTCCACTATACATAACTTTTTGAAACAAATGAGCACATCAATTTGAACCAGGCTAGGTCAAATCGGGTATGGGAAAACCCACATGGTCATGGAGGAAACTAATAGTGGGGACCACCTGTTCATGTTATACCTTTTACAAAGCCACATTTATTGTATCAAAAACTTTTTTGTTTACATTAATGTTAAAATATACATGGTTATTTCATATAAGAAAAGTTGACAAATACTGCAATGAGTCCGTACAAGAAAGTTATAATTTGATAAATGTTTGGCAACGTTGTGCCACGTCGCCGTTTCCAAATCAAAATAGTTTACATTCCCATAAATCTCTTTCAACAGAGAAATTAATAACGCACACTTCAATGCACTGAACCATTGTTATTGCATAGGCCCCATTGCATAACACATGGCGAAGCTGGGTAAGGAAGTCGCCATCTTGCCGAAAGCCTATCGCCGGCATTGAACCGCGTATCAAATTGGTCACTGCGTAGCTTTCTGTTGGGTTCCTAGCATCCACGAATTCTTTTTAGGTTCGAGGGCGTACCCTCGAATGTATACATTTAAAACGCAGTAATACGATAAATGTGAATTTAACTGATCATCTTCTGTATTCCATACCTGTATTATTTGACGAGTTATTCCCGAACGACGGCACAAACTCTTTCGCATAAACGTTTCGCCCAGGAATGAATGGAGTAGCATTTACGTTCAAACCTCCCAAACCTTTGTTAATGTTTTCTTGATCTCCGGATCCCCCGTCATCATTTTGCTCCCACGAATCCGGTGTGCTAAACGGGTCCATAACGGACGAACAGTTCGTAAATCCCACGTTAGTTTCACAACTTGTTTAACAACTTGTATTTTCCAGATGGATGTAGTTCGCAACCTCGTGTGAGTGGAAGCGAGTGACGTCACGTTCTTCTGATCCGTGGCACGATTAAAAGTCATTTATAATCGAAACACAAATTGAACAATAAAGTATGTAAATTATATAAATCATGTTTTCGTGTTATGTTACCTCTGGAATGGGATATCATATTCTAATCGTAAAACTTTTTTAGACGATGACTGTTAATAAAGAAAACTGGCGTGCGGTAACTGGAACGACCAACCGACACAATACGGCCTAAGTGAAAATGCGCTTGAATTTTAGTTGGTTAGATAAAAAAATATGTTTACCACACTTGTAGACTCGAATTGTTGATGCTGGATCGAGTCGCACTGAAATCAGAGAGATGGATCGACACTTGACATGGACTTAGAGGCATTGACTTGAGACTTGCAAATGTAAATGTAGGCCTACGTTCTTATATAGTGCTGCATCCAATCATTGGGATTTCGCCCCTGGCAGACTTGTTCATACCTACGCCGACTCGACTTCACTGGGAAGCATACAGTCACGCTGCAATTACTGTACAAAGACTATTAATTCACATATCCACATCTGTATATAGCCATGTGCTCATTTATACAGTGAGTCAACTGTGGCAATGTGGGGTGAACGAAATTGCCGAAGCTTCGAAATGACATAAAGAGGACTGTAGTTTGTGACTTACCAACAAGTCTGGTGGCTCGAAACGTACGCAAAACGAGATCATGTGTCGCAAGTCGCACCAAATACAATAATTATTAAGTGATTGGTTAATATTGTGGCGTAGCAGCAAGTAAACTTTACATGGTGACTTAATTGGGACATGATTTGGAAGTCAGAGAGATGACTCGAGACTTGCATCATGACTTGGACTTAGATGTCAATGATTTGATACTTGACTTGACTGACAAATAACAAGTCTGATTTTTAGTATTATACATTATGTTTCTGTTCGTTTAAAAATGTCTCGCTTGCATCATAAATTATAATGTAAGCCAGGCGTGCGTGGGGGCTTTGCTATACTAGATGTAGCTCAATGTAATTAGCCTTAAAGTTGTCAGTGCTGGGAACTTGAATGGCTGCATGTTTCGGAGAAATTAATCCTTTCCTTAATTGTACGTGGAAAAAAGAGTTCTTGTATATATGAAGACGCCCAAATGGCACAAAGAAATTGCTGCTGTTTGGACGACAAAGGCTTTGTCGGCTGATTGGAGTCAACTACTTAAATTGTCACTACATGGGTGTGTCTGCCATGTTGTCTTTTAATTTCTTCAGTAGGGAGAGTTGGCGACTTTTCGTCGTTCCTGCAGGGACGACCAGTTAAGTTATGTTATCAGATTTCTTACAGTTCCGGGTGCGTATGTGTTCGTGAATTACTTTTGACAAATCTTCTTGCGCACTTTAGAATTCTTTCAACCGTGTTTATGTAAGGGGGTCCTAGGCTCTAGCAAGTGGTGTATACCTGTATATGCTGTATATGCTTTTCCAGGATAATAGGATATATTTTGTTGCATAAGTCGTATAGTAAGGCACATAACTTATCACTTGCTTCTGTTGTTACATTAGTAATACATGTGTCCCACCCATGTTGTTCTGTAAGTGTACCCTTCAGATATGGATGGGATGAGACGATGTCATGTTTTGTATGCTAGTTGTGATTATTAACTGGGTGTCACATGAGCGACGTTTACGGAAGCGCGGTTCTGGCTATTGTATGGCATGCAGTTCGTCCTGTGTTAGCAGTTGGTACAATCTCTTTCGCAAGTAGTTTCAGAACATGGGCTGGTAGTCCATCGAAGGATCAGCCGTGCGTGCTTTTGATTTCCTATCTCTGGGAATTGAGTGTGGTGGTGATGGTGGTGGTGATGTTAATAATTATAAAACTTTTAGAGCCCCTAAGCTCTAAGGAACTAGAGCCCAGAAGCCTCAGATGGCTCAAATTGCTAATCACAGTAATTGTTGACTTTTGTGGAAGGTATCTATGATTTCAGATGATTTTAAAGTAATGGGGAGTTCGCTCAGATTTTGGGAGCAACTACTGCTAGAAAAAGCGTGCATGTCCATGCTAATTAAATGGAGAAAAACTAGAAGTTGTAGAAGAACAAAAGGATCACCATATTCAAAAATATAAAATCAAGCACCCACATAAAATATATTACAGCAAAGGCAAATGTATGCATATAAGACTAATTAAGCGATGTTTTGAAAGTAGACCAGAAAAGACAACAAAGACCTTACGTGAGTCAATTATACGACCAGTGCTGGAATATGCATCGCCAGCTTGGAACCCTTTCTATAGAAAGGATACAAATGAATTAGAGAAAGTTCAGAAAAGAGCACTGAAACTCAGCAGAACGCTTATCGAATCAGTTCCTTTGGAACAGAGACGACTTGAGACGGACCTCTGTGAGGTATATAAATATATCAGTGGCCTAAATAGGAATAACCCAGAGCATTTTTCCATCAATGAAGCAGCAATCTGAGGGGCCATAGCTTAAAGCTAAGGAAAACACACTCCCGTACAGAGATCCGTAAACACTTCTTCACAAATCGTGTGATTACTGGAACAAACTTCCTGAAGAAGTCGTGTCAGCTTCTACTCTGAACAAATTCAAGAAGAAATTGAGGTATCTATAGCCCCAGCAAAAAGAGATTATACAACCAAGTATACCAATTATAAGTAAGTAAACTAGTTAAAAAACAACAACTTGTGAGCTAGATGATCTTATCTACCTGGGTATGTTTTATATATTTTTTTGTGTTTTTGTTTTTGCATGTTTACGTAATTTTCATTAACCTGAAATTAATCTACTCTGTTTACATATTAGAGCTTGTTTACCACTTTAAGTTAATGTTAAATTGCTGGACGTGAAACTGACATCTAGCTATCCAAATTGTACGCCCCACATTCCTTTCTCCACATCTGGTTTATTGTTTTGTGGACACCCACAAAGATCGGCCATTTTCGATCGCGACAAGATGGCTTCTACGGCGGCAGCTTTGTTGGATGAGTTAATGGGGCGAGATCGGAATCTCGCCCCTACCGAAAAACGAAAAGAAATAAAATGGGACGATCCCTCGGTAATATACAATGTACTGATTATGCGTCGAAATTCTTCACCTTACACATTAGAAAATAAGCTATATTCCTTTAGGTAACGACAAGGTCTGCTCTGCCCGCATGGGCCATGGCCGCGATGGCGAGCAACCGGCGCCGCAACGCTTTTGTTTTGTTTTGGTTGTTTGGGGGCTTATCGGTTTTTGGAGTTAACAAGAATGTTTCGCGCACTTTAATGTTTGGTTATTTCGATTATGGATGTAGCGAAAAAGCTTTAATGTCTTATATGTACTGTTGTAAAAAGTAAATATAATCATACAAATTTATTTGTAAATTAAAATAGAAATTTTAACAGATCTTTTGTGATGACAGCGCCAGTGGCTTTCCAAAAACTAAGTAATGTGTGAAATTATACTGGAACAATGCAATTTTAAATTCAAAGTTGTGATGCTTATAGAGTGATTTCTTCCATTAATGTAGTTGGGACCAGACATTCTACTGAGTACTAGCAGCACTAGCATTATTGGCTTCTAGCAAACGTTAATGTCAAATCCTGGGATGATGAGAGCAGTTGGATCTTATTACCATAGGCAGTTGATTTTGATATTTACTCGGACTTACATACCAGCTTTACTTTGCATGTTCCATGTTTGGTCTGCTCTCCAGGTGTGCAAGTACTTCCTGGTTGATTTCTGCCCCCATGAGCTGTTTGTGAACACCAGAGCTGATCTAGGTTTGTATTTCCAGAAATACTGGCCAACATCCTATATTATTGTCTACATCCAACAAGTAGACAATTATGGATACATTGGGTGGTTATAATTTTAGGAGGCTGCATTGACTAATTTATTAATACTGAACGACAGAATTGCACATGTAAATGCTGGCGTAATTGCAAAATGGATTGCATTTAAATGATTGAAGTGAACGCATATTTCTAACTTAGTATATACTTAATACAGTATTCTTCACAAGAATTGACATCTCTGCTTAAAGCGCATATATAAATGTTAGCAACGAGACGTACAAGGAGTGTATTATGTTGAACCTTTTGATGCAAAAAGTTCAGAGAAGCAACGCAACAGTACAGATTTGTTTCACATCATGGCTTGCATGATTTTAACACTAACAGCCTGATAATATTTATGCTATTATTGTCCACCATTATTTTGCAGGGCCTTGCAATAAGTTGCATGAAGAAGATCTTAGGAAAAAGTAAGCATGCTTTATAAGTACTACAGTTTTGTTAAACGTTCCTTAAAACATATAGCACACTAACCCTAATCAATTTAAACATGTGTGAATGACAAATATGACTATCGACATTGATATTAATTATAAATGGATTTGGTGAAGTTCATTGATTATCAACATCATGTACATAATTTGTAGGTGATCGTCTGTTGGTATTCTGCAACATAGTCGATGGAAGTTACAAAGAACTTTGTGTGTGCATATTTAGTAGTTTCATTTTTAAATGTTAGTGGTTGGATATTTATTTGGCTGTGTTTGAATGTTGGCTGGAAGAATAATGTGTATTCATGGGTGGTTGTCTTGGCAGCTACCAGAAGAGTCGACACTGCGGGCAGATGGGATATGAAGAAGACTTCATGCGCTTTCTGCAGACTTTAGTCGCAGATGTTGAGAAGCGCATTCGGAGAGGACATGCCCGATTGGCCCTCAATAATGCCGCCCAGCAGAATTCGGTAAATGTTTGAAAATTATGAAATAAAAAAGTTTGATAGTTTATTCAATCTTGACCTGTGCCTGCTGCCAAGAAAAGTATTTTATTTCCATTGGTCAAATTTCATACAATAGATGTAGTTTTGTTGTAATTTGTTTTAGTAAAAAAACGTAGGAGTATAAAGGTACAGGGAAGTAATCGATCACCCCTAAAGCTATAGCATAAATTGACTCTAAGCATTTTACCCAATTTATTTCATATGGTGACGATATTTACTTTAAGTTTTTTTTGTAGCCCAACTTTCTAAAAAAAACTGAAATATGCATAATAATTCACGATGTAGAGTTTCATCTATGGGTGTTTTTAAAACAGCCACTAGGAATAGCATGTATTAATTATGGTGTGTGCTTGTACTAATCCAGCCCTTCCCTTCATGCAGGTGGCTGGGGGTACGCAGGCAGCGAAACAGGAGAAGATCGAGATGCTGACTAAGAAGATCAATGATCTCGTGGAAAAGGTACGAACTGCATTTGTTGTGGAAGATGGTTTTGTACAAAAGAATTCATTACAAGTGAATTTGAATGCCATTATTAACGTGGTTACCCACCAGTTCGACAGCTAAGTTGATGAGTTTGTGAATGTTGCAGGCAGAAGAGTTGGGTTGCGAAGGCAAAGTGGAGGAGGCCCAAGGAATGATGATGCTGTGTGAGAAGTTGAAGGAAGAGAGGAACGACCTTGAGTCGGTGGGTTAATAGGCCACTGGTGGGTCTGTTGGCGTGTACTGGTGTTCCATGTGTGGCCTTTTTGAAATCTGTCCTTTATGAGCAAATAACAGCACAACTTGGATATGTTTTTATGCTTATTGTAATACAATTCCATCCAGTAGATTGTGGGTGCAGGCAGTAAACTTGTAGTCAAGTTCATGGAGGCAAGGGTTAGACCAAGTGTTTATGTTTCTATTGCCCTGGAGGAGTCTTATTACTTTGTGGAATGGCACACATTTTATTGAAAGCTTATGGGATTATTGACATTAGATGAACTTGATAAAGAGCAGTAAATTAAAGGTATTGTTTTGTTGATGGTTCTGCATAAACAAAATGGGTTGTTTACAAAGATGGTGTGGTAAGTAGGCTGTTTTAGTAGTGTCTTTGTTGTTGTGCTTTTGTAATGTGTAACTTATGAAGCCATGCAGTATTTAGTTGTACTCAAGGAAACGCCAAGGGTTGTGTTTGAGCTGGTCTTTTGTAATGTGTAACTTATGAAGCCATGCAGTATTTAGTTGTACTCAAGGAAACGCCAAGGGTTGTGTTTGAGCTGGTCTTTTGTAATGTGTAACTTATGAAGCCATGCAGTATTTAGTTGTACTCAAGGAAACGCCAAGGGTTGTGTGTTGCGCTGGTCTCGGTGAGTTGTGGGGCATGTTGCAGGGTGACCGTGGTGCGGGGGGCTCAGAGCACCGGGGCGAGGGTAGCAGCAAGGACATGGAGGTGTGTGACGTGTGTGGTGCGCTGCTCATCGTCGGAGATGCGCAACAACGCATCGATGAACACATCATGGGCAAACAGCACATGGGCTACGCACGCATCCGCACCTACTTGCTCAACCGCGACAAGGTAATCACTGCTTCATTTTTCACTGCCTATGAGTCTGAATAAAATTTCATGCCAGAAACATCTGATAGTGACATTTTATTGTAGGATTTTTTTGAAATGAGTTATTGTATCACAATTAAACATTACAAACCAGTTACATCATAAACCGGCAAAGGGTAAAGTCACACAAACAATTGTAAATTGATCCAATGTGAATACTTTATGGTTATTATTTGATTTGCAAATGTGGCTTATATACTGTGTAAATATGCAACTTTGCATAAATAAAGCAATCAATTCCCTAGTGCAAATTTAGACCTATGCCTTTGAAAAAATAGACATATTTAGACCTGTGCCTTTAACAGGCATATAATATAAGTGATAAGTACTCCCATGAGCTGTAGTACATTCCTGCAACACATGGAAACAGTGCACAGAACATCTTTGATCTAGTTCATCATAAATGAACGAACGTTCTGCTAGTGCAATCATAACATTTTGAACCATGAAACTGCTTGAAACATTTTTACATTGGCCCTGTTGATAATAGTGTGTTGTTATATGCAGAGCCGACGCCGTGCCACAACAGAGGAGCGAGAGGAACGAGAGAAGGAGAGAGTAAAGAAGGAGAAAGAGGAGGAAGAAGCACGTGAAGCGGAACGCGAGAAGGAGCGAGAGGAACGACGACGTAAGGAGAAGGAAGAACGAGAGAAGGAGGAAACACGAGAGAAGGAGAGACGTCGCAAACGCAGTCATTCTCGGACAAGGTCACGCAGGTCAAGGTCACGCAGTCGCAGTCGAAGAGGCAGGCGAAGTCGCAGCAGGGACAGGTAAAGAAGATATTTCTATTATTTACTTTATCACACCAAAACGCAAATGTTTCCCCTCCTTTCCTCAAGTATGTCACATTTTGTTTGGTGTTAATGAAGCTCATCTGGGGACTTCAGTACATAACCGACATAACATCTTAAACCTGTTTTTCATATGATAATTGGTTTGTAAAAACATTTTCTAGCAATATGACCGTGTGGGACTGTTTTCAGGCGGCGCAGATCCCGTAGCCGCAGCAGGCACCGTCGGCGTTCTAGGAGTTCGCACCGCTCTCGTAGCCGGACAAGGAGCCGTCGTTCCAGTCGCGATCGTCGTCGCTCCCGAAGCAGGGAACGCCGCAAGTCTCGCTCCAGCTCCCGCAGTCGCAAGGACAAACGGTCCCGTGACAGGTCCAGGTCAAAGGACCGCAAGTCTCGCAGCAGACGGTCGCGATCACGAGGCAAACGATCACATTCACGAAGCAAGCGATCACGAGACAAGCGATCACGGTCACGAGACAAACGATCTCGGTCGCGAGATAAACAATCTCGGTCACGAGATAAACGATCTCGGTCGCGAGATAAACGATCTCGGTCACGAGATAAGCGATCTAGGTCGCATGACAAGCGATCTCGGTCGAATGACAAGCGATCACACTCCCGTGACAAATCATCACCGCTCAAGGAAGAGAAGAAATCGGAAGACATCAAATCAACAGAAATTAAATCAGAAGAGATCAAATGTGATGGTAAGAAATGTGAAGGTGATGGTGGTTGGGTTAGATTATTTAATTTCAGGGCTTTCAGGTTCTACTTAAGATTAATTATTGATGAAATTAAAAGATATCCAGTTATTCAGTAGTTCTGCAGCTTCACTGTTGTCATATCTCTCCAGTTGCTCACTGCTAGGTCTCCATGAATTTATCAGAAAGGGAGACAGTTCACATTTTGTTTGTGCCTAAATCTCATGACCAGATTAATTCCCCTGGAAATGGGGAAATCCATGAAATGTAATATATGATATGCCATATTTTGTTGTTTGTAATTCCTACATGGTTTTCCTTGGAAACGGATATTAATAAGGACATTATTGTGTTGCAGACAAGGGAAATGGGAAGATGGAGGTGGATGAAATGCCAGAGCATCAGGAGAATGGGATGGGTGACGCTCCGATAGCTATGTCCGAAGTGGTGATGAAAACCGAGGAGTTGCCCGGTGTGACTGAGGGGAAGGACAGCTTCATCGAGGGGAAGTCGTCGCCCAAAATTTCCCCAGGTGACCAAACTGATATGCAGGAGTGACAAGGTAAGTGGTGTATGTGTGAGGTTCTCTCGTCATAATCGCCGTCGTTGGTCTTGCAGGCTCAACAGGTGAGTGTGATCACCCTGCGGCACAACAGTGGTGCCCCCTGGCAGATGCAACAGTGTTTAGGTCCGGGCATTGTTTTATTGAACTTTTCTTGAGGAGCTGCAGTTTGCAGCAGATGTTATAGTGAAGGTGTTTGCACAGTAAGATAAACACCAGAATGCATCAGTATCTCAGCAGCATTCATTTGCCATCAGATAAAGCCTATTTAAAGGTTTGATCGAATGCAGATTGGTAGTTCACTGTTGAGTGGCAGCATGGTGTGCAGAGCAGGAGATGTATCAACGGACATAATTATGGAGTGTTTTTGATGTTAACCTATCGCTTTGCAAGAATGCTTTTAATAGATACATAAAAGTGTAAAGAAGGCTGCCGATAGGAGAAATGGAAAGGGATAACAGCTGGGGCATTACAAAAACTAGCTGCACCCCTTTGTAATGGGAGCAACAAGGAAGAACACAGAATTACATCTGAAGATTACATTGAGGAATGGGTACTTACTTTGATTTGTCAGAACTTTATGACACACACACACACACACACACGCATTTTGTGTGTGGTTTTTATTTGGAAACATTTGAGTCGTGGTAACTTTGTGTTTCGCTAAACAAAATAAGTACGTGGTTGATATGTCTGAGTCAAATTCTAGACATGTATGACATTGCAGAGAAGGGGGTGCCACTGTATTGCACCAGGGTGAATAGGGTGGGACAGACACTTCTGTAGGGTGGTGTCAGTACTAGGTAGTCTTGGTCAAAAGACACAGGTACAGTCCCATTAGAGGATTCAGAATATGGGTTGGGACACTGGGAATTAGGTTGAGTTGAGGTTAAAGTACATTACAGTTGCGTGCAGAATGGTGTAATGGACTGGGTTTAAATGGGGCAACATTTTATTTTATGTATCCAGAGTGAGAATAAGTTGTCATACTGTGGGGCACTTGTACTCTTGCCATGTGGCAGAATAGTAGAACTGTCATCACTGTGAAATCACATAATGCAACAAAGTTTCATGCTACTTGACAGAATAAGTCTTGTAAACACGGTTCTGTTCCAAAATGAATTAATTCTATTTGTCTCAAGCCTAAGATGGTACTTTTCAAAAATTAAAATGGTTTATCACTGAATTGATCAGTTCCATGCAACAAAAAGAGAAATAAAAGAAACATTGTTGCATAGTGTGACAGTGACGAAAAGACTGCATCAATGTGTAGGATTATGAATAGAGAATATTACTGGGGACAAGGTGGCCTTCACGTCGAATATATTATTGGGTTGGTTGGGACTTTTCTCTGGGACTGTGTGCCACACAATGGCTGATACTGGCATAAGCGGACCGTGTTGTTCATATGATCATCATCACTGTCTGTCATCACGACCATGTTCTGCTGCCGTTGCTGATTGGCTGGCCTCTTCGATCGAAGGCAAATGAGCCCTTTGCAGGTAAACGCAGAAAGGTATACTCTTCTAACTACATTTGTTTGTTGCGGCTGTGCCAACATTGCACTGCTACGTGTTCGGTGCATCGCCACTGAGGCTTAGAGGAGGTGTGAATGTCTGAGGACTAGTGGTTGATGTGTAGTTGTGAATGTTTGTGTTTACTGATGAACTAGTCCTGTAATGTCATCTAGTTAGATTAGCTGGACAGTCGTGTTCGAGTTGTGCTCTTAAAAGACCGGTTTACAGGAACGATTTGTGACCCCTCAGTTGGTTGGGAAATACAGTGTCTCATGACAGTGCACAGCTAAAGTATGAGTGCTTAGACGAGCAACATGTCTAGACACTGTGACCTAGATCTTGACTCGCGTCACTCCCGATTTGCGTTTTGAAAGGTTATGATGGGTGTGCATAATGCCGGTCGTTGATTGATCGCAATTCACCGTCTTTCAAAATTGGGGCCAGCCCCAATTCCAGCAACACAATCGTAGCGACAAACTGTCCTCGCTAATTGGCCTTGTGATGGTGTTTACATGACCAATTCTTGCACTGCGCCACCACGCAACTCCAGTTGAACAATTAATCGCTAGTGCAAACCGGCCTTTATAGAGTAAAAATTCTGCATGAAAACTTGTTAGTTCTCAGTTTGTACGTCAACTAGAGGTAAGTGCCATGCACGAGTCTTGGTCGACAGTTCTGGCAGTGTCGGTCGTACTGAGCAACGTCCGCTTGTCTGGCATGAACATGCTCAGTGATGATCGCTGTGAGGCAAGTGCAGTATCATGAAATGTTTCCAGGGAGTGTTGTGTTCTACATTCAAGCACTTGTCAACTCGGCTAGGTTAGTGATGTCCTTTCAGGCGTTTCTGCTCCTGTCATTGGTCTACCTGAGATGGCCCCAGGGTGTTGTATCTTACCCCACCTCACTTAAGCTGGCTGTGATCGCCTGTGAATTCCATCTTTTTGACATTCTAATTTGGCTGCTTTTATTTAAAATTCAATGAAAAAAATATTAGCCAACCATATTTTTGTATGTCCAGTGTGTGACTGCTAGATGAATTCAACATTTTCTAGTTATCCTGTCTTGCTTGTTTGCCACATTTAGAAGCCCATGCATCAGGTAAACCACTGCTCATCACAGGTAGACCATTGGTCATTATCACAGGTTGGATGGCTGAATATGGAAGCAGGTTAGTGGTTGGACCTCGAAGCCACGACTGGACACCGCAGCAGAAGACTAACAGGTGGACACGTTTATTCCGTGGTGTGTGTGTGTGTGATTATTTCTTCCACTGGCACTATGTCTGATTGAAGGTATGTTCTTTGTGTTATGCAGGCTTCCCCGTCTGACCAAGTCATCTGGCACGAAGAGAACGGCAAGTTATGATTGTGTGAGGGTCGGCGGCAGGGCATCAGAGGTCAAGAGAAGACATGCAGCTAATTCAGCCACTGACATTCGTGTAGAGTTTCACACCCATCACTAGTTTGGTTAAAGGTACACTGGCCATGGAGTAGACACAGTAAGACTGTTGTATCACTATTACAGCAAAATTACAATACTATTACAACACAACTGTAACATTGGTGCAGAACAATATTGTTGGGATCATAAAGGGATTTGTAGAAATTGCATCCAAACTGTATTTAGGAATTTTCGTTTTGTGGTTACCCATTAATTGGTCATTGTGCGCAACACAACAGAATGCCAAAAAATTGGATATTTATGTATTGTAAATGTAACGGATTACCAAACGGCAGCGGGGGTATTTGCAAATGCAAAGTTCCCGTATGTGAGCATACCATGTATAGACAAAACCAGTATACTGATTTGTTGCACTTTGTTACTGTATTGAAATTGGTTTGATTTTTGTGTCGTTAAAAGGGAGTAAAAAAATTGCAATTATTTCTTGGGGGCTGTAAAATATTTGTTAACTTTCTGGCCAGTGTAACTTAATGGATTGGTAGATGGTGTTGTCTGATTGTTCATGGCGTAGACTTGACATCTGCCGGAATATGATGTACTATTTAAATGGTCAAGAAATGGATCAACCAGATCTGTGTGATGGAGCAGCACTTATTTGGAGGTAAGCTCCTTTGGGTAGTAGATTTTCAACCAGATGCCGTCGTAATTTGGAAAAACATCTTGCCTTGCTGGACAGAAAACCTACGACAAGGTTAGTAAATTGCCCGACCAGTATGGAAGTGTTCCTTCAAAGTCCTCTAACAGAAATAAGAAAACTTGAGTTTTGGGAGTAGCAACTTGTTACGTTTTGCTCTCAAGAGTAGTTCATTCTGTGGTGTATGTTGTTGCTTACTAACATTTCATATAATCTAAAAAGTATACATTATAATTGCTTCCACTGGGTTGTAAAAACTTGTCGCAACAGTTAATTTTCTAGGGATTGTGTTATGGAGGACATTTTTTCACATACATATTAGGTGGTCTGATCAAATGCCACATCACTTGTGTGTGACATCAGTGTTTCATTCTAGTTCGTTGTCTTGTCAGCTGTCTCTGGTATGCTGTTATGCCTGCATGGATTTAAGGATTTAACCATACAACTGACGTTTGCTGAATGTACACTGTGTAATGTGTGTTAGCACTTTTGTCTGTAAGATGACAACTTGGATGTTTAGTGGCCGGTGCCATGTGTTGGTACTATAACGTGCACACAAGTACCAAGGTTGAGGACCATCACGAGTGTATCTACCTAAACTTTACTGTGCGTCATTACAACTAAAATGTAACCGACCCAGTGTACTTGTGTACAAATGTAATTTTGCTTTATTTGTACTGAAGTAAATTTACATGTACTTGATCGCAACCCTTGTATTATACACACTGTGTCCTAACTTGTGTGCAGTTTTGTAGTTCACGGTTGGGCGAGCAGTATATTGTTGACAAGGTTATACGGTCATCTGTTTAGACTTGTTGTTGTTATTGTGTTTTAAACATGTCCATGTTTACCCTCTGAGTTAATCTTCTGAGACATGCAACACTGCATCAGTTGGCGGCAACGACACATATCATGCAAGCGACTGACGCAAAATATACGTACAAGAATAAACAGGTATTTCCGAGTGGTATATGCATGCAAAGATCCGTAATTTCCCTTCTCGTTAATTTTACCTGGACTGGAAAATGTATTTTATTCTCACAACGGTTTCATTTTATACTGCTTGTGATATTCCAGTTGTCCTCTTGTATTTCGTTTTCAAATTTTAGCAGCTTGCTGTCCTAATTTACTAAGTTATGGCTAGTTGACCATTGATGACAAAAGTAGTGTGAATATTTTTTTCCATTAATTTTAAAGACTTGCAGTCCTGACCAGCCCATAACTTGTCACAATACGAAAGGTTTTATGCAATTACTATGTTTGCCAGCCTGCTGTTGAACACAAATGGATGAATCAATTGGTAACATGGTATTTCAGCGTGACGGAGTTGTGCACTATTTCTGACTGTTTTCAATTTGCTAATAAAAGTGTCCCTTCCTGGCATTTGTCTTGTTACTTCACTGCTTCATGTATCAGCACAGTACTAATAGTTAAAGAGAATGTACAAGTTTTATTTGTTAACTGATATGTAGCTAATTTCGTATAATTAAAATGCCCAAATTATCTTAATTTAATTAATTAAGATAAATTAGCAACGTTATACTTCATGTTTTAATCTTTATTGCTATAGTATATTTACCTTTACAGAATGTATAAAGTGTTAGTTTGACCGACCAATAAATCATCTGGTGAAAACTTGTTTCATCTTCAATGGTGAAGATGTATTGGACGGTATTTAATTGCAGTAGAGCGGTCCTATTTTGCACTAGAGCGGTCTCTACATGGCGTAAAACTAGCATGTTTTATTTCATTGGCATTTTCAGAGGTAAAAAATCACGATAGTAACAGATCTTATGTGGATATTATTAACTAACCGAGATGTTAATCAGTGTGTTAAAAAATAATAAAACATTTAATTTAAATAATTTTATATGACCTTTAAAACATTTTAACTGAAATATGAAGTCGGGCTGAGCTGATGTTCGTCCTTGGCACTGGAAGACAACTGGCGGCTACAAGATACACTACATCCTACCCATTGGCGAGAGTTCATACTCTAAATTCCTCGGGCAGTGCACGCAAGAAGGATTTTAAATATACATTTCATTTTGGAATGTTCCCAAAATTATGACTTCAGGTATCATGTTAACTCACGTACATGATGTTAACATGACACTAAGTTGCAGATGAGTACAAGCAGCCTGTGCCAGCCCAAAACAGTTGGCGTTTAAGAAGTGTAAATATATCATAGTAACAGTAGTTTTCGGTTTGAGCTAAACTGTTTTAACTACAGATGCCATCTTGCGCAGCACGTCACATGTCACCAATATTACTAACGCTACGTCATTCACAAGGGCTGCACTCGTCTGCGCCTCCACCAAAGTTGAGAGATGCTCCAATAAGGAACTCACTTCAATATGGTGCTGATAAGAGCTGCTGGACGTGAACTCTACATTCAAAGGTAAGAACACGGAGACAGTGACCATAAGAATACGGAGGCAAGTGACCATAAGAATACGGAGGCAAGTGACAATAAAAACATGGAGGCAAATGACCTAAGAACACGGAGACAAGCGACAGTAAGAACACGGAGGCAAGTGACCTTAAGAACATGGGAGACAGGTGACCTTAAGAACACAGAGACGAGTGACCGTAAAAACACGGAGACGAGTGGCAAAATGAAAGAAGGCCGAATAGTAAGACTTGCATGATATGTTGGAGAGAGCTGAATGGCGAGCCATCAAATCCTGAAGTCTTTCGACCAGATGATGATGTTAGAAGAATTGCCTAAATGCGCTGAATGTTTAATAGTACTTGACCTAGCATAAATTGCAGGTCAGGGTGACCTTTGTTAAGTTTGGAACACTGCATAAGGGATGATCTAAAAACATTGGAATTAATGTAATTTAACCTCGGACACATTTGGCAATTTCAACTGTCTGAAAGCAAACCTGCCACCACCGGCCTTATGAATTGTGATCAGTGGCATATTCATGTCTGACGCCAGGCATCAGCGTCCTTACTGCACATACAACACTTTTAAAAAAATGACAAACTTTATTTGTACTTCCACGAATAAAGTCATCAGGATGGAATGTCATTTTACAATACTGTCAACAGTGGACAATATATCTAGCTCCTAACACACCTGACCAACATACACGTTTTGTCACAAATTATCACATTAGATCTCTCTTCCGATTAAAAACAAGCAATTTTTTTAATTGAGAGTAAGCAAGTAAGCATTCATGGCAGTTACATGAAGACATGTTAAAATGTTTGTTACCAACTTACTACACTAATAGCAAAACCTTTATAGCGCAGACAACGGAACTGCAAAGCCATTGCAGACAGGAATACATTACAGAGAAGGCTGCTCTAATTATTCAGACAACTCTAAAAATATGTTCGTTATACAAATATAAATATTTGTCAGCTATCCACCGTACCGCTGGACACTGTAGTTAAGTGTTCACCCCAGAAGCTGGCCAGGACAACCAGGGCCAGATTTAGATCAATCAAGAGATGGATTCCAGTAATTTGACAAATAAAAACACTTCACAATTCACCAGTGTGATGATCGTTTCTGAATTTATGATGTTTGCAGCTGCCAATAAAAACGAATTAATAAATACTGATAGAGGTTAATTAATAAACACCAACATATTTTTTTGTAAACTTAAAAGATGGCATTTAAAAAAATCATGCAAACTACCTAAACATATTAGTGTGGTAGGAAAAGAAAGCTATTTTGGTGATTAGTAGACAGAACCAAAATGTTTAATATTCAAGAAAATGCCTTGTAACATTCAAGAAAACAACCGACAAACCGATACTTGTCATGTCAACATAAACACATTTATCGGTATGCACAATTTGCCTAATTCTCATACTTACAAAACCAGAACATTCATTCATACAAATTCTATACCTTCAAGTTTAACATCTCCTATCCTGGTTTCTGGTAGTATAACATCGCCAGCTATTGAAAACGCCATTATATATGAAGCTATTTTGCCATTATCTTCCTCTGACTTTAGAGCCACTATGAACTGGTCTTGTGTTCCGGGAATGAATTTAAATGAGGAAAAGCCGTGCGTAGGATTGAAGGAACCAACACGGTCCATGGTGATGAGTTTGAAGTCGTCGTCTGCTTTGAAGAGGATGTTCGTGGCGCGATGTTCGTCATCCTTTTCTGTGTAAGTTTCCTTGCTGGCACGCCGCGGCAGAAAGAACCACTGCTTGTGGATGGGGCTCCACAGGCCCGACTCATGGATCATATATCCTGAGGAATAAATGAACATGTCAATTATATTTTAAGCGGACACTTGGGGTTCGGACCACCATGCTATAAACATCACCAAGCAGCAGAAAATAATGATTAAATCGAAACAAAAGGAACGGTTTCTTCAAAGAGCATTCCACGAAATGCTCATCATAACCCGTCCGACCAGCGGCGACGGATCCACTACCAATTAAAATTCAAGTATGCGAATTACAGGCTGTAAATCTGAGCGAGCAATATTATTGGTGAACACAACTGAATTTCCACATTTCAACAGGTCGATCTGCCAGGCATACTGATGTAGTCGGAAGACCCTGGTGGTGCGGGTGAACTAAGACACAGTTTGCAAATTCATGTTTGATTATATCAGCGTATATATCAAGATAGCCACATCGCTAGCCATGTTCATGCGACTTAAAAACTCGCCTTTTTCGTGTGGCATATAACCAAGAGCTTCAACTCAAACATTATGCATCATGCAGTTTTTTCTTTATCTAACTAAATAACTATTACATTTCTTATGACGAACATTATTGTCATGTTTTAACAAATTTTATCATTATTACAGCTAGTTTACATATCCATTCATATATATATATATATACATTACAATAACTATAACTACTCTGGTTATAAATGTGCCACGCTTTTAACCATTTTATTTTATTATTATCTGTTTAACTAATCAGTCTAAGCACTTATGTATTTTATGTATCTCATAGCGCCTCTGGATGGACTTTTGTCTAGATTGATGGCGCTTTACAAATTTACTTATTATATATATATATATATATATATATATATATATATATATATAGAGAGGTGGGGGAAAACGGTCAATGTTTCAAATCCCAGGGGCTCCCATCTTATTTGATGGCCAAATATGTCACAAGAAAGAAAATATTTTCTAACAAATCTGCCAGTGTCCAGTAAACTGACCTCATAAACCATTAACAATATAACCTAGCTACTTTTGTTGATTTAACATTACCACATAATTTTATTTTTATTGCTTGCAACATTTAATTTTTATTGCTTGCAGGAGAAGTAAGCAACTAGATAGATGGCGGTGGATTAGTACCATGTCTGAATTAGTATTCGTTATCGGCGATAAGCTTGTGCTAGTCCAGCAGGTAGTAATAGACATTCTTAAGTATGCACCCGGAAGCGTGTCGGACAGAGAAACTAAAAAGCAAACAACAGCAAATGGTCGATGAAACTGAAGTGAATCAATTGTATGTGACACTTTGGGATGATAATGGAGTAAACATCTCAATTGATAATGACTCAATTGTCAAATTTGTCGCTGACCATATGCACCGTGTCCATACGGGCAGCCATAATTATCAATAGCGATATCCCACACCAGGGTATTCTGTAAAAGTAGAACGCAATTAACGTCTTTCTATAAAGCCAACTGGGGACTGGGTGGTTTCTATCTCAAGAAGTATGACTTTCAAATTAACCAATGGCAATGACATCACAACTGCTGTCACCCTGTCTTAATGAGACTGGTGGTAGACTTGAATACTGTCTATCAATGTCATAGTCACGACCAATACATAAATGAGTGGATTGGGGGGTCATAGAGTATATAAATGAGTTCCTCATGACTGAAAACATGGGTATACATGTACTCATTAACCATGGCATTACTACAGGACTAAAAATAAAAGACAAATGCTGAAAACTATTTTACTTGACGGAAGAATATTTACAAAAAAAAATGCTATTTTCATGAAAGTGACCAGTCTTAGGCTTTTGAATATGATTTTATTGGATTCCTTGTTTTTAAAAACATATGATTAGATAGTTAAATCATGATTGTAGCCCTACAATTGACAAAATTATCCAAAAAAATATTTTTTCTCTCACTAAAGTCACACTTTTTAGCCCTTTTCAAAATCGTGTGGATTTCTCACCCATTAAAGTATTGTATTTTCTTTCTCCTGACATATTTAGCCATCAAATAAGATAAGTGAGCCCCTGGGATATGACAATGTCACAAAAATAAGTGACAGTTTCCCCTACCCCTAATATATATTATGATTCATTATTTAAACGAGTGTCATGGTTCAAAATGAACGCTAGTCCAAGGCTAGTAGATCATTCCACAGACTAGTAATTGTTTGGGAATAACAAGTGCGAAAGTCAGTGTCAGTAGCGCTGCCTGATAGACAAGTGCTCCTGAACTGGAAACGTACATGATGAATCCGCTAGATCAGTAGATGCTGTGACAAGATTCAAAATAACCCACCTGGAAGCTCGTAGCCTCCCTTTGTACGCAGTGCGTTGTACCTCTCCACCCAGCTGTGGTGAAGCACATCTCCACGATGACCGATACTTTTTACCCATTGTGGGTTCAAGTTCTGTACAACGCCCATTGTAGTAGTCCACTCCTTGCCCAGTCCACCGACCCACAGCGCGTCGTCTTTAACTGCCATCCATTCACACTTGAAGCCTGCAACCACAGTCATGAGCTGCTGTATACAATTAAAACGTTGGCACTAAAAACTGCTTTATTCATATTGTGTTAAAACATAGGGTACTTTATAGGGTACTTTATAGGGTACTTTATAGGGTACTTTAAATGATTTTTATTATTATTTATGTTACGGACAATTAAAGCCACAATATGAAGCCATGTATTCGCTTTGCATAAAACAGTATAATTATTAGGAATAAAGCTGTCTGAAACATACATGTGTATTGACTTCAATGTTCATACCCTTAGCAACGCGTCCATTGCCGTCTTGCAGTATGACCCATGGAAGAACTTGGTCATCCCTCATAATTTCGTATATAATGCCAGTCCGATCATCGCAACTGTAGAGTTTGCCATTAAATGCAGTGAGTTCCGATAGCTCCATACCCCGTCCACCTTGAGAAACCTTCGATTCCAGCATCGTCAATGATGGATCCCATGTTATGGCGACCTTCTTGTTAGAAGGGTCAAATGTCAAGTAACCCTTTTTCAAATAACTAAACCACAGATTTGGCTTGGTGGGAGATTTTGAATCTGTATCGAGATCGGCAACAACTGCTATCCTGTAGCGCAGTCCTTCCGTTGTTGCTTGTGCCACTGACAGCGGATAGGTGGCGTTGTATGCAGGGAACAGGTTTACCCTGGGGTCCTGCAGCGGGCGTTTATCGCTGGCCGGAAGGAACAGTACAAGAGCGGTGAGAAAGAGAAGCACTCCTATTCCAAAATATGTCATCGTCCTCGGGTTGATCTGTATTGCCGTGCCACCTACGCGATATGGAGTGGGGGCCCGAACCTTGCGTCTCCAGTCATTCATAAAGAAGCTGTCGTTTAGAACCTGATCATATGAAGGTGAAAAACCCGCCGAAGCCAGCATCTAAATCATTGTTGTTACCGAGAGAGAAGCTCCATCGGTACATCCGTTAATAAAGATAACTAGCGGTAGAACGTTAGCCCCAAACAACTATTAAAAGAACACATATGACCGCTTCCGGTAAACAAACCAGATGGCTCGATGTTGACGGCCTTGACATCTCCGCAGTCTGCAGCGACGCGAAAACGACACGTCACTTGAACATATAATATATTCATTATCAATATGTCATACATTCAAACGATTGAGTCACTTTACTAAACCAAGAATAATAAATTACGCGACATAAACTTTATTTATAAAGTAATCTTGATTTTTTGCCGGTTTCCAGTGGTTCCCAGTCCATCGTGGGGCGCCACTATTGTAGCGAGGACATTTGACTTCCTCCCGGCCCACCATGAGGCGCCACTAGTTGCAACGAAGGCGTCTGACTGGTTCCTTGCCAATCGTGTGCTGTCACTGGTTGTTGTGAATCCCACTATCGTTTGGTTGTTCGCGACTAGTCGAAAACAATAGTGCGCGAAGGGGTTTGAAATAGCATTCTCTCACCTTATCACCACTACCACAACTTCATTATAACTTTGTATTTGTATTTATTTTGGTTTATCAAACTATCGTTTACATTGTTGAATATATATGAGATTAAGTTATAAATTTACGTAAATTTCATACATACTTAAGGTAGTATCTGACATAGTTGCATAAGTTGGTATACACGGAGTCTTATTGTGTCACAAAGTGGTTTATGAGAATGTTCCTAGGATGTCGGGGTTAGGTCTTATACAAAACTTCAGTTCTAAAATAGTCGTACTACATAACAAACCAGCAATCTTCATATACCAAAAATAAACTCAAATTACACCTATTTCTTATAAATTTAATATCACCCGAATCTCTGCATTGAGACGGTAACAACACTATTAATTGTATTACCCAACTCATACAGCTGAATGCGTTATATTAATAAAGTAATATTCCGGGCTGTCTCGCACCTGTCAGAGGCGTGAATTTGTTTGTCGCACCCTGCTTGCTTGCAGAACAACAAATCGCTAGTTCATGTATTAAAATTCTTATACTTTCGCTAAATGCGATTCACAATGATACCAATGTATCCGTCACAAAAAAACCGGTTTTGTACATACTAAATTTGACTACCTTAACTAAAGGAATGACGCTCAAACGTAATGGTTTAAATTCACTATATTATTGTCAAAAACAAAAAATTACAACCTAAATAATCTAGCCAAAGGTGTGCTTTCGAACACCGAAAACATCCTTATTCAAGGCTAACGTAGTGAGGAGAGAATATTGGAAACACCATACTTTTTGGCTTTAAAGGCCAATAAGCATTTAGTGTGTGAGAGCTGTAACAACTGGGTGGATTTTGTAAAGTCCGGTTGCGAGAAGATCTGGGCTGAGGTTCAGGATGATAATTTTAGTTTTGAGTGTAGGGGATGTGAGCAGATGAAGAGACTAGAGGTGGAGATGGATCGACTGAGGCTGTTTGTCTTGGTGTTGGTGGGAAGGGAAGATGATGGTTGTGCCGGTAGTGGAGGGATAGTGGATGAAAATGTGGGGGAGACAGTGATAAAGATGCCGGGGAGACCTCACCTCAGCCTGGGAGGAGGCTGAGAGGAGGTAAGGTGATAGGGCACAAGGAGACAGGACGGATGGAGACGAGACAGAAGGAGGTTGGAGGGAATGAGATGGGAGGAAAGGAGATGGGAGGGAGGGAGAGGGTAGGGAAGGTGTCAGGAGCGCAAAATAACCAGGAGACAAGAGGGAATGGTGCCAAGTGAAACGACTGCAGAATAGAATATGACAGACGGGACAGACGCAACAGCTACTGTGAAGTAGTGATAGAGAGTGTTACGAGGAAAGCGAGGGTGTTTATGGGGGACCGATAGCTAAAAAAACTGGAAAAGCTCTATATAAGGGGGGGCGACGTGGTAGTTTGCTTGCCAGGGACAAAACTATCACAGAAAGGGTAATCCTGGGTCCTGGCAAGACACTAACCTGTCATTATAAGACAGGAGATGACAAGACAGACACTAACCTGTCATTATGAGACAGGAGATGACAAGACAGACACTAACCTGTCATTATAAGACAGGAGATGACAAGACAGACACTAGCCTGTTATTATGAGACAGGAGATGACAAGACCGACACTAACCTGTCACAATGAGACAGGAGATGACAAGACAATCACAAACCTGTCACTATGAGATAGGAGATGACACGGCAGACCCTAACCTGTCACTAAGAGACAGGACATGACAAAATAATCACAAACAGGTCACTATGAGACAGGAGATAGCAAGTCAGACACTAACCTCTCATTATGAGACAGGAGATGATAATACAGACACTAACCTGTCATTATGAGACAGGAGATGGCAAGACAGACACTAACCTGTCATTATGAGACAGGAGATGACAATACAGACACTAACCTGTCATTATAAAACAGGAGATGACAAGACAGACACTAACCTCTCATTATGAGACATGAGATAGCAAGACAGACACTAACCTCTCATTATGAGACAGGAGATGACAATACAGACACTAACCTGTCATTATGAGACAGGAGATGGCAAGACAGACACTAACCTGTCATTATGAGACAGGAGATGACAAGACAGACACTAACCTCTCATTATGAGACAGGAGATGACAAGACAGACACTAACCTGTCACTATGAGACAGGAGATGACACGGCAGACCCTAACCTGTCACTAAGAGACAAAATAATCACAGACAGACACTAACCTCTCATTATGAGACAGGAGATGACAATACAGACACTAACCTGTCATTATAAAACAGGAGATGACAAGACAGACACTAACCTCTCATTATGAGACAGGAGATGACAAGACAGACACTAACCTGTCATTATGAGACAGGAGATGACAAGACAGACACTAACCTGTCACTATGAGACAGGAGATGACAAGACAATCACAAACCTGTCACTACGAGAGAGGAGATGACACGCCAGACCCTAACCTGTCACTAAGAGACAGGATATGACAAAATAATCACAAACAGGTCACTATGAGACAGGAGATAGCAAAACAGACACTAACCTCTCATTATGAGACAGGAGATGACAATACAGACACTAACCTAACATTATGAGACAGGAGATGGCAAGACAGACACTAACCTGTCATTATGAGACAGGAGATGACAAGACAGACACTAACCTCTCATTATGAGACAGGAGATGACAAGACAGACACTAACCTGTCACTATGAGACAGGAAATGACAAGACAATCACAAACCTGTCACTATGAGATAGGAGATAACACGGCAGACCCTAACCTGTCACTAAGAGACAGGATATGACAAAATAATCACAGACAGACACTAACCTCTCATTATGAGACAGGAGATGACAATACAGACACTAACCTGTCATTATGAGACAGGAGATGGCAAGACAGACACTAACCTCTCATTATGAGACAGGAGATGACAAGACAATCACAAACTTGTCACTATGAGATAGGAGATGACAAGGCAGACCCTAACCTCTCACTAAGAGACAGGATATGACAAAATAATCACAAACAGGTCATTATGAGACAGGAGATGGCAAGACAGACACTAAGCTCTCATTATGAGACAGGAGATGACAATACAGACACTAACCTGGCATTATGAGATGGGAGATGGCAAGATAGACACAAATCTGTCACTGTGAGACAGGAGATGACAAGACAGATGCTAACCTGTCATTATGAGACAGGAGATGACAACGCAGTCACTAACCTGTCACTATGAAATAGGAGATGACAAGACACTCAATCACCTGTCACTATGAGAAAGGAGATGACAAGACAGACACAAACCTGTCACTTTGAAACAGAAGATGACAAGACAGACACAAACCTGTCACTTTGAGACAGGATATGACAAGAGTCACTAACCTGTCACTTTGAGACAGGAGATGACAAGACAGTCACTAACCTGCACACCAGCGCAGGATCGTTGGGTGAATGTCTTGCACAAGGTCTTCCAGCCAAGTTTTGTCAAATGGCATGGTGATGCTGAGTGGCCTGTCGACCGACTGGTCTGGGAGGGTCGCTATAAACACAGTTATTCCGTCCCATCGGTGTATCCTGGAGACAGTCAATGGCACTGTATATTGAAAATCTGACAGTGTCAACTACAGTGAACACAGTGATCTTATATTGTGGTGTATGATAATTATGTTACTTTTGAGGACATCTGGTAATGCTATATTGGTAACATAGTAGATTTAGACAAAATGTTACATATTGAAATATCAACATAAGAAAATAAATTTTGAACAACACTGTGAACTAAAACCCAAAAGTACTAATACTAAGTCACTTTCACAACCCTATCTCCCCCCTATTCTCTAAAGTAGCTGGGGCGGCTAGCATGTCAGTTGGTTTTTTTTTCTTCATAATATGCTAGGAAATATTGAACTGAATGTTGACACTACAAATTATCATGCGGCACTAACGTCATATTTCACCAATCCATCCTTTAAAAAAACAGTCCTTTTGGAAATCCTTAGAAATGTCGACGATGTTTCCATAGTAATGACTGCGAGTGCTACGATGTTCGAACCAGCTATATTCGTTCGCCGTGAAAACAGGACATATCGTCTGGTTACTGTGATTCCAGTACACATTAGTATTATATCTACCTAACTAAATCATCAACAAATATCAGCACTAACATAGTTTATTGTGCCTTTGAACCTATATGATGAGTAAAATGGAAACAGTCTGTGACCCCAATCTGGTGATTGTGCCGGATAACAGGCCAATCAAAATGATCGTAAACACGCCCTGCCAATGGTCGTTTGTCAGATGGCTGTGGTAACCTGATATCGTAGACAACAACACATTACAACTGCAAATTCAAGGCCCATTGTGGCGGCAAATTAAGGGGACATGTCAATATTACAAAATAATGGCCATCTTGTTTTGTCAACAATACGTATAGTGCCAGTGAAAATTGTCACTTTTCAAACATGATACGTGTATCGGCAATTCTGTTATCACCAGGGTTGTTTGATTTAAATCATTTGATTTTAATCATGATTTAAATCACTCCAAAAAAATCATTGATTTATGATTTTTTTGACTTCCGGTTTTTTTAATCGCTGATTTACATGAATTTAACACAAATAATTGTTTACAAGCATCGAGATCAACAAAGTTTTGTATGTTTTATAATATAAAACACAAAGTGCGCACACTTGTGTAGCTGTATTGTCACCAGATATACTGATAGTCAAATATTTTATGACATTGTATATGTTTGAGCTATTCCCTTTCTGAATGCAGTGAAGCCACGCAAACTTATCTTCCAGAGGAAGTATCTTTTCAACGCAGAAGCCCAGTTAGAGTTAAAGTCCACTTATAGTTTGTGCTAGTTGCTACCAATTCAGTATGTTGGCTCGGTTGTTTACAGACACACAACATGCTTTCCTTTCCAAGACAGATTATGCAACTACAGGGGGTGAGGCCTTGTGGACATTGTCTAATGTCTTTATATAAGCAAAAATCATGTACCCTCTGTTAAGACAAGAACCCAAATCGATCTGAATAGAATATGTTTGAAAGAGTTTACAAATTTAAACATCTCTATAAATATCTATATACCAGATTAAAAAAATCAAATAAATCCGATTTAAATAAAAAAAATCCGATTTTTTATATTTTTAAAAATAAAAATCATGATTTTTTCAACCCTGGTTATCACTAACAATCAGGAAACGTTACCTGATTAAATTTATTTTTAAACTATAACACTTACAATGCTGCAGGCATATGAACGCATCTTACATGTAGGCAACATGACGCGAATTCGAATTACGATTGGTGAAGGGTTTTGTCAAAAATACACTGCCACTTTAGGCTGTTATGCAACTTTTTGCTAAATTCATTCATGGTGGTGTAGCAGACGTAATTCTTTATCTTAACCAAAATCTACATTAAAGTTATCAGTGACATTGTCATACTTATATGGATGTCATTTATTTCTTTGGGGATTTTTTCAAAACAATATAGTTTCACATTTTGTGGCTATATCTTGCAACATAACCAAATAAAAAACTCCAAATTTTATTAATCTGGAATATTACACAGCATTTCAACTACAATTTGTGAGGAAATGGTTAGTTTATCTTAAAAACTTCTATTGAAACTACTCAATTGAAGACAAGCATGCAATAGCCACCCCAGCTACCTTAAGCAAGAGCCTATAAGTACAATATACTAAGTGACCTTTCACAACCCAATCTCCCACTTGTTCTTTAAGTAGGAGCTTACAAGAATAATATACTAAGTGACCTTTCACAACACAATCTCCCACTTGTTCTCTAAGTAGAAGGAGCCGACAAGAACAATATACTAAGTGACCTTTCACAACCCAATCTCCCACCTGTTCCTCAAGTTTCTGTCTTGTTCCTGGTTGACTCTGGGTCGACAATGAATGACTTGAACATGTCCGACGCCCCTGACTGGTACTGGGCAGTCAAGTCATCGACTGACAGAAAACCCTCGGTCCCTCCCAGCTGATGTAGTCAACTTACGTTTTGTTGTCTTCACAGTGACAGTGTTCTTTGTGTCACCAGATGTCACCAACTTGAGTGTCAGATCACCTGCCTCGGTCTTAGCCACAGTGTCAGTGTCACCTGTAGACAAAAACAGTCAACCACACGACATTCTGATCAGACACATGCAACATGACAGTTGACAGTAACAAGGGTTAATTTTATAAACTATGACTAAAATCATGGAAGTTATAATGATGGATAAATATCCTGTTGGTAGAGCAGTGACAGACACAGAGCCACGTGTCCAGGTGGTCTGGATGAGGCAATGAACATTGCATTTGTCATATTACTCTGTAAGAAAATCACCTTGAGTTGTGATTTTCAGTTGTGAAGCTGCTAACTGAAGGGCAAACATTTGCATTTGTAGAAACACTCACGGACAATTAGCATGGGTTTGACAGACATGTCACTGCACTTGTGGGCCTTGGAGCCGGCTTGCAGATGTATCCTCAGTGTCCTATGTACATAACACATAGAGTGTACAAAACACATGCAGTGTACAAAGGTTAATGTATGTTCATATACAGTCATTGGGACTGTTCAAAGCGCATTACACTTCACCCTTGGCAGACCTGTTCATTCCAACACCATTTCGACTTCTCTGGGAAGCATTCAGCCATGCTGCAATTACTCCACAAAGACTATTTGTTCCGATATCCATCTCTGTCTGTAGCCAGTTACTCATTTATACAGCTAAGTGAATTGTGGCAATGTGGGACGAACGAAATTGCCAAAGTTTCAAAACCTCATCAAGAGGATTTGAAACCGGGTACTCTCGATTGGGAGCCCGTCATTCTAATGGCTACGCTACCACACCCCACACAAACACATGACAGACAAGTCAGTGGAGCATATGAAGCCTAGTATCCAGATAGAGCTTTCACTATTTCTTCCTAAGTGTTTCCTGTAAATGCCATCCTAGACATAGCAACAATGGTGATCATGAAAGCATCATAGCTATCATTATAATGACCCAGCCTCAATGCACTGCTGTTGAACTCAGTATTTCCCAGTAGTTGTCCTGGTAGTTGTACAAAGAGAGCCAGACCTGCCCGGCTCCATGTGGAAGTTGCTTGCGATGTCTCTCTTCCTGCGACTGCTGCTGCTGCGGCTGTAGTTGACTGTCATGTTGCCCTCTGCACTCAGTTTGATGCCCTCCGAGGTGAGATTGGCTCCTCCACCAAACTCTCCAAAACCCACTTGTTGCTCAGGGTAAACATCATCTGATCCATTCTTGCTGCCAACACCGAAGTCTATGCAGAAAAAACACTTTGTCATTGTAACATTAAATACAGCAGTCTTTGTAATATCAACCAACATGATGGCAAAAAGCTAATTATTTCAAAACATCAAATACAATACTCTTCGTCATTGCAACCAACATGAAATCAGTTCATACTCTGACTTTAATAATTATATTGTCATCATCAACTAATATTTAAATAAAATTATTTTGATCATGAAGCACTAATTTAAAGAATTAAGTGGGAACAAATCTAAATCCAACTTGGCTTACTGGAGATGTGACCTATTCAAAAATAAATATGAACTATTAACACCAATCAGGATGTTTTCACTGATCTTACAAACACTATATATCAAAATATATCATCGGCTCATGATCTAGTGCATCGTGTTCATATACTGTGAAGCCATGTTACACTTGTAAATTATTAGTTTTGTCAATTAAAACAATGTCAACTATGCCAAATGCTGACATTGTGACATGAGCCAAGAACTTACACACACCGTTGATGTTCTCATCCTTGGGTGGTTTATCCCAGGTGACACCGATGCCATCCTGTCGTGACGTCTTCACCACTGGTACATCAGTTGCTGTGTCATCAAATGGCTCTGTGTCCTCCATTGAGGTAGTCATGTTGTCTACATTTGGTGACTTAGTTTTGATGGTGACACCTACAATACAATAAAATAACTTGACTTATCAAGCAACTTTCTGTCAGTTAAAAATATGTTTCTCACTGTTTAAGACAATCTGTTTTCCAGAAGAGATCAAACAACGATGCTTTGGCAGAAATCCAGAAGTATTTCCTTGTTATAAAAGACAATTTATCTCAAAAAAATTAAAATGGCTGAACTGGCAGTTAATGTAGAAGTATTTCATTGACAGGCAAATGTATTTTGCATAACGGAAAAAAGATGCACTGGCAGTTAAATGTAGTAGAAATCATTATTGCCTCTCTCTAGCTGTCAGTCGTGGCAGAGTTCAATTGATCTGAAACACCACAACACAGTCAGATGATGAGGACAGTCAGGGCTTTGGTCATCAGGATCTAGAGAGTTCAACTGGTCTGAAACACCACAACACAGTCAGATGATGAGGACAGTCAGGGCTTTGGTCATCAGGATCTAGAGAGTTCAACTGGTCTGAAACACCACCACACATTCAGATGAGGAGAGTGATCTGATGTAGTATTTAAATGTGTTTACAGAACCATTACATACCAAATTTGTAATAGAAATTTCTTCCCAGTGAATGAATTTTAGTGTTTCAAAGAATGTGGATATTACTTTGTATAACAAAATCAATTGAGCCTATCAAGGGGAGTCTCCAGCCAAGTTATGTCATCAAGCTAGATACATCGTTGTGACACTTTTGTCACTTGTAAAAAATCTCAGTTTTTTTCTACTTACTCAATTTTAATAACACTTTGTAAATGTGTCATAATTTCACTGCAATTTCTAGCAACTTTAATATCACAATTGATTACAGCTCAAGTATTGTTGATAAATGCTGAATTTATATTAAATAAAATAATCAGCATGTTGAGAAAACAAAGGTTTATATTTATATGCAATGCATATATATATATATATATATATATATATATATATATATATATATATATATATATATATAAACTTGATAAGACAGTCCTACCTTGTGGAACGTGGCTACATCCTGAGAATAGGCAGTAGTTCCAATGGCCGCATGGAACTCAACTACTGGGTGAGAGCTTCCTTGGAATGGGGCTCCAAAACGACACAGCTGAGTGGACGAGGGAGGAAACCTGCAAGTCACATAGTCGGAGATCAACAGAGGCAAGACAATGTCACACCAACAGAGGTGAGACAATGTCACATCAACACAGGTGAGACAAAGTCACATCAACACATATGAGACAATGTCACATCAACAGAGGTGAGACAATGTCACATCAACAGAGGTGAGACAATGTCACATCAACACAAATGAGACAATATCACATCAACACAGATGAGACAATGTCACATCAACACAGGTGAGACAATGTCGCATCTACAGAGGTGAGGCAATGTCACATAAACAAAGCGAGGCAACGTTATATCAACAGAGGTGAGACAATGTCACATTGACATTTGTGAGACAATGTCACATCAACAGAGATGAGACAATGTGAGACAATGTCACATCAACACAGGTGAGAAAAAGTCACATCAACACAGATGAGACAATGTCACATCAACAGAGGTGACACAATATCACATCAACACAGATGAGACAATGTCACATCAACAGAGGTGAGACAATGTCACATCAACACAGGTGAGACAATGTCGCATCTACAGAGGTGAGGCAATGTCACATAAACAAAGCGAGACAATGTCACATCAACAGAGGTGAGACAATGTCACACTGACATTTGTGAGACAATGTCACATCAACAGAGATGAGACAATGTGAGACAATGTCACATCAACACAGGTGAGAAAAAGTCACATCAACACAGATGAGACAATGTCACATCAACAGAGGTGACACAATATCACATCAACACAGATGAGACAATGTCACATCAACAGAGGTGAGACAATGTCACATCAACACAGATGAGACAATGTCACATCAACACAGGTGAGACAATGTCACATCTAGAGGTGAGGCAATGTCACATAAACAAAGTGATACAATGTCATATCAATAGAGGTGAGACAATGTCACATCAACAGAGATGAGACAATGTCACATCAACAGAGGTGAGACAATGGCACATCAACAGCAGTCTTAACGCTGTACTCCGCTCCGGCATAACAGATGCAGTTGGCCACATGATTTATAATTGATAACACATTAATTTCTGCTGTACATGACAGTCATCTACCCCTATGCATTTTCAGAACGGTTGTAGATACCAAGTGTGACACAAGTGTCCTGGGAGACAGTTGTTGCAACAAGGAGTGCTTGCTGTCTCTCGTCAATGTACAACTTCAACTCCCAGTTCTCCTGCAGAGCAACAGAAACGTCACACACAAGACATCAACCACTGGGTCCGGACAATGACAGCAACACAAACATCAAATACAAGAGAACAACCACTTTGTCTGAAAATGACAGCAACACAGACATCACATACAAAACAACCACTGTGTCTGACAATGACAATACAGAGACGTCACACACAAGACAACCACTGTGTCTGACAATGACAATACAGAGACGTCACACACAAGACAACCACTGTGTCTGACAATGACAACACAGAGACATCACACACAAGACAACAACCACTGTGTCTGACAATGACAATACAGAGACGTCACATACAAGACAACAACCACTGTGTCTGACAATGACAACACCGAGACATCACACACAAGACAACAACCACTGTGTCTGACAATGACAGCAACAGAGACATAAGACAACAACCACTGTGTCTGACAATGACAGCAACACAGACATCACACACAAGACAACAACCACTGTGTCTGACAATGACAACATAGAGACGTCACACACAAGACAACAACCACTGTGTCTGACAATGACAGCAACAGAGACATCACACACAAGACAAAAACCACTGTGTCTGACAATGACAGCAACACAGACATCACACACAAGACAACAACCACTGTGTCTGACAATGACAACACAGAGACGTCACACACAAGACAACAACCACTGTGTCTGACAATGACAACACAGAGACGTCACATACAAGACAACAACCACTGCATCTGACAATGACAACAACACAGACGTCACACACAAGACAACAACCATTGGGGCCGACAATAGATGAATATGACGCAAAGAAAATCATGAATAGTATTTACAATTAGTGAACGGAAATAGCTATACTAAGAAAAATTAATGTAGCATAACAAACAAACTGTAGTATTACAGTTGGTAAAATTGCACTCACTTCATCAAACATGGACGTATCTTCATTTATGACCAACTTATACATGTGTGTTTGCTCTGTTGGGTCAAATCTCAGCTGGCTGATTGTGTGTGAAGTCTTATTTAACTTAGCTGACCACCCAGTCTGATGACTGCCCCTCATAGGATGCATCTGACAATGACAATGGCTGGTGTAAAGGTTGACAACTTTAAAATCATATAACAAATTATTGTTAATGTTGGAAAGGTTGACATGTTTAAAATCATATAACAAATTATTGTTAACGTTGAAAAGGTTGACATTTTAAAAATCATATAACAATGTTCAGGTCATCATCAATTCATATCACAGCAAGAGATCTGGCCACATTATGTTTGGAAGGGCCACTGGAAAGAACATTTACTGCCAACAGAAGATTGTATTAATTTTGACCCAGAAGAAGAAACTGATGTAAAAACTTAGGCAAGTTTACATCTGAGAAAATGTTAAACCTGTTTCCTTGAATGCAATAATCAGTACATTTAATATTCCACATATAAAACTATGAAATGTACTTCCTTACACAGTACACCCAATGTATGTCCACCACATAAACCTGTCCCCATGGTGCCCTCCCTCCCACTCACTTGGGAATATATCCTTACACAATACACCCAATGTATGTTCACCCTATAAACCTGTCCCTATGGTGCCCTCCTTCCCACTCACTTGGGAATATATCCTTACACAGTACACCCAATGTATGTCCACCCTATAAACGTATCCCTATGGTGCCCACCCTCCCACTCACTTGGCAATAGATCCTTACACAGTACACCCAATGTATGTCCACCCCATAAACATGTCACCATGGTGCCTTCCCTCCCACTCACTTGGGAATATCTGGAAGCCAAACCCTCTCCCCTTGTGCATGTCATCTTCAGGGAGATTGAGGGCTGTGTCTCCTGGCAGACCGGTGTCCACAATTCTCAGTCCGTTACCGCGCAAGTCACTGTCAGCCAGCCTTGATGTGTCTCCATCCAAGAAGACAGGGGTGTAGTCAACAAACACCTCCTTAGGGCCGACGAAGAAGACAACAAACGTCAGACATGACAGCACGTAGAGCCCCACTCGCTGCCTGGATGTCAAACTGTACACAGATAAACAACAGACATGACATCACGTAGAGCCCCACTCAATGCCTGGATGTCAAATTGTACACAGACAAACAACAGATGTGATAGCACGTAGAGCCCCACTCGCTGCCTGAATGTCAAACTGTACACAGACAAACAACAGACGCAACAGCATGTACAGTCCCACTCACTGCCTGGATGTCAAACTGTACACAGACGAACAACAGACGTGACAGCATGTAGAGTAGATCCCCACTCGCTGCCTGGATGTCAAACTTTATACAGACATAGAAGTAGATCCCCTGAAGTACTAGCCGCAACATTTTGTTTATTCCACATACAGAAGTATATCTCATGAGGTACTAACAACACCTTTTTTTTCCACACACACACACACACTCACACACTCACTCACTCATTCACACACACACATATATATATATATATATATATATATATATATATATATATATATATATATATATATATATACACACATATATATAATGTGGTATCTCGTCCGTAAAACTACTAAAGGCACACTTCACACCTGCCAGACCTGTTAATTCCAGCATCAATTCAACATCTCAGGAAGCATTTAGCCATGTTACAATTACTGCATAACACGTATTCATTCACACATATTCATCACTGTCTATAACTAAGACAGCTGATTGTACTGCGATAACATGTAAACAACATGTGAACTGAACTGCCCAGGTTTAATCAGAGCAGCTCTTGTGAAGTGAAGTATATGTGTCACTAGTTAATTAGCAGTATGGCATAACTTCCTTCCCACCCACCTGGTAATCTTGGAAGGCGATACCATCTTGTTTCCTCTGTTGAAAGTCATTCAAGTATTTGTGTACAAGCGGCATCCAGTGGGAGTCTGGACCAGTCATTCGGTAGATCTGCTGTGAACATCCAGTCTCCCTCGCTGACGGCACATAGAGGAACACTCCTGGAACAAGACAGAGGCAATTTCACCTTCATAGATGACACTCATCCAAGGCTGAAGGTACATAGAGGAACATTCCTGGGACAAGACAGAGACAATGCCACCTTCATAGATGACACTCATCCAAGGCTGACGGCACATAGATGAACACTCCTGATACAAGACAGAGACAATGTCACCTTCATAGATGACACTCATCTGAGGCTGATGGCATATAAAACTACTAATAATTATGCTGCTGAAGACAGACATACTAGACACAATTCGCTACAAATATCAATGATGTTATCATTCACATTACCACTGTCTAAAGCTTCATATATTAGGCACTGTCTGATTTTTAACAGACATGTCTGGTTTTTGGTCTGCAGGTGGTATAAATCTACCGGGCATTCACAAAACCATATATGAAATTGGTATTGATATGTGGTGAATAGACATTTTGGAAAGGCAACAGTTACTTTTGGTACAGAAAATTGCTTAATGTAGATTTTTAGCTTACCACAAGCTCTTTCATACTATTTTAACACATGGACAATTAAAAAGTTGTGTTTATTAACAATTAAATATCAAATTGAGCAAAAATCAGCTTGTGTACATCAAATGTTATAGTATAAAACTAAAAAGTTCATTTATTTGACATTTTCTATATTGAGTAGATCGGTTAAACGGTTTAAATAGTAATGGTGTTTAAACAGTAATGATCTTGTTGACTAGATAGTATCAATAAAATATATATAATCATATATTATCCAGTCTGACATTGACAATTTTCTAAGTCAAACACATACAACATGGGGCACACCAGCAACCGTTATTATTTATTTATTTCTAAAAAGTAAGCCCAAATTATGTTATCGGAATTGCAAATCATAAAAGTTATAAGAAATTTTTATAACAAACTAATAATTTCATCCAAATTACCTGTAATATCCACAGTTAAGCTAACAACAATGACCAAAACATAAACTGTGTTTGTGACCATTACTTCCATTTATTTCGGGGCAGACCACAGTACAAACATGTATTGGTGGCCATGTTAACGTTTTGTCTGATAAGAAAACATGACCATCAAAAATTCTGAAATCGTTTACAACTGCCATCGTCTCATTGACATGCTGACCAAGTCTTGTCAAAATCATATACCTCCAGCTTTATTAAAACACCCCGACGTGCGATGCCCGTCAATTTTAACAAAAATAGCCATTTATTCTTGCACCCACGTGGTCCACAGTAGAAAAATTCCCATAAATCCCTTTGCATTTTACACTCTAAAAAAATTCACTATTTCACAGCCAATAGCTTCTCCAAACAAACCTGCCTGCTCAGTTGCACTAATGTCACATCATATAAATTGTTTAAATTCACATATCACAATTTAATACACCCTACATTCATGTGAGACTGGAAGGTCAATAGTTCTGTTACCCCTTCAGAGTTGTCCGACATCGCTGGTCTCGATGGCAGTGCCAGTGGTGGAGCCGGAGGTCGATCAGGGTAGGGTCTAGGGCCTAGGCCTGGCCCTGGGACATCTTCTTAGTATAGTTACCGGTGCAGTTTTCGTCCCACGCCAGTTTTCGATCCATTGAAATCTCGCTTGATATCGCATTAGAGACGTCACAGCATCTGTTTACGACAATAACGATACAGAGTATTGTCTGAGAAAAATATATTTTATATATAATAGAACATGGAACACGTTTATGATATACATACCTTAATAAAAAACCGACTTTGCATGCTTACCAGACATTATTATTGAGCGTCTGCTGACGCATGTCTCGTTCTTGGCCACGTGACAATAATAGCTCTTTTTGTGGTAGATGTATGGCAAGGTAGTCTTGTCATAAAAGTAGGAATAATTCCAATGTGTTAAATATACGAGAAAAAATTTACTACATTAACTTTATATATTAAATGCAAATATATGTGTATGTGTTTTATTAAGCGCTATGTCAAGCCTGGTTGATAAAAAGGTTGACATAATTGGAACAAAGTGGTAAAATTAAAAATTATTGTCTGTACTGCTTGCCATAAATATAAGTCGAATTCCGCCGGTTTCCTCGACTAGCGCGACATGGTCCAGACGTTCAATATTCGTATGTTTCTCACTCAAAACAACTGTTTTAAAACTTTGTTTGCATTGAATAAATGAAGTAGCTTTTGCTGATTTGGTATATCGATCTCTTACACAAAATGTTTCTTCAGATTTTTTTTAACGGCATATTCTATTAAGTAGGTCGAAAACTACACCGACCAGTATATACGTGATAAGCAGAAACCGACAGTCGTGTAAAATGTTGTAGATACGGTTAACATATGGGAGCAGGAAAATAACGCATCCGTTCTGATCCGTACGTCACTTACCTTCAGAGAGAGGGCAAATAAAAATACGAAATCATAACCTACGAATTTCGCAGTAATAATAATAAAATTGAACAATAACTTTCTTTACGCGTCTCCGCCTAACTTCGCGAGCGCACCTACCGGATAAATTGCGGTTCGTCTGAACTGTCCGCCAGGGGGTCCATCTTTACCGCCAGTGCCCTGTTAGAAGCCGGCCTCACCACAACACATCAATCACACAACGCACAGTTAAACGACTAAGTACCTCAACTTAGACTATTTCACACATAAATTGGCGCCGGATTAATTAAGCACATGGCACATTCTAAAATTGTCGATGCCAGCAGTTTTGTTCTACTATTAAATGATAGTAACAGAACAAGTGCAGATTTTCCCATTGTCTTTCCCATGATGGCCACGTTAACGTTTTGCATGATTAGTAGAAAACGTGACCATCAAAAATCCTACAACTTTATGACATCCACTTTTACTATACTGCCAATGAGCTGAACAAATACGTTTCGTCAAAATCACATACCTCCAGCAAATGCAAATTGGGAGTTTTCATCAAATAGTAATACACTGCTTGCTGAGGCACTGGTGTTTCGAGAACGTCACCACCAAAATAATAATACTAAAATATGATATTTATACACCGTCATAATAACATAGTGTTATTATACAATAATAATACAGCTAAACGTATATACGCAGTTAAATAATAAAAATAATAAATGAATTAAAAACAATACAACTAAAAATCATACATCAAATTAAACAATTAAAAAACAAGTACAATTTAAATTGAAGGGCATTACAACCAAAACGTATACATGGAATCAAATAATTTAAACGATGAATTACAAAGAGCAATACATTATGAGTATCAAATGGGAGTAAAATTATATATCAAATAAATTAAGGTATACAAAGAATTAAATAAGACAAAATAATAATAATAAATATCGAATAAGATTAAAGCTGGTAAGTATATTCTTTCTTGTATTTTCCTTTCGGAAAAGGGAAGTATGTAACTGCCACTGAAAACTATCACAACTGTTAGAATTTCTAAAATACATACGATAACGATAAAACATGTCCGATTGACCAACTGATGCGAATCGGAAATAATGACCTGAATCTGAGCATGGAATGATCGATAGTCTTTTAATAAAAATAAGAGACCAATGACGTGAGTGACACTTAGCATTATCTGCTATTTGGTTGCACCTCCTATCGGTCGGTGGAGAGACCAATCCACAATCACCGAGTCTCTTATAGTTGCTTATCGAGCAGCTCTCAGGGGAGAGAGTTGTCGGCCCCCAGACCATGTAGTCCTCCACCCAAACTACTGACAATCCCTATGTGTTGAGCTAGCAACCTCTTATGACAACACGTCTACCCGTTTATATAGTAGGCAAACCCTTTCAGCTGAATTTGTGGTGTGAACTCTTGAAACATGTTCACTTTACGTGTATCGGATATAATAACATCTAATTAAACAATTTATTCATTAGAATGTTTCTTATATGGCATAGTTTAAGGAGTAATACAACAAAATGTATAATATGCATTAATAATATTACTAGTCTATGTTACTGATATTGAATTATGCAGATTCAGTGTTGGTAATTGTGCGCATGCGCCGGAAGTGCTAACTCTAAGATGGCGCCTACAACAACGTCGGCCCGTTAACTGTCATCAATAACCCTACATTGGGAATGCAACACACTACAAGTGGAAAAAGGTTATTATTTTGCCAACAGTATCATCGAAGAGCGGTATTCTCTTTTTATTATCTATGAATCTAGTCAATCACATCGCCGTTACTTTGTGGAACAAATGCGCACAACAGACACGTTAACCAACAGTCAGTCAAAATGCTTAGAGAGTGTATCGTCTCCATCCCATTGAAGAACAAATAATATATCCATTAAACATAGGGCCTACATTAACCTGCTAAACTAGGCAAATCCGACATTCTACCTAATATAGATTCGAACTAGGGCTACGTCATTAGAAATCTCCAGTGCGGCAACAGCCTAGCCACATTTTGCAAGCGGCTAATACAGAATCATGAATTGTATCAGAACAAGAAAAATACAGTTGTCACTAGTAATTAACCTGCCCAATACATTAATCACAACTCCATATGAAATGTCCAATCGTCTGTAGAATCCGAGCAGAAAGGGCATATACATAAAAATGAATACTCTATGAAATATGTGTATTCCATTGAATGTATATTATTTACATACAAAGCCAAATAAAGTTTATACACAAACCTAACTTTTCACCGCAATGAGAATTGAAGCCGTAATTGTGTTCAAACCAGTGACACTTCTTCGGTGGTATTGCGCATCCTGTTAGGTCACGAAGTCCCTGTTTATGATCCACCGTTTGTTTTCATAGTAGCTGTTTCGCATCATCTCTTTCTTCACCTATTTCGTCTGACTGGCTGTCAACGCAACTACCAATTTAGCTGAGATCAGCTTTTGCAGAGAAGTCCACATGAAGCACGCAGTGTGTGCTATAGACAAACCACGTGTGTTGAAACCGATAACTTTGCATCGGTTGTTATGTAACACATGCTAAATGCAAGAACTGCTCCCATGCTGGCTCGTAAACAACAATTAAGCCATGTGGTCTTTTGTCTGTGCTGGAGGGGCAGGCAACGAACCATGACAGGCATTGTTTTCTTGTTTGCATCCGATAATCTTTAAGAGCTCAACGCATTGATACTTGTCAACGCCGTCAACAACGTTGAGATCCTCACTTAGAAGCACAGTTTCTATGTCGCATTTATTCTGGTATCCTAATTGTAACAACACATGTTCAGCTGGGCGGGCGGGTACCAACCTACAGCGATAACATATCGCTGTTGATAGGTTCCTATCCTCTAACCGCCTCACGTAGGAAAATTGTATAATAATGGTGGAATACACATTAAATTTAACCCCTGTCGAATCTACTGAAAGTCTGATTTTCTTCCACAGAGGCATCATGTCCCACAATTATAATTCCACATGAACGACATTCGCATTTGTTCTTGCATTTAAATAAATATTATATTAAATGGAATAAGATTGTTTTAAAAATGCAAACACAGACTAGATTAAAGTAATTACTAAGAGTAAATTGTTTCTACTATAACTGAATGTGGCTGAAAAGATAAGTAAGTAGTGATCTTGAATTGATTTGAGACATTACACAAAACAAACATCATTTACCCTCTAACCCCCTCAGACCACCACAGATCGTATCAGATTCCCTCCGACCTTCATGCCTAATACATGAAACTTGGACTTACATTGATCAGTATTATGACCTTTATTATTCATAATATATATAAATGACTTGGACGACAACATAACAAGTAACGTACTGCAATTTGACACAAAAGTGTTTAGAAAGGTTAACACTGGTGGTGATAAACAACATTTATTTTAGGTACTTCAACAAAATGCGCTGCCTCGCCCTCGGTCGTTCCATGCGCATGAAAATCCGTTCACGATTTAACGCCGTTACGATTACTGGAATCTCGTTAACGTTTTGTTTTGCCGCTTGTTTTATCGGCTGTTTCCATTCATTTTCGTCAGCTTTGATGGCACCTTTGAAAGCGATAAGTTAACTTTCGTGTCGTGTTTTTCTTATCGAAATTGGACCAACATAAAGCTTACAAAATGTAAGTTAGACTTCATAGGTGTATTTCAAGTGCAATTAGCACAACTTCATCGAATTCCTCAGAATATTTCAATGTTGTGGTTGCCTTCTATAGGTCGAAGTTAGTATGTGGGAGAAATATCTTGTTTCCGCGCGAACGCGAAATGTGGTTTTAGTCAACCGCAACATTGTGAAGTTTTACGGATCTGTGACACTGAGAACGAGTCTCCAGAACGAAATTATGGCTTATTTACATTTCTCTGAATTTAATTCACTACAAAGCCAATACCATCTGTTTTACATGATATCATATTAATGTTTATGTTGTGTGGGCCTTGGATAAAACCTACAAAAATACAAGAATAAAAAAACTGCAAATTTTCAATGATTTAAAAAATTCGTAAAAACACTGCGCAAGAGATTTATATTCTCAATTACAAGAACAATTAATTATTTTATTCATTGATTGCAAACTGATTTTTATTAATTGTTTTATTCATTCAGTGGAAACTAATTGTTAAGTAATTTTTTAGTTCAAATACTTGTAAAACAGTTACAATTAATTATTGAATTACAACAAGACGTTTTGTGACAAGCTGCCAGTGCCGGTGGACAAAACTGCTGAATATAGATACACCTCTCAAGACCAAATTTCAAGATTTTGTTTTCTGACCTAAAATTATTATGTGAATTTTCACAATTAACTTAATGGGGGATGACGGTATAAAAACAAATTAACAATATTTACATGCAGAATCAAGATAATTAGACCAAATCATAACTGCAGCAAGAAATGTATGAATCATTTACACAAATTTAACTTCAATATGTTCTGGCTGAAGTTCTTACATTGGTTTCGGTTATGTGATCTCAACCAGTATAGATCTTGCTGGTTTTGAAGACGCTTGCTGACTTCCAGCAGATCTTTGTCGAGGGCAGTTGGGAGTGTTGTTCATGGTCGCCCTCGCCAGCCAGCAACGTCAGCGGGTGTGAAATATTGGTCTATAGCCAGCTGTGCAGGGGCTTCACATAGAATGCAAAGCACTTTATGTATATATATATATATATGTATATATATATATATATATATATATATATATATATATATATATATATATTTATAATAGTAACATTATATTAACATATCATAAATATATATATACTTTATTGGTTGAAACAGCATACAGTGTACTATGAACAATCATCATGCACTTGGCTCCTAGATGGAATAATGTAGAATCTTGCAGCGGTTGTCCGTTCAACACAAGAAATGTCGGATTCAACAATGAAATACTGTAAAAAAAATTATAAAAATTACATCATGTTGAATTGCACAACGTAAAGTCAACATTATTTTATGAAGCAGTGACTGAAATATGTAATAAATTGTGTAATATTTATGCAATGGCATTGTTTTTCTTCACAAAAAAACATTTAGTACTCTATATGGACCACCAAATAGTATATATTTCTCAAACAATTATTTCACCATTGTCAATATGCAAAATTATTTTGGTGTTCTTCGTGTGTGCGTTCGTGCGGCGTGCGTGCGTGCGTGCGTGCATGCATGCATATGTATATATACATATTTGGCAGGGAATGAAAGCCCAGGCTCTGCCCAAAAGTTATACAAATATCTTCATAATCATGGAAGTTATGGCTTTTTATTGAAATGTATTGGTCTGATGAAATAGCATGCTAATTAGCCATTGTTGACATTGTTGAATGATGACTAATGTATATCTATGACCCTACTTAATGCGTTTTGAAATTATACAAAATATCTTCATAGTGACGGAAGTTATGGCCTTTTATAAAAAAAGTGTTGACCTGTTGCGTTTGCGCATTAATTAGCCAATATTGACTTATTAATTACATCAATTGAGTTATGTATAGTTTATGACCCTGTTTAATGAGTTTGTAAACCCTGAACAAATTATGCAAATATCTTCATAATCATGGAAGTTATGGCCTTTTATTAAAAGGTGTTGGCCTGTTGAGGTTGCACATTAATTAGCCAATGTTGACATCTTAATTGCATCAAATGAGTTATGAAATGAGTGTGTGATGTATTTGTATGACCCTTGTTAATGAGTTTTGTAAACCCTGAACAAGTTATACAAATATCTTCATAATCATGGAAGTTATTGCCTTTTATAAAAATGTGTCAGTCAGTTGAATTCATACACTAATTAGCCAATATTGACTTATTAATTGCATTAACTGAGTTACTATTAATGATACATGACTGGACTATGTATATTTATGACCCTAATTAATGTGCTTGCAACTCCTGAAGAAATTATTAAAATATATATACAAAAAAAAAGTTATACCATTTTAATCATACATTTATTGAAAAATAACACAAAAATGAGAGACTTGCCTGTATACAAGATACAAAAAATTTTCGGATTTTAACCGTATTAAAATCGTAATATCTTTGGATCTAACAAAGATATATTGATAAAATAAACAGTTTTTGGTTCCTTTACATGTCACCTTTCATTTAAATCAATTGTCAATGTTCTACCATGATATCTCGTTTTTGTTTGAAGTGCCTACAACATTTACAAAACGATCTACACTCAATTTTGCGAAATGCAAATGCCTACATACAGGACATGGGAACTTGGATGTAAACAATAAAATGGGAGATACTGTTCTGGGTACTACTGTTACTGAAAGTTTCAAAGCAGTGTGGCAAGACACTTGTTGATGACTTATGAATAAGATTTAAAGATAGTTGCACGATATGTGAACTTTCAATTATTTTTTTTATATATGTGCGATGTCTTTGCTTTTTTTTACATTATCTTATATTTTTTTCGAGATATTTGTCGGTGGTTTTTTTTTTTATTTTCACAATTAAATTGAACTCTATTTTTTTCTTAGACTGCGTATAAGATATTTGTCAGTGAAATTACCTGTCCGGTTCGATTTTTTGGGGCTTTTTAACATTAACTTGTCGATTTTTAGAGTTTTTTGTAACATTAAATTGAACTTTTTCTTCTATTTTTTATTTTCTAAAACTGCGGTACGAAATATTTCACAGTGAAATCGCCTTTCCGGTTCTGATGCCACCGTGATATTGTTACAGCACATTTCGGATGATCGCCATATTAACAACACCGGCTATTGCCGGTATAGCGTTGTTTTTGGGCACTAGAAGTGCGCTCAAATTGCATTGCTGGCATAGCATCCTGTACCCCACGAGAAGCTAAAGCATCTCCATCAGTAGCCACATATCTGATTGTGACATTGTCTTGTGCGAAACTGTGCCCTATCTGTTTGCCAATTTCATACTCCGAAATTGGATCCACTGCTTGTAGAGTTGCTGAACATCACTCATGGCCAGGGCATGTGACATTTTGACCTTGACTGCGAAGCATGGCTCCTACTTTGCATAGCTTATTCTCTAGATGAAAACCTACAATCTGGTGTTGATCTGTCTGCCACTCTATGGCAGCTCCGATCGTTTGTGATGCAGCATGCCCGACTCCGTAACTGTTCTTATGTGCTGTTGCATTATACCTCATATCCATGCTTATGTTGATTGGGGAATTTTCTGGCAGACCAAGCAGAATGTTCATTTCTTTCGATTGTTCCCTTTTCTGCTTCAAATCATCCACTGTTGCCTGGGCAGTGACAGCGGCAACCCTGTCTGCATTTCTCTGCAATCCACATCGGCTTGGAGAGGGGGTGTTCGTTGTAGCCAGAATGTGACGCATCTTCGTGATTCCTATAGTCGAATCCTGAAGTCCAACATGGAGTGCTACATTCGATGTAGCTGGTGTTTGGCCGCAACTGCCAGTGTCTACTTCAGTGTACATTTTGTACATGCCTGACTGATATTCACAGTGGAGACGATGTAGTGACATTTTCCAGCATAAACCAATTTGTCTTTCGTCATGTACTTCCAATTGTGGAGATGTGCATGTCATGTTTTTTACATGCTCTGTGAAACACTCATTCCACATTGCCACATTCTTCTGCATGTTTAGCAGACGCATCTCAGAAACTCCATCAGTCTCTTCTGTCTGAAGGTAGCTGTCTGTTAAGTCAGGGCATTGACTGGGCTGCGGTTGTAGAATCTTGCTATTTCCACATATACCATCAGCATCGGGGACTGTAAGAAGTCCATCAGGCATTATGTGTACCACATGCTGCTGTTCGTTTGTCGAGTTTCTGATGCAGTAGCATTTCGTGAGCCACAGTATGAATGGCCACATTTGAAACCACCCACTTTCTTAATGCACGAGGGGGTGGCCTACATTCGCTCTTACCCTCACTCTCACTCTGAATTTTACTCTCAATTACTGTCGCTTCCATTTTGTAACAATGCACGGTAATCCAGGGAAAATTACAGTTGAAAGTAACAAACCGTTATTTGAATTCACAGACCTCTAATCAGTCTGAAAGTCCAAATGACAGTGACAGAACATGTGTATTATTGGGGGAGGGGAGAGAGTTGCATTAGGAAAGTCTCGGTTTGGACATGTATATTAATCACAATCAATGACATTGCAGTATAATGACTTATTAGTCAGTTTTTGTTTACTTCAGCTAATTAGACACGTGCCTACTGTGAAGACCACCTGAAGTAGTAGGCCCTCTTGTGGCTTGGGGAAATCTTGGACAGGGCAGCATGCTATCTGATAACTTCTACTGGCTGGCTGGAGCTGATCCATCAGGCAAGTGCCTTTGTTATTGCTCGTTTGCTAATTAGGTTGTATAATGTTATGCAATTGAACTAGCAATCCATTTCTACCAACACCCAGTCTGACAGCTCCACGCTTAGTACCCAAACACTCCACACATCACAAAATGCAGACTTAATTTTCACCCCAAACCCCCAAAACACTGCAACCCCTGAATGTCACAAGAAAACCCAAGGAAACACACTTAAAAGAAATTTGATAAACACCAACAGCGTTAAGAGCATAGAAAAAGCAACCCAACTAAAGGCAACTATTCAATATAATAACCCAGACATCATATTTCTAGTTGAAACTAAACTATGCTACATACTCTTTCCTACCACCCAACTATGAGGCCACCAGAAAGGACAGGAATGTCCATGGCGGCGGAGTGCTTATAGCCTTCCGTGACAACATTGTAGCTGAACCCCTCCAAAATTTAAACTCTAATTATGAAATAATTTGGAAAAAAATTCACTTTGCACGAAACAAATGCATATACTTTGCATCTTATTATCAACCCCCAAATGACCACCTCCAATCCCTTGAAGCTCTCCACGACTCCCTAACTAAACTATATAGATCACATAAAACTCCCCCTAAGGTAGTCATAGCTGGAGATTTTAACCTCCCTGATATCAACTGGACAAATCACCAGACCACTAATAACAGCACTGCCAGCAAGCATAACAAACTACTAGAAATAACTAACGACTTTGGGCTGCAGAACATGGTAAACGACCCCACACGCATCGCTTCTGGCAACATTCTTGATCTCATACTCACCTCAAATCCCTCCATTATCATCAACACCCATACCACTCCTGGTATGAGCGATCACGAATCCGTGACCTTCAATGTCAACTTAAACCCAGTCCGCAACAAGAAACCCCCCACCAAGTTTATAGTTACAAATCAGCAGACTGGGACCAACTCAAAGACGACATAGACAAACTAAATCTTGAGTATTTCGACATCGACCCCAACTCTCGGGATATAGACATAAACTGGACCTTTTTCCGCGAACGTCTGACTACCTCGATTAACAATAACATACCTAGACGATACACAAAAGCTAAAACCCACCTTCCCTGGATAACACGTGAACTAATTAGAATGCAGAGAAGATGAAACAAAAGCCACAAAAAGGCAAAGCAAACTGGACTAAACAGTGACTGGGAAAAATTTAAGGAACTCCGAAAGCAAGCTACTAAAGCATTAGCAAAATCCTACAAAGACTATGTTAACAACCACATTGGAGACAGCCTGAAAACTAATCCAAAACGATTCTGGTCATTTATTAAGGCAAATAAACAAGAAAACATTGGCATCCCCACACTTCGAGTAAACGACCAACCAATAATTAATGATCGAGATAAAGCAAATGCCCTAAACAACCAATTTAGCTCTGTATTTACCCAAGAAAAGCACCCCATCCCCCAAATAGCCCCCTCTACTTACCCCAACATCCCCTTCTCGAAATTGGCATAGATGGCGTAATAAAGCAGCTGGAAAATCTAAACCAGAACAAAACTACAGGCCCAGATGAACTCCCAGCCAGAGTCCTTAAAGAAACTGCAAAGCAGATAGCTCCCATCATCACCCAAATTTTCCAACAATCATACAACACAGGTAAACTTCCTAATGACTGGCTACAAGCACTAGTAACTCCTATACACAAAAAGAGCCATAAATCTGACCCGGCTAACTACAGACCCATATCACTAACCTGCATCCTCTGTAAAGTAATGGAACATATCATCCTAAGCAACATGTGGAAACACCTGCACAAGCATAACATCATTCTCCAATTCCAACACGGATTCCAGTCGGGACTGTCTTGTGAATCTCAACTCATTGAGACAGTCCATGACTGAATGACTGCTATGGACAACAAGACCCAAATTGATGTAATCCTGCTTGACTTTGCCAAAGCCTTCGACAAAGTGCCTCACCTACGTCTTCTATCAAAATTGACCTCCTATGGAATCACTGGAAACACTCAAAATTGGATCAAATCTTTTCTAACCAACTACAAACAGAGAGTCTCAGTTAACGGTGCCCTGTCGGACATCACAGATGTCACATCTGGTGTCCCACAGGGTTCAGTTCTAGGACCTGTCCTCTTCTTACTCTACATAAATGACATAAATGGGAACATCAAATCTTCTATACGCCTTTTTGCAGATGATAGCATTATATATCGTAAAATTTCTTCCAAAACTGACCACGAAATTCTCCAAACTGACCTAAGCCAACTCCAAAAATGGTAAGACAAATGGCAAATGGAATTTAATGTATCTAAATGTGTCCACCTTCCAATAACAAACAAAACTAAACCCAGCACACATAAGTACTCGCTTTCTGGCCAGCCATTATCCACCGTATCCAGCCACTCATACCTCGGAGTAAAATTGGATTCCAAATTAACCTGGACAAATCACGTCACTGACATAACTTCAAAATCTTCGAAATGTTTAGGCATGATTAAACAAACTCTTGGCCCATGTAAACCCGAAGTTAAACAAACAGCCTACAACATGCTAATCCAGCCAAAACTTGAGTACTCTTCACCCATATGGAATCCCCACACCTTTTCACAAGTTAAAAGCCTTGAAAGAGTGCAACACTCTGCTGCCAGATTTGTTAAAAATGATTACAGACGGAACACAAATCCAGCAGATCTAATTACTGCCCTTGGATGGCCAACCCTCAAACGAAGGCGCATTATCAAACAAGCCACAACCTTCTACAAAATTCTAAACAACATTATTGAGATCACCCCCCCTCCAGGCCTACTAACCCGCTCTTGAACCCGTGGACAATACATAGCCCCCAAGTGTCATATAAATGCAATGGTCTTTTCATTTTATCCCAAAGCCATTCGCATATGGAATATGATTCCACCAAAAATTACCAACATAAAAAACCCAAAATCATTTCAAGAAGCTATTATGGAACTCCCTTTCACTACACCTCCTCACCTAAACTGCCTTTAAAACACAGTGCTCAGCGTAAACGTATCCATGGTGTGGGTATGGAGACTGTCCATGTGTGCATGTGGCAAGGCAGCGACAGTATCCATACACATAACCAACCTATTAAAAATTTTCGTTAAACATCCTATACATAAAATAAATAAAACTATCAGATAAAAACCATTTCAGCAACATTAATGATACTAGTCTTTTAATCGAATGTACCACCCACAGCGCATGCGCACAGTCCACTACAAACTCCTGCGTTAGCCCAAGTTTGGGCTGTTTGGAGTAAACCACTTGAGACTGGAGACTTGAGTTGAGAAGTCTAGCTTTGAAGGAGTTCACAGTTTGAGGTGAATCTTATGTATCTTTACATCTGTGTAATAGGGCAGGAGGCAAAAAAATATATATAATTTTCAGTGTAAAATAAAAACTGTCTGAATACAATGTGCTGACAGAACACGTGCTGGCCTTTCTGAACCATTTTGTTAGGAATTCATACATGCTAGCTGAGAAAATGTGTACTTTCAAGAGTTAAGGTGGATTACAGGTTGTTACACACTGAAGTGGCTTTTCTGTGCGTGTATTGTCCAGTGGGGTGGTACTGCTCAAATGTGTCTAGAAAAAAAACATGTAGATGAATGTAATAATTATTTTGGCTAGGTGTATGATATATGTGTGTATTTGAAATATGTTAAATGAATTTTTTTCTCGCAAACATTGTCATGTCTATTTGGGATCATTCCTCAGTTACACTTCCTGGTGAGTTACAGACGAATGTAGGTCTCAGTAATTTTAGGTATGTGTCATTTAAAAAAAATCATATCATCTGACATAACTGCATTTGAGCAGGCACATTGGCAGGTTTGCTGGTAGAACATGTTATCAGTGTAACTGTGGATTTTTAGATGATATCAATAGGCGGAAAGATTTTTTGCAATTTTTTCCCCACAAGGCACGTGTGCATAGTAATTTATGCAGAAATTGGTAAACATTGACGGTGTGGCACGTTCAGGCATTTTAAAAGAGTTAGAAATATGTGATTTTTACTAAACTCAACCAGCGTGTCGGTGAAATGATGACAACAGCAGGTAAGAAGTTTAAGAATTTTTTATGGTTTCGTTTTCTTATAATCATGCAGAACGTTAACATGGCCACCAATGGGAACAGGAGGCTGAACCCAAATAGGTACCTTGGCAACGGAAATGCGGTAGCCATTGAACAGTCATGGAGGAAGGTTTTTATCAAATATATACTGATAAAATGCACGAAAATGTGTGTCTGTCACCAAACAATCAGTGTGTTATGTGGACAGGCTGCACAAAAGGAAGAATGATTAAATATGGAGTTATTAATTGCCGACTCAGATGTGGCTACAGTCGTGCTGTGACAGTGCATCGGCTCAGTTACATGCTTCAGTAAAGGATCATACGTGTTGACCCAGGCTTAGATGCTAGTCATCTGTGCCATAACAGGCTGTGTGTGAAAGAAAGCCATATATCTATGGAGCCACACTCTGTAAATAACAACAGGCAATATTGCATAGCTCAAAACATTTGCTTTGGTCACGGGGAATACCCCCAGTGTCTATTAGAGTTGAAATTTAAAAAATGGTAAAAACTTACATTTTTCGAGAGTTATGTACAATGAACTGTTTCGAATCATCGTCTTAATCACTGATGTGCATCTACTTCAGTTAGCCATCATAACTGGTGTTGCATCGTGTGTTGGTCTTGGTATCAATGTCAGCAGTATGTCGTGTGTAATGATCTCTAGGTCGTCGTATGGTTGTGTTCGCAGGGATGTCAGTAGGCAGATAGTAGACGCTGCATGAAATACAGAATGTTACATTATTAGAATGTTGTGTGTGCACAGTTCTTGTGTCTTTACTCTCTGCTGGCATAGTTGTTGTCAGCAGATGTCCGTGACCTTAACGAATATGGGTGATCAGTGCGATCTGCAGGTGGCTTTCTCTGCCACCGCCTTCTTTTCACCACTGGCCTAATAGCAGTGGCTGTGCTTGTCAATCCTGAAGTTGATGCCTTAGCCACACTTGCTCGAGTTGCAGGTTTTGGGTCAAGCTGACCTTTTCTGTATCTGTCTTCTTGACGCCGTTTCTCTTTCGCTTCAAAATAGTCTTTCATTCTCTTTAACTTTTTATACCACCTGTGTAGTCGCACTGATGGCCGTCTCGAATCTGCTCGCTGGTAGACCACGTCGTGCTGAATGTGCTTGACTGCCCGAGCAACCCTGCCACCCTTTGTGATAGGACACTGTACATTTTCCAATTTTCGTAGCATTGAATTTCCAGCTCCATAATTGATGCGATCAATTACGGAACACACTCATCCCTGGGCATTTCTGCTGAAGTTCACGTTCTTTGGAAGGGATGCAGAGAATGATCTGTTGATCGATTCATTCTTGTCTGTGGTTAATCTCTGATGCGTCATCTGAAGTGCTGCATTTCCGATACACATTTCTATCAACCCTTGAAGTGTTAACCTATCGCCATCTGTCATATTCAGTCGTGTCATAACACTTGCCTTCAAGTGCTGTGATTTATGCCACCAATTGTTTTGTAATCCGCCTCGGCGTACCACTGCATGTCGGCGACAGTTTTTGCATGAACCAGCATAGCAGTCTACAGTAGTTTGAATTATCTTTGGCATCATACTAGTGATGGTAGTAATGTCACTGGAATACAGGGTGTGCACACTTGTGTAGATCTTCTGGCATCTGGTCTTCACATTTTCAGCAAACATTCTTTTCTTTTCTGCTCTGATGATGGGTGTTTCTCCCGGAAACATTCGGGGGGAGAATGAAGCTTTCATGATATGTCTAAATTGTGTCTGACCAAGGTGTGTTGTGTCAGCCTGTCTTTCTATGGGGGCTGCTGGCATAGCATCCTGTACCCTACGAGAAGCTAAAGATTCTCCATCAGTAGCCACATATCTGATTGTGACATTGTCCTGTGTGAAACTGTGCCCTATCTGTTTGCCAATTTCATACTCCGAAATTGGATCCACTGCTCATAGAGTTGCTGAACATCGCTCTTGGCCAGGGCATGTGACATTTTTACCTTGACTGCGAAACATGGCTCCTACTTTGCACAGCTTATTCTCTAGATGAAAACCTACAATCTGGTGTTGATCTGTCTGCCACTCTAAGGGAGCTCCAATCGTTTGTGATGCAGCCTGCCCGACTCCGTAACTGTTCTTATGTGCTGTTGCGTTATACCTCACATCCATGCTTATGTTGATCGGGGAATTTTCTGGTAGGCCACGCAGAATGTTAATTTCTTTTGATTGTTCCCTTTTCAGCTTCAAATCATCCATTGTTGCCTGGGCAGTGATAGCGGCAACCCTGTCTGCATTTCTCTGCAATCCACATTGGCCTGGAGGGGGGTGTTCGTTGCAGCCAGAATGTGACGCATATTCGTGATTCCTATAGTCGATTCCTGAAGTCCAACATGGAGTGCCACATTCGATGTAGCTGGTTTATGGCCGCAACTGCCAGTGTCTACTTCAGTGTACATTTTGTACATGCCTGACTGATATTCACAGTGGAGACGATGTAGTGACATTTTCCAGCATAAACCAATTTGTCTTTCGTCATGTACTTCCAATTGTGGAGATGTGCATGTCATGTTTTTTACATGCTCTGTGAAACACTCATTCCACATTGCCACATTCTTCTGCATGTTTAGCAGACGCATCTCAGAAACTCCATCAGTCTCTTCTGTCTGAAGGTAGCTGTCTGTTAAGTCAGGGCATTGACTGGGCTGCGGTAGTAGAATCTTGCTATTTCCACATATACCATCAGCATCGGGCACTGTAAGAAGTCCATCAGGCATTATGTGTACCATATGCTGCTGTTCGTTTGTCGAGTTTCTGATGCTGTAGCATTTCGTGATCCACAGTATGAATGGCCACATTTGAAACCACCCACTTTCTTAATGCACGAAGGGGTATATACTTGCTCTTACCGTCACTCTCACTCTGAATTTTACTCTCAATTACTGTCGCTTCCATTTTGTAACAATGCACGGTAATCCAGGCAAAACTACAGTTGAAAGTAACAAACCGTTATTTGAAATCACAGACCTCTAATCAGTCTGAAAGTCCAAATGACAGTGACAGAACATATATATAGGGGGGAGGGGAGATAATTGCATTAGTAAAGCCTCGATTTGGACATGTATATTAATCACAATCAATGACATTGCAGTATAATGACTTATTAGTCAGTTTTTGTTTACTTCAGCTAATTAGACACGTGCCTACTGTGAAGACCACCTGAAGTAGTAGGCCCTCTTGTGGCTTGGGGAAATCTTGGACAGGGCAGCATGCTATCTGATAACTTCTACTGGCTGGCTGGAGCTGATCCATCAGGCAAGTGCCTTTGTTATTGCTAGTTTGCTTATTCTTAGTTTAATGCCATGTTCCAAAAATCTAGCAGGTGTGTTTTGAATTAATCCGGTTGCCAAAGTTCATTGTTGATGTCTGACAATTTAAGGTAAATGGCAATCGAGGTTGTGATTGGTAGGACACCTTTATAAATATATTTTATGGGGAAGTCTGTCAGGTATTGAGGGTGCATTCTCCATAATTCTGGAGTGTTGGAAGTATTTGTCCTGTCTCTCTTCTGGTGTCCCTTCGATCTAGTTAGAGCTAGGTCTGTGCTGTCATTCGACCTTCCAAGCTATGCTGTGTCTATGATCAAACGATGCTTGTTAGTTTTTCTGCATCTTTTCGTCAAACGGATTTAGAAAGAATAATTATATATGTAGCGTGCTTTCATGCCGAGCATCGAGGCCATGTTCTTGTAGAGATTGGACTGGCCAAGTTGTATGGATGGCCAAGGACAGGTTACCGAAATAGCTGTGTTCTATGGTGACCTACAGCAGTTTAAGCGAAACATTGGGCGACCATGCTTCCACAATGATATAGTGTAGTATAGACTGCACGAAGCGAAACCTAGGAGCTACCGGTATTGACGTGAGCACGTGAAGAGCAGTCGTCAGACAAGGCCGCCACCGACACTGGATCTATTGGAGCAGCTGACGCCGCGTGAGACCGTCACAAACATGCGCACGATTTCGCAGACCAAACAGGACATGCTGACATACCGAGAACAAGCCATGGCTGCGCGTATCGGGCTAGTATCTCAGGAACGAGACCATCGAGAGCCAGCTGGACCGCCGCGTGCGGCTCCTGGGTGACAGGACTGCTGACAGTGACTCCCCGGAGGCTGCACCGTAGAAAGCGACTCCCGGAGGCTGCATCGACGAGAATGACTCCCCGGAGACTGTTCCTTCGAGAGCAACTCCAGGGAGGCTGGACCGTTGAGAGCGACTCCCCAGAAGATGACCATAGAGAGCGACCCCCGAAGATCGCATGTACCTTAGAGACCGACGGAGGATGTACTGTCAAAGAGAGCGACTCCTTGGAGGCTGCACCGCGGTTGGAAGCCGGGCTGATTATATTTATTTAACTTATAACTCCTATAAATTCAAAAGCTCATCTCTGGGAACACTCCCAGCAAAAATGGCTCTCCTTCTCTGCTATTTTTGGTGTACAAATACTTATTTCCACGATCAAAATAGAAGTTTAAAAATATGTGTGTGAGGAATGTGATTTTGGTAGTAGGATTGCGTCTGGGGGCTTATGTCTGCGTGGGTTATATCCAGAGAGGGCTTATGTTCAGCAACCATAGAACTCCTACAAGAAATATATATGGTCATTAACTCATGTTATACTAAATAGTTGTTGCAATTAGTAAAACACAATATAGTCCATGTACGTGTGCTTTCAATGAACTACTTGTTTGGCTTTGGTCGCACACCGTTGTGTGGCAGACTTTGCAACAAAACACATTCACTCACTTTCAGGATGAGTACAATAATGCACAAATCTAATCTTTTACAACGTTCCACCTTTCTACTGTTCTACAGTAACTAACTAAAATATAACTAGAACATGTTTCTACCCTTAATAGCCCACTGTTTTATTAATAGTGACACAGTACATGACAAAGCAAAAGTGAAGTTTCTTAAATAGTTGCATTAGTATCCTAGTGAACATGAGGTATAGGCCTAAGTTAAAACCATGTGTTTATAAGAGGTACATCATTTAAAACATTAAAACTAATTAAAACAAATATGAAGGGACAATCCCCGTTTTCATTTCACATATTTGAGGTGGAGTAGTTTTACAAATTATGGACAAACACAAACATAATGTGTATCATTCTGCTTATCTTAAGTCACACAAATATAACGTGTATCATTCTGCTACTTGGTGAAAGCTGCTCTTGGATATAAATCCACGAAATATTAGTCAAATACATATTTTGGACAATGTTATTGAGTGCTACAAACGTTACATGCCGCAGAGAAATAGTTGGCTACCTGTATAAGACCAGGTAGCACTATAAGTTGAAGGAGTTCTAATGCGTTGTCATGACATCAGATTGTAATGAGCCTTTGGATCTAAGACCAGGTAGCTCTATGAGTTGAAGGAGTTAATGTGTTATCATTACATCAGATTGTAGTCAGCCTTTGTGTCAGTTGCCAAGTTATGGCAGTTGTCATCAGTCGTAGTCTGGGTATGGTTCTGCCACACACGAGCGTCTTATCGGTCGGAAGAGAGCTTTCTTTGGTCGGGGAAAGCGGGGTCCAGCCTGGAATCAAATAATTCAATCAATGGGTATATTTAGTACTGATACAAACATAATGTTATGATTATTATTATTATGAGATGATTAATAGTAATAATGATTTAGTTTAGAATTGTTGCTGCTGTTAGAACGCACACGTACGATTTTACATGCCACGTTTTGTTATATATTATAAGTTTTTTTAATGTTGCTGCTTTGAATCAAACAAAGACTGAGAGAGCAGCAGTGTCACAACATCACATGACAAATAAATTGGTCCAGCAATTTTTCTAAATGAATGTCTCAAACTCAGGGAAATAGGTTTAGGTCATGAAATATAAATCATTAGTATTGTTCACTTTCAAGTGTGCAGATATCCCACCTCGCTATAGAGATTGGCTGTCGGAGAGTCCAGATAGTCATTCTGTCAGCCGTACACATCAGGCATTCTGTAGTCCAACGGGTGGTCTCCAGTGAATGCTGGGTTGACGTGCTGCTGCTACTGCTCTAGACTTGGAGACCCGTGCAACCAGCGGCCACGGAATGGACCATGGTGGATAGTTGACTCACTCGGCAAGGACCCACTGGATGTCCCTCTGTTGGACTTGGTGGACCTGCATCGAGGCAAGACAGAACATTATTTACACCTACTTTATTAAGTACCCCGATGAATCAAGATCACTCTGTTATTTATGCCTACATTATTAAGTACATATGAATCAAGAATTTTTTATTTACAGCTACATTATTGAATACTAGGTATATGTTTGAATCAGACTGATTTACATTATTGCCCACTGTGTGCGCAACCTTATTACAACTCCTTGTTTAAAGCTAAAATTCAACAACTGAGCATTCCTGGTAATTACCAGAAACAGATTTTTGTTGTTATTTTGCATAAATGAATTTATGTGACAGCGGCGCATAAAGGATTTTATGCGAAATAACAAGACAATGAAGGTGGTTCGAGGTTAGACATGTTCTGAGGGCGAGGGTATTAGCCTATTTACTCAGACACGCGTAGAGATACACTGGGCTATATAAGCAGCCGCAGTACCTAGATCCGGCCTCACTCGATTTCCAAGCTAGCTTGTGTCGTTGTGAGACCTTTGCGCTTGCAAATAATTCCGAACTTCTGCTGTTACTGGTTAATCGTTATTGTTGAATTTGTTGATGATATTGCAAGATCATTTTATTGTTCAGTTTATCGTGTTCAATCTTGTCAGATATTTTTGCTCCCACCCTCCTCCCTGGTACCATAAACATTGAAGACTGAGAGGTATTTCACAAAGAGTTTGAATACGCTTTTCCCTGTAGCTCGGTACACAACGTGTGCATTAACGCTTTTCCCTAATCAGGCACTGAGTTTTTCGGTAGTGTACACAGGGTTTTTAGTGCGAGTACTTGTTATTAGTACGTATAGTGTGGCCCTTGGCCTTACCTCTCGGTCTGATGTGTTAGTGGCGGAGTGACCCCCACCGATATCATGTGAATTGTATTGAAGACAGTAGTGGTACAGATAGTACTGGTAGTCGGTAGCTGATAGGCATGAGATACTAATTACGTATAAACACTTCTGGGGGCCGGCATGCTTGCTGAGATTATTTGATGTATCTTATTTTGATGATGTATGCTTGCCTGATTTCATGCTACTTAATTATTAAATCTAAATGTCATTCTTTGGCCTATTTCAATCTACACTGGACTTGTGTTGTTATTTTGCATAAACAGATTTTTGAAGGTATCAATAATTTGGTTGACTAATTTTTTAATATTCACTTTATTTTACTTTAAAGCTCGACAACTGAAACTTTAAAGTAACAATATATAAACGTGATCAACTTTCGACCAACTTTAGCATATGGCTGAAAGATCTTTCCTATTAAAGCGAAACAAAAGTTGGGACAGGGTGGGACTCCACCATGCCGTTGATTCTAATCCCCGCCTTTAGGCGTTTTATTTGTGTAAAATGTCTATGTCACATGTTGGCTAGCTGTTGGCATTTAAGGCCTACAGCACAATTCCGGTACACCTTTTGTACATGTATGTGACTTCTGCACTGTGCATTTTACACAGTAATTTCTAGGTACATATTATGAAGTATGTGTCAGGGCTGGTTGTACGTTTCCTTTGATGATAATTGTATTGCTTTGTATATACTTTGTGCATTTACAGTAATTTTGGTACAATAAGCCATGTGCTCACCATTATATGTGTGAGAATGTCTGTCAATCCAATAAATTTATTCCTGGATTGCCATGTTAACAACCGTCTACTGTCTTTGCTTTGTTGATGTAAATTAAACCAGGCACATTAGTTATAATCCAATTAATGTATTCTTTAGACGGCAGCACAGGATCCTAAAAAGTCATGCTTTTGGGGCTACGCACCTAAGAGAAAAAAAACTAACCAATGGCAACTAAAATCAAGAATATCACGCCAGTAGTTTACTCAGAATGTGTTCTAAAAGTGGGAGATTCCGGTCATTTCTTCAAATGCCCGAGGGCTGACATATTAACCAGCTCGACCGATAAGCGCATGCGCAATTATATGAAATCGGAGTAACCTCGACTACGAATGATGCAATAAGGGAAGCTGGCATACACAGAATCAGGCATGGGTTAATTTCTATTAATTGAAACACTGCAGAAATAACAACATCGTGCATAGAAATTATGTTTGTAGTTATCTGGTGTGGTTAATTTGGTGGTTGAATATAGGAGGAAACACCACACTTGCACATCTTCCGCCACAACTTTTCAAAAGAGTTTCAGATAAAGTAATAATTTTTTAACAAGTATCTACAACTCTTAAAATGTGTTCAAATGCCCCATGAAGAAATGTCTTGGCATGTAAATATTGTATAAACAAATACTTTTCAACAAAGTTAAAAACACATTTCTGTTACAAGTCTTGAGATTTTAGGACAGTTTTAAATGTGTAAACATTTCTACCAACACATGATTTAATTGAATTAAAATTAACTGTTAATTTAACTGAAGAATTTGGGAGGTTAATTTAATTGACCTGAGAAATATGTGAAGTTAATTTGATATAATAATTAACCAACACAGTCTCAAACAAATGTGTTATTTGATGTCAGAAAGAGGACCAGTTTAGTAAACAAAGGCCAAAATATGTTACATAAATTGAGTTTGGACACAGATAGTATGGTCATATCCTACTGGCAAGCATAGGAATAGGTTTACACAAATATATTTTCAATTGGTGACCGAATATTGCCAGAATATCACACTGATGATTATTAAAATGTGTGTTCAACAAGGTTTTCATAGTAAACTACTATCGTGATATTCTTAATTGTAGTCACAAATGTTTATGTTTGTGTAACTTTTATAGGTGCATAGGCTAAAAAAATGACCTGTTTCACCTTAGTAAACTTACATAATGTGTCTCTGCCTACAACACATAGCTTGAACTAATTGTTGTTAGTTGTAGCCAATTTACATTTACCAGATTTGTTCACACGTATTGATGAGTCTGTGTCAGAAGAAGTGATTTTTAAAGTCCATCACGGACTTGTAAATCTGCAAATAAGGGTATGGTAGAAACATAATAGGACAATACACCATGGCCAATAATATGAAAATATTTGAAAAATTTTTTCTCCTATACATAAACAATTGCTAAGCATAATCTAACTGATGAACTTGTATATTTGATTATGAAAGTTGGCGCTGTTATTTCCCCACCTGTCGTTCTGTTGGTTGAAGTACAATTGGGGTCAGTTTCTGGCCCCTCGCAGACTCCCTGGTTCATGTATGGGTTCTTCAGAATGTATACTTTGATGGTCAACAAATCGTAACCTGTCCTGTCTTCTGCTGTCATCTGTGACATTAAGCAAAGTTCTTTAATGTCATTTGAATGTAACTTGCTCTTAGAGAAATCTGCATTATGTTCACTTTCAGCTGTCAAATCCCTTGAATCTTGAGTGTCGACCACACACAGACATATAGCTGGAGGCACCACACACAGACAGATGGCTGGAGGCACCACACACAGACATATAGCTGGAGGCACCACACACAGACAGATGGCTGGAGGCACAACACACAGACATATAGCTGGAGGCACTACACACAGACAGATGGCTGGAGGCACCACACACAGACATATAGCTGGAGGCACCACACACAGACAGATGGCTGGAAGCACCACACACAGACATATGGCTGGTGGCACCACACACAGACAGATGGCTGGAAGCACCACACACAGACAGATGGCTGGAGGCACCACAGATGGTTGGAGATACCACACACACACAGATATATGGCTGAATGCACCACACACAGAAATATGGCTGGAGGTACCACACACAGACAGATGGCTTGAAGCATCACACACAGACAGATGGCTGGAAGCACCACACACAGACAGATGGCTGGAGGCACCACAGATGGTTGGAGATACCACACACACACAGATATATGGCTGAATGCACCACACACAGAAATATGGCTGGAGGTACCACACACAGACAGATGGCTTGAAGCATGACACACAGACAGATGGCTGTAGGCACCACACCCAGACAGATGGCTGGAGGGGCCACATACAGGCAGATGGCTGGAGGCCCCACACACAGACAGACGGCTGGAAGCATCACACACAGACAGATGGCTGTAAGCACCACGCCCAGACAGATGGCTGGAGGGGCCACATACAGGCAGATGGCTGGAGGCCCCACACACAGACAGATGGCAGGAGGCACAATGGAATTGGTCAAAGCATAAGATTTAGTGTGCACATTTTCCATTCTGATCCACCCATTTGTACAACATTATACATTACATATAATGGTGATTAACTGATGGTAAATCTACTGTTACATTTTATAAAACAGGACCATAACCAGTTAGTTGGACCACACAAAGTCCAGTATTGACGACTGCTCAATGTTACATTAATGGAAGTAACGCTACCTTTTGACAACAGTATGAACATGTGTATGTGGTTCTCTCCCAAATACAATTTTCAAGAATTCATGGGACACCTCAAGATGTGCCTTACCTTAATGACATCTTCACCAATGTAACCTACAAATGGCCTGTATTTGAACACTGTGACAACCAAGGCTAGCTTGCGCATCACAAAATCCGTTCCACATGGGTATGGCAGTGACACCTCTGTCATAGTGGCCGAACCAGAAATTAGTTTGGTGAATTCATCCCATTGAGGGCGCCTTGTATACCAGGACTATTGGTAACATAGTAGATTTAGACAAAATGTTACATATTGAAGTAGCAACATAAGAAAATAAATTTTGAACAAAGTCAGTAGTAGTACAGATAGTACTGGTAGTGGGTAGCTGATAGGCATGATTTACTAATTATGTGTAAACACCTTTTGGGGGCCGGCATGCTTGCTGAGATTATTGGATGTATCTTATTTTGATGGTGTATGCTTGCCTAATTTCATGCTCCTTAATTAATAAATCTAAATGTCATTCTTTGGCCTATTTCAATCTACGCTGGACTAGTGTTGTTATTTTGCATAAATGAATTTATGTGACAGCGGTGCATAAATAAATTTTGAACAACATTGTGAACTAAAACCCAAAAGTACTAATACTAAGTCACTTTCACAACCCTATCTTATTTTCTAAAGTAGCTGGGGCGGCTAGCATGTCAGTTGGTTTTTTTTCTCCTTCATAACATGCTAGGAAATTTCGAACTGAATGTCGACACTACAAATTATCATGCGGCACTAACGTCATATCCATCCTTTAAAAAAACAGTCCTTTTGGAAATCCTTAGAAATGCCGACGATGTTTCCATAGTAATGACCGCCAGTGCTACGATGTTCAAACCAGCTATATTCGTTCGCCGTGAAAACGGAACATATCGTCTGGTTACTGTGATTCCAGTACACATTAGTATTATATCTACCTAACTAAATCATCAACAAATATCAGCACTAACATAGTTTATTGTGCCTTTGAACCTATATGATGAGTAAAATGGAAACAGTCTGTGACCCCAATCTGGTGACTGCACCGGATAACAGGCCAATCAAAATGATCGTAAACACGCCTTGCCAATTGTCATTTGTCAGATGGCTGTCGTAACCTGATATCGTAGACAACAACACATTACAATTGCAAATTCAAGGCCCATTTTGGAGACAAATTAAGGGGACATGTCAATATTACAAAATAATGGCCATGGTGTTTTGTCAACAATACGTAAAACGCCAGTGAAAATTGTCACTTTTCAAGCATGATACGTGTGTCAGCAATTCTGTTATCACTAACAATCAGGAAACATTACCTGATAAAATTTTTTTTCAAACTATGACACTTACAACGCTGCAGTTTGGCATATGAACGCGTCTTACATGTAGGTAACATGACGCGAATTCGAATTACGATTGGTGAAGGGTTTTGTCAAAAATACACTGCCACTTTAGTCTGTTATGCAACTTTTTGTTTAATTCATTCATGGCGGTGTAGCAGACGTAATTCTTTATCTTAACCAAAATCTACATTAAAGTTATCAGTGACATTGTCATACCTATATGTATGTCATTTATTTCTTTGGGGATTTTCTCAAAACGATATAATTTCACATTTTGTGGCTATTTCTTGCAACATAACCAGGTAAAATAACTACAAATTTTATTAATCTGGAATATTACACAGTATTTCAACTACAATCTGTGAGGAATGGTTAGTTTATCTTAAAAACTTCTATTGAAACTACTCAATTGAAGACAAGCATGCAATAGCCACCCCAGCTACCTTAAGTAGGAGCATACAAGAGCAATATACTAAGTGACCTTTCACAACACAATCTCCCACTTGTTCTTCAAGTAGAAGGAGTATACAAGAACAATATACTAAGTGACCTTTCACAAGCCAATCTCCCACTTGGTCTTTATGTAGAAGGAGCATACAAGAACAATATACTAAGTGACCTTTCACAAGCCAATCTCACACTTGTTCTTTATGTAGAAGGAGCATACAAGAACAATGTACTAAGTGACCTTTCACAACCCAATCTCCCACCTGTTCCTCAAGTATCTGTCTGTCTTGTCCCTGGTTGACTCTGGGTCGACAATGAATGACTTGAACATGTCCGACGCCCCTGACTGGTACTGAGCAGTCAAGTCATCGACAGACAGAAAACCCCCGGTCAACATCTTGTGACTGGTCTGGTCTGTGAGTGCAAGAATCACTTTACTTTAGACTTCAAGTAAGTTGTAATGTCTGTGTAAAGACTCACCATTTGCAAAACACACCACTTATGTACATTTCCAACACATAAAATTGGGTAAAAACCATCCAATTTGTACAGTATGTGAAATTAATTACTAAACTGCAAACTACGATGTATCGTTTTTCATTATTAATATATGAAGAAACTTGTTACTCTGATATATTTGTGTACATTTGATGATCTTAATCAACATAGGAATTGATGATCTCACTGAACCGGTGATGTAGTCAACTTACGTTTTGTTGTCTTCACGGTGACAGTTTTCTTTGTGTCACCAGATGTTACCAACTTGAGTGTCAGATCACCTGCCTCAGTCTTAGCCACAGTGTCAGTGTCACCTGTAGACAACACATGCAACATGACAGTTGACAGTAACAATGGTTAATTTTATAAACTATGACTAAAATCATGGAAGTTATAATGACTGATAAATATCCTGTTGGTAGAGCAGTGGCAGACACTGATATCCACAGAGCCACGTGTCCAGGTGGTCAGGATGAGACAATGAAAATTGCATTTGTCATATTACTCTGTAAGAAAATCACCTTGAGTTGTGATTTTCAGTTGTGATGCTGCTAACTGAAGGGCAAACATTAGCCAACATTTGCATTTGTAGAAACACTCACGGACACTTTTGGGCCTTGGAGCAGGCTCGCAGATGTATTCTCAGTGTCCTATGTACAGAACACATACAGTGTACAAAACACGCAGTGTACAAAGTTTAATGTATGTTCATATACAGCGTGGTATCCAGTCATTGGGACTGTTGAAAGCGCTTTACACTTCACACTTGGCAGACCTGTTCATTCCAACGCCATATCGACTTCTCTGGGAAGCATTCAGCCATGCTGCAATTACTCCACAAAGACTATTTGTTCCGATATCCATCTCTGTCTGTAGCAAGTTACTCATTTATACAGCTGAGTGAATTGTGGCAATGTGGGACGAACGAAATTGCCAAAGCTTCAAAACCTCATCAAGAGGATTTGAAACCGGGTACTCTTGATTGAGAGCCCGTCATTCTAATGGTTATGCTACCACACCTCACACAAACACATGACAGACAAGTAAGTGGAGCATATGAAGCCTAGTATCCAGATAGAGCTTTCACTATTTCTTCCTAAGTGTTTCCTGTAAATGCCATCCTAGACATAGCAACAATGGTGATCATGAAAGCATCATAGCTATCATTATTATGACCCAGCCTCAATGCACTGCTGTTGAACTCAGTATTTCCCAGTAGTTGTCCTGGTAGTTGTACAAAGAGAGCCAGACCTGCCCGGCTCCATGTAGAAGTTGCTTGCGATGTCTCTCTTCCTGCGACTGCTGCTGCTGCGGCTGTAGTTGACTGTCATGTTGCCCTCTGCACTCAGTTTGACGCCCTCCGAGGTGAGACTGGCTCCTCCACCAAATTCTCCAAAACCCACTTGTTGCTCAGGGTAAACATCATCTGATCCATTCTTGCTGCCAACACCGAAGTCTATGCAGAAAAAACACTTTGTCATTGTAACATTAAATACAGCAGTCTTTGTAATATCGACCAACATGATGGCAAAAAGCTAATTATTTCAAAACATCAAATACAATACTCTTCGTCATTGCAACCAACATGAAATCAGTTCTTACTCTGACTTTAATAATTATATTGTCATCATCAACTAATATTTAAATAAAATTATTTTGATCAGGAAGCACTAATTTAAAGAATTAAGTGGGAACAAATCTAAATCCAACTTGGCTTACTGGAGATGTGACCTATTCAAAAATAAATATGAACTATTAACACCAATCAGGATGTTTTCACTGATCTTACAAAAACTATACAACACACACAATAGATGTGCAAAATATATCATCGGCTCATGATCTAGTGCATCGTGTTCATATACCGTGAAGCCATGTTACACTTGTAAATTATTAGTTTTTTCAATTAAAACAATGTCAACTATGCCAAATGCTGACATGAGCCAAGAACTTACACATGCTGTCGATGTTCTCGTCCTTGGGTGGTTTATCCCAGGTGACACCGACGCCATCCTGTCATGACGTCTTCACCACTGGTACATCAGTTGCTGTGTCATCAAATGGCTCTGTGAACTCCATTGAGGTATTCATGTTGTCTACATTTGGTGACTCAGTTTTGATGGTGACACCTACAATGATGACATCAAGTCTATACAGGCAATACATATCAGTCAAAGTGTTGTAGTTTGGTCATTGTAATATTTGACAGAAATTACAAAATAACTTGACTTATCAAGCAACTTTCTGTTAGTTAAAAAATATGTTTCTCACTGTTTAAGACAATCTGTTTTCCAGAAGAGAACAAACAACGATGCTTTGGCAGAAATCCAGAAGTATTTCCTTGTTATAAAAGACAATTTATCTTAAAAAAATTAAAATGGCTGAACTGGCAGTTAACGTAGAAGTATTTCACTGACAGACAAATGTATTTTGCATAACGGAAAAAGGATGCACTGGCAGTTAAATGTAGTAGAATTCATTACTGCCTCTCTGTAGCTGTCAGTCGTGGCAGAGTTCAAATGATCTGAAACACCACAACACAGTCAGATGATGAGGACAGTCAGGGCTTTGGTCATCAGGATGTAGAGAGTTCAATTGATCTGAAACACCACAACACAGTCAGATGACGAGGACAATCAGGTTTGGTCATCAGTATCTAGACAGTTCAACTGGTCTGAAACACCACCACACATTCAGATGAGGAGAGTGATCTGATGTAGTATTTAAATGTGTTTACAGAACCATTACATACCAAATTTGTAATAGAAATTTCTTCCCAGTGAATGAATCTTAATGTTTCAAAGAATGTGGATATTACTTTGTATAACAAAATCAATTGAGCCTATCAAGGGGAGTATCCAACCAAGTTATGTCATCAAGCTAGATACATCGTTGTGACACTTTTGTCACTTGTAAAAAATTTCAGTTTTTTTCTACTTATTCAATTTTAATAACACTTTGTATATATATATATATATATATATATATATATATATATACACACACACATATATAAATAAACTTGATAAGACATTCCTACCTTGTGGAACGTGGCTACATCCTGAGAATAGGCAGTAGTTCCAATGGCCGTATGGAACTAAACTACTGGGTGAGAGCTTCCTTGGAAAGGGGCTCCAAAACGACACAGCTGAGTGGACGAGGGAGGAAACCTGCAAGTCACATAGTCAGAGGTGAGACAATGTCACACCAACAGAGGCAAGACAATGTCACACCAACAGAGGTGAGACAATGTGTTACACCAACATAAGTGAGACAATGTCACATCAACAGAGGTGAGACAATGTCACATCAACACAGATGAGACAATGTCACATCAACAGAGGTGAGACAATGTCACATCAACACAGATGAGACAATGTCACATCAACAGAGGTGAGACAATGTCACATCTACAGAGGTGAGGCAATGTCACATAAACAAAGTGAGACAATGTCATATCAACAGAGATGAGACAATGTCACATCAACAGAGATGAGACAATGTCACATCAACAGAGATGAGACAATGTCACATCAACACAGGTGAGACAATGGCACATCAACAGCAGTCTTAAAGCTGCACTCCCCTCCGGCATAACAGATGCAGTTGGCCACATGATTTATAATTGACAACACATTAATTTCTGCTGTACATGACAGTCATCTACACCAATGCATTTTCAGAATGGTTGTAGATACCAAGTGTGACACAAGTGTCCTGGGAGACAGTTGTTCCAACAAGGAGTGCTTGCTGTCTCTCGTCAATGTACAACTTGAACCCACAGACGTCACACACGAGACATCAACCACTGGGTCCGGACAATGACAGCAACACAAACATCACATACAAGAGAACAACCACTCTGTCTGACAATGACAGCAACACAGACGTCACACACAAGACAACAACCACTGTGTCTGACAATGACAACACAGAGACGTCACACACAAGACAACAACCACTGTGTCTGACAATGACAACACAGAGACGTCATACACAAGACAACAACCACTGTGTCTGACAATGACAACACAGAGACGTCACATACAAGACAACAACCACTGCGTCTGACAATGACAGCAACACAAACATCACATACAAAACAACCACTGTGTCTGACAATGACAACACAGAGACGTCACACACAAGACAACCACTGTGTCTGATAATGACCACACAGAGACATCATACACAAGACAACAACCACTGTGTCTGACAATGACAATACAGAGACGTCACATACAAGACAACAACCACTGTGTCTGACAATGACAGCAACAAAGACATCACTTACAAGACAACAACTACTGTGTCTGACAATGACAGCAACACATACATCACACACAAGACAACAACCATTGGGGCCGACAATAGATGAATATGACGCAAAGAAAATCATGAATAATATTTACAATTAGTGAACGGAAATAGCTATACTAAGAAAAATTAATGTAGCATAACAAACAAACTGTATTACAGTTGGTAAAGTTGCACTCACTTCATCAAATCTCAGCTGGCTGATTGTGTGTGAAGTCTTATTTAACTTAGCTGACCACAGCACAACCCAGTCTGATGACTGCTCCTTGTATGATGCATCTGACAATGACAATGGCTGGTGTAAAGGTTGACAAGTTTAAAATCATATAACAAATTATTGTTAACGTTGAAAAGGTTGACATTTAAAAACTCATATAACAATGTTCAGGTCATCATCAATTCATATATATATATATATATATATATATACATTCCAGCATCAATTCAACATCTCAGGAAGCGTTCAGCCATGTTACAATTACTGCATAACACGTATTCATTCACACATATCCATCACTGTCTATAACCAAGACAGCTGACTGTACTGCGATAACATGTAAACGACATGTCAATTGAACTGCCCAGGTTTAATCACAGCAGCTCTTGTGAAGTGAAGTATATGTGTCACTAGTTAATTAGCAGTATGGCATAACTTCCTTCCCACCCACCTGGTAATCTCGGAAGGCGACACCATCTTGTTTCTCCTGTTGAAAGTCATGCAAGTAATTGTGTACAAGCGGCATCCAGTGGGAGTCTGGACCAGTCATTCGGTAGATCTGCTGTGAACATCCAGTCTCCCTTGCTGACAGCACATAGAGGAACACTCCTGGAACAAGACAGAGGCAATGTCACCTTCATATATGACACTCATCCAAGGCTGAAGGCACATAGAGGAACACTCCTTGGACAAGACAGAGAAAATGTCACCTTCATAGATGACACTCATCCAAGGCTGAAGGCACATAGAGGAACACTCCTGGGACAAGACAGAGACAATGCCACCTTCATAGATGACACTCATCCAAGGCTGACGGCACATAGATGAACACTCCTGGAACAGGACAGAGACAGTGTCACCTTTATAGATGACATTCATCCAAGGCTGAAGGCACATAGAGGAACACTCCTGGGACACGACAGAGACAATGTCACCTTCATAGATGACACTCATCCAAGGCTGATGACACACAGAGGAACACTCCTGAGACAAGACAGAGACAATGTCACCTTAATAGATGACACTCATCCTAGACTGACGGCACATAGAGGAACACTCCTGGGACAAGACAGAGACAATGTCAACTTCATAGACATTCATCCAAGGCAGCCAATGTAGTGCTGTTTTTTGTGCCTTGTGTCATTTATAATCAAGTCAAATCTCAATACAGAACTAACGCTGAAGTAAATATATCAATGTTTAAAATTATCCTATTCCTGTTACATCTGGCTTTTTAAATTACATCAGGAATGCATTTGTAGAAACCCAGCCAAATAATGTAGTGTACAGTTACGTTATAGGATAAGTGAGTATCTCATCTGGCCAACCTTTAATCTCTGTCGTTGAGCCCTGGTATGAGGCACCTTCTTTGAAGTTGTCTCCATGTTTGACAGTGCCCCCAATGGGCGAAGCAGCATCCAGTAGCACAGGTCAACTGAGGTTGTGAAGTTTGAGGTCAGCGCCATTAGTTGCTTGAAGGTCAATGAAGTAGACTACAGACTGCTGGACATGACAGCCACACTAAATGTCAATAGCAGTTATAAGATGTATAACATAGCAGTGTTAACATTAATAACACCAGTACCTATAGTAACTATCACAACAATGTAAAATATATCAATCATTCAATCAGTTATGTTTGGTTAGTTATGTTGTTCTACTAAACCTTGAATTTTAAAGTTACTAACCAAGCATTGAATTTCATTCACTCTAAACGATTAACAAGACTATGAAAAGTCTCCAGGCTGACAGTATGATGGTCTGGTGAGTCTCTTGAAATCTTACAGCACATTCTTGAGTAACAGTTCCTCCTCCAATGTTACTACACCCTTAGAACCTGAAAATAAAACACTACAAATATTATATACTGCAATATTTTGAGGATTTATAGGGAGTATGGATATATGAATATTATAAGATTTGTCCAGTTGATGGGTTATTCTGTATATGAAAAAATTTTCTGTATATTCTGAGCTAAGACTTGGAGAAAACAACTGTACATGTCTCTGTTAATCTGTATTCAGTAGTGGCTTCATTACCTGGAATAAGCCAGTTTTGTTTCTACCAAAATAATTGAATTGTTAATTGAATTAAAATTAATTTTTAATTTAACTGAATAATATGGGAAGTTAATTTAATTTAATTGACCTGAAAAATGTGTGAGGTTAGTTTAATTGGAACATTTCTGAGTTAATTGTAATTTAATTAATTAACATTTCAAGTTAACTGCCTAATGCCTGGTACAGGTACAATTTATGCAAAAATATCAGTATCATGATTCGAGCCTGGGCATCCAACCATTCAGCCATCATAGCTGAAGCTATGTAGCCTTTCTGGTGATAATGAAAGGTTGATGGTGAAATACGGCAGAGCACCGGAGAGGAGAATAGCACAGGAGATGAGGATGTAGCCAGCTGGAAGTCTCCTTGTGTATGGCTGACTGGTCCAGGTCTTCACGCACTCACACTTCCTACAATTCTGCATGATCTCTATGAGTATGCCATCTTCTTTGTTGATAACACCTTGAGTTGGATGGCTACATTCAGCACACAGCTGGAAGAGCTGCATTAGCAGGTCCTCAAAAACCATGTATTTCGGCTGCTCTCTGATGCCCTTGCTATTTTTTTGTTTGTAGCTGAAAATGCACACATTCCACTGCATTATTTTTGAATAAAAAATTTGTGAAGTCATGCAACTCATGAACTGTTTGCTAAAAATTAACATGACTAAAACAGTATTCAAGGTATTATGTTGTATTGAAAATCGCAGAGGAATGGAAAACCAAAGAATGTACACAGTGATACTAACTATTCATCATTGGCCTCTTCTGCAGCATCCAGAATAGATGGTTTGTAGTCACTGGATGGCTTTACTGGTGATGACACGGTGGAGGGAGAGGGCGATGGTGGCTCAGCTGATCGGACATCGGCTGGAGTCTTCTTGGGTGAGGAAATTAGACAGGATGGCTCAAGTTGAATGTTGACAGAGATATCATCCAAGCTGTACTGTGTCCCTGTGTCACATGTCACACCATATCTGTCTGAACCTCTGGAATGTAGAATAATCATTTATAAAAAACAAAGTTAATAATAATTATGTATGTTTGGTGACATACAGACTACACGCCAAAGATTAAGTAGTAATAATGCTGAGAGAAATACAATTATGATCTATTTTCTTATTTTTGACGGAGAAATTCATCTTGTATGGTATATAAAACTACTAATAATTATGCTGCTGAAGACAGACATACTAGACACAATTCACTACAAATATCAATGATGTTATCATTCACATTACCACTATCTAAAGCTTCATACAGTATATTAGGCACTGTCTGATTTTTAATAGACTTGTCTGGTTTTTGGTCTGCAGGTGGTATAAATCTACCGGGCATTCACAAAACCATATATCTATGATATACTGGGGGTCTCACCTGGTTCGAGCTCCCTCCCTAAAATTGCATGCCATGAGGTGTGAAAATTTTGAACAGTTAGCTTGAAAATTGTAGATTTTGGGTCATCTCGTTAATTTCCCTGCCCTTTCTGTCTGCCACTGTAAATATGTGTAAGGTTTTTAATAGCGGACAGCAAAAATTCACAATTGAATTGTTGCACAGTCATTCTGATATTTGACAGATGCTGTGGCATTTTTGATCTATGCCAAAAAATATACTTCTAGGCCCAACAGTACATTCCCAATTTATTGCCAAAATCAAGGAGAGTTTTGGGGAAAATCATTTTAATATAATCATCTAACGATATATTTCCCCTCAATGCGCTGACTGGGCGATTATTGATTACTACTAAAAAATCCTGGTATAATATTAGACTCATAGCACTCTCAAGTAGTGATACTCCAAACAGCCCAATCTTAGGCCTACCTGGCAAGTGCAACTCCATAAAATCTAATTAAAATCTAGAGCTAAACACCAAACTTATATTGATTTTTTTTCCCTACATTTTTTACAATATGACAGCAATAAAAAGTCTAGACCTATCGTGGACGTCACCACTACTGCCACTGGCACTGGTCACATGACATGGGGAGGGCTTGTCAGCCATGGGAATGATTATGTCTTCTGTAAACCACTTCAGCTACATATGGGGTTAGCTAAGGTTAGGGTTGCATAACTTCATTTCCTTGTTCCCAAGCACTTACAAAGTACTGCACACAACATGAAATTGGTATTGATATGTGGTGAATAGACATTTTGGAAAGGCAACAGTTACTTTTGGTACTGAAAATTGCTTAATGTAGATTTTTAGCTTACCACAAGCTCTTTCATACTATTTTAACACATGGACAATTAAAAAGTTGTGTTTATTAACAATTAAATATCATATTAAATATCAAAATGCGCAAAATATCAGCTTGTGTACATCAAATGTTATAGTATAAAACTAAAAAGTACATTTATTTGACATTTTCTATATTGAGTAGATCGGTTAAACGGTTTAAATAGTAATGGTGTTTAAACAGTAATGATCTTGTTGACTAGACAGTATCAATAAAATATATATAATCATATATTATCCAGTCTGACATCGACAATTTTCTAAGTCAAACACATACAACATGGGGCACACTAGCAACCGGTTTTATTTATTTATTTCTAAAAAGTAAGCCCAAATTATGTTATCGGAATTGCAAATCATAAAAGTTATAAGAAATTTTATAACAAACTAATAATTTCATCCAAATTACCTGTAATATCCACAGTTAAGCTAACAACGACCAAAACATAAACCGTGTTTGTGACCATTACTTCCATTTATTTCTTGGCAGACCACAGTACAAACATGTATTGGTGGCCATGTTAACGTTTTGTCTGATACGAAAACATGACCATCAAAAATTCTGAAATCGTTTACAACTGCCATCGTCTCATTGACATGCTGACCAAGTCTTGTCGAAATCATATACCTCCAGCTTTATTAAAACACCCCGACGTGCGATGCCTGTAAATTTTAACAAAAATAGCCATTTATTCTTGCACCCACGTGGTCCACAGTAGAAAAATTCCCATAAAACCCTTCGCATTTTACACTCTAAAAAAATTCACTATTTCACAGCCAATAGCTTCTCCAAACAAACCTGCCTGCTCAGTTGCACTAATGTCACATCATATAAATTGTTTAAATTCACATATCACAATTTAATACACCCTACATTCGTGTGAGACTGGAAGGTCAATAGTTCTATTACCCCTTCAGAGTTGTCCGACATCGCTGGTCTCGATGACAGTGCCAGTGGTGGAGCCGGAGGTCGATCAGGATAGGGTCTAGGGCCTAGGCCTGGCCCTGGGACATCTTCTTAGTATAGTTACCGGTGCAGTTTTCGACCCACGCCAGTTTTCGATCCATTGAAATCTCGCTTGATATCGCGACGTTACAGCATCTGTTTACGACAATAACGATACAGAGTCTTGTCTGAGCAAAATATATTTTTATATATAATATAACATGGAACACGTTTATGATATACATACCTTGATAAAAAAACCGACTTTGCATGCTTACCAGACATTATTATTGAGCGTCTGCCGACGCATGTCTCATTCTTGGCCACGTAACAATAATAGCTCTTTTTGTGGTAGATGTATGGCAAGATAGTCTTGTCATAAAAGTAGGAATAATTCCAATGTGTTAAATATACGAGAAAAAATTTACTACATTAACGTTATATATTAAATGCAAATATATGTGTATGTGTTTTATTAAGCGCTGTGTCAAGCCTGGTTGATAAAAAGGTTGACATAATTGGAACAAAGTGGTAAAATTAAAAATGATTGTCTGTACTGCGTGCCATAAATATAAGTCGAATTCCGCCGGTTTCCTCGACTAGCGCGACATGGTCCAGACGTTCAATATTCGTATGTTTCTCACTCAAAACAACTGTTTTAAAACTTTGTTTGCATTGAATAAATGAAGTAGCTTTTGCTGATTTGGTATATCGATCTCTTACACAAAATGTTTCTTCAGATTTTTTTTAACGGCATATTCTATTAAGTAGGTCGAAAACTACACCGACCAGTATATACTAGATAAGCAGAAACCGACAGTCGTGTAAAATGTTGCAGATACGGTTAACATATGGGAGCAGGAAAATAACGCATCCGTTCTGATCCGTACGTCACTTACCTTCAGAGAGCGGGCAAATAAAAATACGAAATCATAACCTACGAATTTCGCAGTAATAATAACAAAATTGAACAATAACTTTCTTTACGCGTCTCCGCCAAACCTCGCGCGCCACCTACCGGATAAATTACGGTTCGTCTGAACTGTCCGCCAGGAGGGCCATCTTTACCGCCAGTGCCCTGTTAGAAGCCGGCCTCACCACAACACATCAACCACACAACGCATAGCTAAACGACTAAATACCTCAACTTAGACTATTTCACACATAAATTGGCGCCGGGTTAATTAAGCACATGGCACATTCTTAAATTGTCGATGCCAGCAGTTTTTGTTCTACTATTAAATGATAGTAACAGAACAAGTGCAGATTTTCCCATTGTCTTTCCTACAACTTTATGACATCCACTTTTACTATACTGCCAATGAGCTGAACAAATAGATTTCGTCAAAATCACATACCTCCAGCAAATGCAAATTAGGAGTTTTCATCAAATATTAATACACTGCTTGCTGAGACACTGGTGTTTCGTGAACGTCACCACCAAAATAATAATGCTAAAATATGATATTTATACACCGTCATAATAACATAGTGTTATTATACAATAATAATACAGCTAAATGTATATACGCAGTTAAATAATAAAAATAATAAATGAATTAAAACAAAACAACTAAAAATCGTACATCAAATTAAACAATTAAAAAACAAGTACAATTTAAATTGAAGGGCATTACAACCAAAACGTATACATGGAATCAAATAATTTAAACGATGAATTACAAAGAGCAATACATTATGAGTATCAAATGGGAGTAAAATAATATATCAAATAAATTAAGGTATACAAGGAATTAAATAATACAAAATAATAATAATAAATATCGAATAAGATTAAAGCCAGTAAGTATATTCTATCTTGTATTTTCCTTTCGGAAAAGGGAAGTATTTAACTGCCATTGAAAACTATCACAACTGTTAGAGTTTCTAAAATACATACGATAAAGATAAAACATGTCCGATTGACCAACTGATGCGAATAGGAAATAATGACCTGAATCTGAGCATGGAATGATCGAGTCTTTAAAAAAAAAATAAGAGACCAATGACGTGAGTGACACTTAGCATTATCTGCTATTTGGTTGCACCTCCTATCGGTCGGTGGAGAGACCAATCCACAGTCACCGAGTCTCTTATAGTTGCTTATCGAGCAGCTCTCAGGGGAGAGAGTTGTCGGCCCCCAGACCATTGTAGTCCTCCACCCAAACTACTGACAATCCCTATGTGTTGAGCTAGCAACCTCTTATGACAACACGTCTACCCGTTTATATAGTAGGCAAACCCTTTCAGCTGAATTTGTGGTGTGAACTCTTGAAACATGTTCACTTTACATGTATCGGACATAACAACATCTAATTAAACAATTTATTCATTAGAATGTTTCTTATATGGCATAGTTTAAGGAGTAATACAACAAAATGTATAACATGCATTAATAATATTACTAGTCTATGTATCTGATATTGAATTATGCAGATTCAGTGGTGGTAATTGTGCGCATGCGCCGGAAGTGCTAACTCTAAGATGGCGCCTACAACAACGTCGGCCCGTTAACTGTCATCAATAACCCTACCTTGAGAATGCAACACACACTACAAGTGGAAAAAGGTTATTATTTTGCCAACAGTATCATCGAAGAGTGGTATTATCTTTTTATTATCTATGAATCTAGTCAATCACATCGCCGTTACTTTGTGGAACAAATGCGCACAACAGACACGTTAACCAACAGTCAGTCAAAATGCTTAGAGAGTGTATCGTCTCCATCTCAATGAAGAACAAATAATATATCCATTAAACATAGGGCCTACATTAACCTGCTAAACTAGGCAAAACCGACATTCTACCTAATATAGATTCGAACTAGGGCAACGTCATTAGAAATCTCCAGTGCGGCAACAGCCTAGCCACATTTTGCAAGCGGCTAATACAGAATCATGAGTTGCACCAGAAGAAGAAAAATATAGTTGTCACTAGTAATTAACCTGTCCAATACATTAATCACAACTCCATATGAAATGTCCAATCGTCTGTAGAATCCGAGCGGAAAGGGCATATGTATCAAAATTAATACTATATGATATATGTGTATTCCATTGAATATATATTATTTACATACAAAGCCAATTAAAGTTTATACACAAACCTAACTTTTCACCGCAGTGAGAATCGAGGCCGTAATTGTGTTCAAACCAGTGACACTTCTTCGGTGGTATTGCGCATCCTGTTAGGTCACGAAGTCCCTGTTTATGATCCACCGTTTGTTTTCATAGTAGCTGTTTCGCAGAGAAGTCCACATGAAGCACGCAGTGTGTGCTATAGACAAACCACGTGTGTTGAAACCGACAACATTACATCGGTTGTTATGTAACACATGCTAAATGCAAGAACTGCTCCCATGCTGGCTCGTAAACAGCAATTAAGCCATGTGGTCTTTTGTCTGTGCTGGAGGGGCAGGCAACGAACCATGACAGGCATTGTTTTCTTGTTTGCATCCGATAATCTTTAGCAGCTCCACGCATTGATACTTGTCAACGCCGTCTACAACGTTGAGATCTTCACTTAGAAGCACAGTTTGTATGTCGCATTTATTCTGGTATCCTAATTGTAACAACACATGCATGTTGTTCTATCGAGGACAGGTAACCATTCTGGTTACAACATCTTTCTCAACAATTTAACACAAAAAAACAATACTACACATCAGTTGTGTGAATTCAGTGTTCAGCTGTAAATATACGTGTGATTAACGGTACTGTGTGATTAACTGTACTGTACTGCACAATTGTCTCTGTCTTGTCCCAGGAGTATTCCTCTATGTGCCGTCAGTCTTGGATGAGTGTCATCTATTAAGGTGATATTGTTACTGTCTTGTCCCAGGAGTGTTCCTCTATGTGCCACCCGCCTCAGATGAGTGTCATCTATGAAGGTGACATTGTCTCTGTCGTGTCCCAGGAGTGTTCCTCTATGTGCCTTCAGCGTTGGATAAGTGTCATCTATGAAGGTGACACTGCCTCTGTCTTGTCCCAGGAGTGTTCCTCTATGTGCCGTCAGTCTTGGATGAGTGTCATCTATTAAGGTGATATCGTTACTGTCTTGTCCCAGGAGTGTTCCTCTATGTGCCATCAGCCTCAGATGAGTGTCATCTATGAAGGTGACATTGTCTCTGTCATGTCCCAGGCGTGTTCCTCTATGTGCCGTCAGTCTTGGATGAGTGTCATCTATTAAGGCGATACCGTTACTGTCTTGTCCCAGGAGTGTTCCTCTATGTGCCATCAGCCTCAGATGAGTGTCATCTATGAAGATGACATTGTCTCTGTCGTGTCCCAGGAGTGTTCCTCTATATGCCTTCAGCGTTGGATGAGTGTCATCTATGAAGGTGACACTGTCTCTGTCTTGTCCCATGACTGTTCTTCTATGTGCCTTCAGCCTTGGATAAGTGTCATCTATGAAGGAGACATTGCCTCTGTCTTGTTCCAGGAGTGTTCCTCTATGTGCCGTCAGCGAGGGAGACTGGATGTTCACAGCAGATCTACCCAATGACTGGTCCAGACTCCCACTGGATGCCGCTTGTACACAAATACTTGCATGACTTTCAACAGGAGAAACAAGATGGTGTCGCCTTCCAAGATTACTAGGTGGGTGGGAAGGAAGTTATGCCATACTGCTAATTAACTAGTGACACATATACTTCACTTCACAAGAGCTGCTGTGATTAAACCTGGACAGTTCAGTTCACTTGTCGTTTACATGTTACCGCAGTATAATCAGCTCTCTTCGTTATAGACAGTGATGGATATGTGTGAATGAATAGGTTTTATGCAGTAATTGTAACATGGCTGAATGCTTCCTGATATGTTGAATTGATGCTAGAATTAACAGATCTGCCAGGTGTGAAGTATTCCTTTAGTAGTTTGTTGGACAGGTTTATAGGTTGGACATACATTGGGTGTTCTGTGTAAGGATCTATTGCCAAGTGAGTGGGAAGGAGGGCGCCATGGGGACAGGTTTATAGGGTGAACATACATTGTGTATACTGTGTAAGGACATATTCCCAAGTGAGTGGGAGGGAGGGCACCATGGGGACAGGTTTATGTGGTGGACATACATTGGGTGTACTGTGTAAAGATCTATTCCCAAGTGAGTGGGAGGGAGGGCACCATGGCGACAGGTTTATGTGGTGGACATACATTGGGTGTAATGTGTAAGGAAGTACATTTGATAGTTTTATATGTGGAATATTAACTCTACTGTACTTCAAGGAAACAGGTTTTGCATTTTCTCAGATGTAAACTTGCCTAAGTTTTTACATCAGTTTCTTCTTCTGGGTCAAAATTAACATAATCTCCTTTTGGCAGTAAATGTTCTTTCCATTGGCCCTTCCAAACATAATTTGTTTTTGTAGTGGATGGAGAAGTTTCAAATTGGAAATTGGTTTTGAGTGGGGTAACTCAAGGATCAGTATTAGGACCTATATTATTCTTAGTGTATATCAATGACTTGGACGACAGTATAACAAGTAACGTACTGAAATTTGCAGATGACACAAAGCTGTTTAGAAAGGTTAATACTGATGGTGATAAACAACATTTACAAAACGGTCTAGGCAGATTAGTGAAATGGTCTGAGAAATGGCAGATGTTGTTCAATTTTGGGAAATGTAAATGCCTACATACAGGACATGGGAACTTGTAAAAACTTGGATGTAAACTATAAAATGGGAGATACTGTTCTGGGTACTACTGTAAAAGAAAAGGACTTGGGAGTTACAATAAGCGCTGATATGAAAGTTTCAGAGCAGTGTGGTATTGCAACTTCAAAGGGTAATCAAATTCTTGGATTGATTAGAAGAAACATAACATACAAGGGAAAACAATTAATTATACCTCTTTATAAAGCAATAGTTATACCTCATTTAGAATACAGTATACAAGCATAGAGACCATATCGTAAGAAGGATATAGATATGCTTGAACGCATACAAAGGAGAGCAACTAAAATGATTCCAGAACTGAGAGACCTTAGTTATGAAGAACGCCTGAAGGAATGTGGTTTAACAACTCTAGAGACAAGGAGGTTCAGAGGAGATCAGATTGAAGTTTTTTAAGATATTGAATGGGTATGAAAATATTCATAGAAATATGTTTTTCTCACTCAAGATGGATAGCAGAACTAGAGGACATGAGGTAAAATAGTAAAGGATCAATGTAGATTGGACATCAGGAAGCACTCATTCTCACAGAGGACAATAAATGAATGGAACAAATGGTCTACAGATTGTGTAACTGCTAGCAGCGTGAATATGTTTAAAAACAAGGTTGACACATATCTCAGGAGGGCGGATTATAAGTAGATGAACATTGTTGGACTCTCGATAAGCCAATGGCTTCCTTGTGCACTTGCCATCTGGGCCTTTGGCTTGGATGGCAAATCTTGTTCAATCTTGTTAAATAATGTGGCCAGATCTCTTGCTATGATATGAATTGATGATGACCTGAACATTGTTATATGATTTTTTAAATGTCAACCTTTTCAACGTTAACAATAATTTGTTATATGATTTTAAACTTGCCAAACTTTACACCAGCCATTGTCATTGTCAGATGCATCCTACAAGGGGCAGTCATCAGACGGGGTTGTGATGTGGTCAGATAAGTTATACAAGACTTCACACACAATCAGCCAGCAGAGATTTGACCCTACAAAGCAAACACACACGTATAAGTTGGTCATAAATGAAGATACGTCTATGTTTGATGAAGTGAGTGCAATTTTACCAACTGTAATAGTACAGTTTGTTTGTTATGCTACATTAATTTTTCTTAGTATAGCTATTTCCGTTCACTACTTGTAAATACTATTCATGATTTTCTTTGCGTCATATTCATCCATTGTCGGCCCCAATGGTTGCTGTCTTGTTTGTGACATCTGTGTTGCTGTCATTGTCAGACACAGTATTGATGTCATTGTCAGACACTGGTTGTTGTCTTGTGTGTGATGTCTGTGTTGTTGTCATTGTCAGACGCAGTGGTTGCTGTCTTGTATGTGACGTCTCTGTGTTGTCATTGTCAGACATAGTGGGTGTTGTCTTGTGTGTGACGTCTCTGTGTTGTCATTGTCAAGACACAGTGATTGTTGTCTAGTATGTGATGTCTGTGTGTTGTCATTGTCAGACACAGTGGTGGTTGTCTTGTAAGTGACGTCTCTGTGTTGTCATTGTCAGACACAGTGGTTTTTGTCTTGTGTGTGACGTCTCTGTGTTGTCATTGTCAGACACAGTAGTTGTTGTCTTGTGTGTGACGTCTGTGTTGCTGTCATTGTCAAACAAAGTGGTTGTTCTCTTGTATGTGACGTATGTGTTGCTGTCATTGTCAGGACCCAGTGGTTGATGTCTTGTGTGTGATGTCTCTGTGTTGTCATTGTCAGACACAGTGGTTGATGTATTGTGTGTGACGTCTCTGTTGCTTTCATTGTTAGGACCCAGTGGTTGATGTCTTGTGTGTGACGTCTGTGTTGCTCTGCAGGAGAACTGGGAGTTCAAGTTGTACATTGACGCGAGACAGCAAGCACTCCTTCTTGGAACAACTGTCTCCCAGGACACTTGTGTCACAGTTGGTATCTACAACTGTCAAGGTTGGGTGGCGCCATTGGAAAATGTCTTCTACCCACCAGAGACAACAGCCTATTTCCATACATTTACGCATGTACCACTTTCAGGATTAGGATTGGAGCCCCATTCCAAGGAAGCTCTCACCCAGTAGTTGAGTTCCAGGCGGACATTGGAACTACTGCCTATTCTCAGGATGAAGCCACGTTCCACGAGGTAGGACTGTCTTATAAAGTTTATATATATATATATATATATATATATATATATATATATATGCATTGCATATAAATATAAACATGCTGAGTATGTTATTTAATATAAATTCAGCATTTGTCAACAATACTTGAGCTGTAATCAATTGTGATATTAAAGTTGCTAGAAATTGCAATGAAATTATGACACATTTACAAAGAATTATTAAAACTGAATATGAGAAAAACTGAGATTTTGTACAAGTGAAAAAAGTGTCACAACGATGTATCTAGCTTGATGACAGAATATAATATCCACGTTCTTTTAAACACTAAAATTCATTTAATGTGAAGAAATTTATATTACAAATTTGGTATGTAATGGTTCTGTAGACATATTTAAATACTACATCAGATCACTCTCCTCATCTGAATGTGTGGTGGTGTTTCAGACCAGTTAAACTCTCCAGATCCTGATGACCAAAGCCGACTGTCCTCGTCATCTGACTGTGTTGTGGTGTTTCAGATCAATTGAACTCTCTAGATCCTGATGACCAAAGCCTTGACTGTCCTCATCATCTGACTGTGTTGTGGTGTTTCAGATCAATTGAACTCTGCCACGACTGACAGCTAGAGAGAACCTATAACGTATTCTACTACATTTAACTGCCAGTGCATCCTTTTTCCGTTATGCGAAATACATTTGCCTGTCAGTGAAATACTTCTACATTAACTGCCAGTTCAGCCATTTTCATTTCTTTGAGATAAATTGTCTTTTATAAAAAGGAAATACTTCTGATTTCTGCCAAAGCATCATTGTTTGTTCTCTTCTGGAAAACAGATTGTCTTAAACAGTGAGAAACGTATTTTTTAACTGACAGAAAGCTGCTTGATAAGTCAAGTTATTTTGTAATTTCTGTCAAATATTACAATGACCAAACTACAACACTTTGACTGATATGTATTGCCTGTATAGACTTGATGTCATCATTTTAGGTGTCACCATCAAAACTTGAGTCACCAAATGTAGACAACATGACTACCTCAATGGAGGACACAGCCATTCGATGACACAACAACTGATGTACCAGCGGTGAAGATGTCACAACAGGATGGTGTCGTTGTGACCTGGGATAAACCACCCAAGGACGAGAACATTGACGGCATGTGTAAGTTTTTGGCTCATGTCACAATGTCAGCATTTGGCATAGTTGACATTGTTTTAATTGACAAAACTAATAATTTACAAGTGTAACAAGGCTTCACAGTATATGAACACTATGCACTAGATCATGAGCCGATGATATATTTTGCACATCTATTGTGTGTGTTGCATAGTTTTTGTATGATCAGTGAAAACATCCTGATTGGTGTTAATAGTTCATATTTATTTTTGAATAGGTCACATCTCCAGTAAGCCAAATTGGATTTAGATTTGTTTGAAGTCCTGTCCTTAGCTGCACACGAAGGGGCTTGTTTAAGGGTAATTGGGGCAGGTTGTAGTTCATCTGTGCCATGAGCGAATCTGCACAACTGTGTCCGCAGCAGACATCCATTGGGGTGATGGGAATGGAAGTAACAAAGTTTTATCTTTGTCACTTGGGCTGGGTCCTTGCTGCGAGCACTGTTCCCTTTCCTCCTCTTCTTGGTCATCTGGTGCTGGTTATGTTCACTTGCCCGTGTCCAGTCCTGCAGATGGACACAACCCCCATACACTGCAACCACCAAAACATAATGGGCTGCATCAAAACACTGATGATAATAATAACTTGTATCATATCCACCTACACCAGGTGCTCTGCTCCATTATCAGAGCTAGTTTTGGCAGCAACTATTCAGTGCCCACCCTACACACAATTGGTTAGTTTGTGAGATCGCAATAGGCTACACATTTACCCCATGTGGGATCTTTTTTTCCCCTAGCATAGACACCAGACAGAATGGCCCAACGACTTTTAGTGTCTCTTCCGGAAGATACGGGCAATGTGGGATGAAGTCGCCCAAGTTTTGAAACGGCAGCAGATGGACTCAAACCCAGGTCCTTCGACTGAAGAGTCTGGTGCTCTAACCAGTGAGCTACAGCGCCCCATGCTGTTTGATGCTAGACAAAATTGGTTTTGTGGGGGGAGGGGGGTTAATAGCTGTTTCGTTCATCATCACACATTGATGCATTTTTCAAAAACGTTTATTTTTAGACCACTGTTCATAACAGCGCTGAAGCTGAGCACACAGTTTCGCTGTTAATGTAATTAAATGTTTCATATATGGCGGAGGGGGATCTAAGGTTAAAAGATATTGTTGTCTGCTTTAATAAAACAAAATAACTCTTTTTAGAAATTCCTTAGTGAAAACCTCGACATTGAATGTTTGATCAACATAAGAATTATACAACTGGCTTTGTGATTTATGGCAAACAAATTAAGTTAATCAGCATTTAAATGTAAAAAGACTCGTTAAGTTTTTGCAGAAAACGTGCTAATGGTTTGTGTGTTCATGTTAATATTTGGTTATGAAAAATAAAACAGTTACAAATAGAACTGGGCCTACAATTAATTATAATGTATGAAATAAAAAATAATATTTCCCTGTTCTGCACATGCAGAGTAAATAATTATTACAAAATAAATAAAAATTTCAAACATAACACCAGTCACCAACATAGGATTTATGTAATGTATCAATGATGTAATATGCCGTACACAAACCATGAAATATTTGGTGTTTGTTTTGAAGCAGTGTTTGTAGACCGCCACATTCTGACTTGAGATGACGTAGTGTTGGACTGTCGAACCACGTCGCTATGACTGGGAGTGCAATACTTCCTGCAAGAGAGACACCAGGTTATGTGCCACCAACAACTTGAACGGATGTACAAAGATCTGCTTTAGTTAACTGATACGGAACCAGTTGCAGGTTTTGGATAATTAAAATTGCCCAATTCTTTGAATTTATCGACATCAAAGTACAGCTGAATTAACAATATTATAGTTCATGTTTTAATCTTTATTGCTGCAACATATTTACTGGCAGAAATTGTATTAAACAGGAATTTGATGGATCAATCAATCATTTAATAACATTTTTTATACTTCACCTACAACAGTGAATAAAATGTTATTGGTCTGATTTTATATGGCGTTGTCTATATATGTAATCAACTGGCTTCCTCGAATATTAAAACTTAAAAAGATCACAACAGTAACATGTTTTGTATGGATAATATGTCTTAAGCAATCAAGATGTTAGAAATAATAATAAATTCAGTTTCTCAATGGCCTGAGAATCATTAACAAATTAACTTCACGAGACCTTTAATTATACTGACCCGTTTAGTGGATGGTATCCGCAGCGTGTCTTCCTGGACGTGGAAGCCACATGTTTCACCAACATTCCTCACAAACTCCAGATAAGTTCGATATTGACTTCTGCCCGCTTCTTTGTAGCGGAACTTCCCCGCAAAGTCCCAGTAGCAACAGGGAAGGACAAAGAAGGAAGACGCATACGACGACCTGAATGGTAAAAACTCCCACTGGTCAAAACCACCACAGAACAAAACCGCACTGAACAAAACCTCCACTGGACAACATAAAACAACAAAACTTTACAAGAGTATCGATTGCTAAATTGTTTACCAATATTATATGTAAAGCTATTTAAATTTTTTTTTTACTACTTAAGTAATTGCATTTTAAATATTTGCTGTTGGAATGTCAAGGACTGTTTCACTATTCCTCTCGTGCCACTACACGTTTCCCTGCCACTGCAGAACCCACACTCTGGCACAGGAGTTGTAAACTGTCACATCTGGTCTACAATGCTTGTGTAGGAGAGAGCATTCGAGGATAATGATCCATTGCTTGAGAATCCTTTCCAGTCACATTCGACAGGGTCGTTTTGCTTGTACTACACTAAATTATTAGATAAAAACAATTATACATTCTAATTATTATAGTGCATTGAAATGTTGCAATTTTGTCTATGTTGGTCTTGGTAGTGTCTAGTGGTGTTATGTTCGATTTTAATTTCTTGTGGCTGGCTACCAACATAAGGTAACTAGACCTGGTTGTTTTGTGCATCACGTAATGGGAAGCATGCTGGACGTTTATATATTGAGGATTTTTTTTCTGCAAGTTGATAAAAGAATAAATACAAACATACCAGATTGTCAGAAAATTCAAATACAAAACTTTCTGTGTTCTGCAGTAAAAACACTAACCTCTGTAAAAAAATGTGTGATCTGACCACAGCTGTCCACTTTTTATGAATAAATATTTTGTGCATTTTAGCATTATTGCATAGGGTACTGTGGCATACGGTTAGAACATTGGACTCCCAATCGAGAGAACCCAGTTTCGAATCTATTTGCCATTTCAAAGCTTGGGCAATTTTGTTTACTCCACTTTGCCTCAGTTCACTCAGCTGTAAATTAGACAGTGGTGGATATGTGAACGAATACGAGGTCAAATAGTATTTGCGCAGTAATTGCAGCATGGCTGAACGCTTCTTAGAGAAGTGGAGTTAATGTTGGAATGAACAGGTCTGCCGGGGTGTAAAGTGCTATGAACAGTCGCAAGGACTGGATACCGCATCCACGCTACATAAGAACGTACCTTTATCTTTTTTTACATTGTGTCTACAATCACTCTACATAGTAAACTTTGTGAGATGTGGGCCACACACCTGCAGGTGGGTTTCAGGCCCATACATATTCCAGATCTTCTGACGTCGGACATCAATTCCAATTCCAGGATGCTGTGATACAAAACACAGTATAAAACATCAAAGCAACGCTTGTCATGAGAAAGCAAAAAACAACAGAAGGATTTCCTTATAAATGGGAATATCTGATAACATAATTAATTTTACCATTATTTACTATCGATGATAAAACATGCTAATTATTACTGTTTCTATTATGATATGGTGGATTGTTATTGGCTACACAACAACTAGAAGATTAATGACAATCAAATATTGTGTTGTCATGACGACAGTTACCGTATTCGATCTATAAGCATAAAGTATGCTTGAAAAAAAATGGGCCACGGAAAAATTTCAAGGAATCTTTTCTTATAAGTGTATCAAAATTTGTATCTCTAAACAATAATGTAACTGCTTAACACTAGTGGTGTCATTTGGTGACTAGTGTAGAACAACTGAAAAATGGCGTCAATTGTTTAACAACAGGCAGTAACACTTTTCAGTTATTCCACAGAAGTCAAATTACAATAATTATGGATCCGGCCGCTACATACCCCTTCCAAGTTGAGTAGATGCACTAGTAATCCATTGCCACAGCCCAGATCCACAAATGTCTGTTTGTCTGTTCCCCTTTCCCGTCGCTCCTCTTCCCAGAGAACCTAGGGAAGACGCAGTCATAAGTAATCAGTGCATTAGACAGAACCTCAAATGTTTTACTTGGGTACAATATTTCCTTCGGACATGGAGTCATGGGTTATTATGGACAACATAAAATAATGCTGCACATAAAAAATGTGCAACAGCCTGCATGCATGTGTATGTGTGTGCACATCAATGGCTGTCTGCTGTGGTGTGCGAAAGGCACGCTTGCATGCACATATGAATGCATTACAGATATGAATACCTTTGTTTCTGGTTAAAAATCATATGCATACAAATGTGCATTAATTTTTTTCTTTCAAAAGTTCAAGTATAATCAATAATTAAGTACAAATAAATAAGCTATAAAATCCCAATTGTACAACATAAAGCACCCTCACCCATCATAATTTATACAGCTATTCACACATTATATACAATCACTTTCAATATCATATTCACATTTTGTAAAACCATAAATCAATGTAAAGTAAGAGAGCACAAAGTTATTAATGCAATTTTTAACAAACATACCACTGGTTCTGTTGTATCATACAATCCGCCTATGCATTTTGTTGTATGTTTGGTAGTACTATTTAGTAGTACACTGTACCATTACAAATAAACATATTTTCTACACATTGCCTACAAATCTGTGTACAAATCCAAGGTGACTTCAGCTCCGTAAATATGGGGAAGTTCTGAGTAATAAAAAATTCACCAGTAAATAGGCTGCAATGGCGATATCTTCATAGATAAATTTGCGAGGATCAGTTCCTTCTGGCCATGTCTGAAAACCACCAATCGTGGGTCCAAATTATGTAGGACAAATAGCAATTACCTTTCAATTTAACTGCTACATAACGTGAATGAAAACAATAATACACAGCATAATATTTATGAAAATTATTATTTTCAGTTACCAGGGTAGTAATCTAATGAGAAACATGTAGCTGACACAACTTACCCTGAATGATGAATGTGTTTGGTTGCCACAAGTATTTGATACAAAATTATAGTACTGGAAAATATGAAGCTTATAATAACATACACGACACTATTTACAAATAGACATGGGCTTTGAAGATAATATGCACAGTCAGTTTTAATCAGTTTAATAAAAGTGTGCATTTTTTTAATTCATTAAAATAATTTACTTGTAAATTAAATTATTATGCAACACACAACATATTTGCAAAATGAATGTAAAACTGAATTGAGAGTGCAGCTCTTAAGTGTCAATTCTTCTTTAAAAAATGTATCATCAGATGAAGAAACAAATTTGTGTCTGACAGATATTGTCACTAAACTGGATTTTGGACAACTCACCTCCACGAGATGTTTTCCATACCGAGCTTTCATGTCCTGGTAGAACTCATTGTATTTGTCGATGGGGACGAGCAACAGAGACGTTACTGCAGTGTTCAGTTTCGGCTCCTCACTCCAGCGGGCTAGTCTGGGGAGCAGTGTGGTTCGCAGCCAGTCTGGTGAGCAGCCCAGACCATGCGAGTCACGGCGGGGGGATTCTGCGGGGAGACTGAGGGATAACCTGGTGTAGACGAGAGCAGTGACATGCAGGTAACATTCTTATATAGCGCTGTATCTAGTTCTTGGGACAGATGAACCATGTCAACCCTGCAGCATTCTTAGACTTACCTCGTCTTCAGTGAACAGCTGTAAGCGATACGCTGCAGGAAGACACTTCTCTCTTGGACCTGACTGACCATTGGTCATTAGCAGAGGCACAAATGTAGCAGTACATTTTTCTAAATTTTTCTAAAAAAGGCAACAGGAACAGGGTTAGCAATATGACAAGGCTTGGCAGTTGGCACTTGTACATTCTAACAGTTGTGACCGAGGTTAGTTTTCTGATGGGCTAAAGGGGATTTTTGATGTGGCATTATCAAAAACTGTTTGATTTTTGTTGCCTTCTTGATTTCAAAATGTTCATTCTATTTTATTGGTCAGTTCCATTAATTCAAGTAACATACTTTCATGACTCATGTTGCAAAGGTGGCAGAGCATTTTTTATATAATATAAGTACTGTTGTGTGTCCTTGTTCATGATATCAAGTCAAACAGGCTTAACAATTCTGTTTTACTGTGACTCGGGGACCTGAGAATTTAAGCATTACAGAAGTTTTATTATCATAATTATGTAATCAAACACTACATATATATATTATTTATTTCATATAAGAAAGTATTGGCCATATTACATAATTTTCAAAAAATGTTTTCAAACCAAGAAGCAGATACTATTTCCTTACCCTTAACAGAACATATTGGAAACCTTCTCACCTATGAGAACAACTTCTGTAAGCACAGGGAATCGTTGCAGCTCTTTTGGAAACAATTCCCTAATTGTTATTTCTATCTTACCCGAAATGTCACCACAACTGTTTCTCATAGGGCAAAGCTTGTAGGCTTGGGAAATTGAGTTCACAATCTCTTCAGCATCATTATCCGTGAGATCCAGTTTGAGGATGTCTCTGAGAAACAGATCACAATCCACACGAACATGCCATTGGCTGAGTAGTTTTGCACCGCAGAGTTGACGGTTAATCACATGTGGCTTGCTTACAAGTATGGCAACACCATTACAAAATCCTTCAGATGAAGCACTGGTTGTAATTTGTCCAATTTCCTTCCACATGGTGTTGATGTTTCAAGGCAAGGGCAGCATGGGTCAGTTGTGGTGACGGAAGACAGAAGTGATGGTGCCACTGATATGCAAGTGCTGAAACCAAGACATGGATTAAAATTTGGAGAAATTATTTGGGACAATTTTTATTTTGACTTTTTTACAAACTTACTTTTTTCAATAAAGATTTAAAATTTAATCATACATTGTTTCTAATATGATTTGTGCAGCATGTAATTGTACATTATGTTGGAAGTGACATGATAATGCAGTATGTTTATATTTGGTTTAAGAGAAATAAATTAACACTACCAGTGCCTACCAGTGCAGATGCCATAAAGAGCTGACATCATCAGTCTACACGAGTTTTGCTCATGTGTAAACTCTGCCGTGGTCTGTAGGATGTTTTTATACAACTAATTATAATTTAAAATTATAGTTCACAGCAAAATTCCTAAGTTAGTTTTGAAATGGTAGCAGGTGTACTTGAACTCCAATCCTCTCAACTGACAGTCCAGTTCTCTGAACACTGAGCCACTGCAACCGTACTGAGTCAGTAAACATCAATGAAACCCTAATCTAGTTTGCACACCTATGTCTGTGGACATGCAGGCAGAGATCTAGATTCAAGATAGGATCTCAGTGACAGAACAGTGGCAGCAATTATAGACATTAGACACCAGGCTTTTAGTGTCTCTTCAGAAAGACACAGGCAATGTGGGATGAATGAAATTGCACAAGTGTGAAAACAGAAACAGGCAGATTCAAACGGCGACCTCTCAACTGATGGGTAGATTTGAACTCCATCTGTTCTACTGCCGAATCACTGCGCCTCACAGCCTCGCTGATAGTGATTCACAACAATTTGATGATAACTTATGCCACTAATATTAAGTGGTGACAGCAGGTTACTCCCATGGCATGGACAATGGGCATGGCATAAATAAATCGGTCAGTCACAGACACATAGTCTGACATAGAGACTAGAGAAGTCATGGTCACATGCAGTTATTCATTTACATCGTGCAGTTACTCATGACATTACTAACTACGGCATACGCTTGTACTATCAAGTGTCGTTATTCAGCAACTAACATTAGCATCGGTGGACCTAGTAACATAAATGTGACAACTGCGTATACTGTCATATTCTAAGTGACACAATATAAAATCAGTCAGGAATTGCTGGAATATTCAATCTTGCATAATGCGTACCCCTATTATCGCCACAGGGTTCTAGAAATAAGTCAGAGAATTACAGACCAGTGAGTTTAACGTCAATGATTTGTAAATTATTAGAAAGGTTAATTAAAGACCACATGGTGGACTTCCTCGTTAAGCATAAATTATTAAATTCATCTCAACATGGATTCCTTAAAGCAAGGTCATGCTTAACAAATATGTTATGTTTTTTGGAAGAAATCACTAAGTGGATAGATGTGGGATCGCCAGTAGATATTATCTACTTAGATTTTCGGAAAGCTTTTGACAAAGTGCCACATCAAAGATTACTACTTAAATTAAAAGCCCATGGTATAGGGGATAGCATAACTGACTGACTAGAACAATGGCTGACTGACAGAAGACAATGAGTTTAGTAGATGGAGAAGTTTCAAATTGGAAATCGGTTTTGAGTGGGGTACCTCAAGGATCAGTATTAGGACCTATATTATTCTTAATTTATATCAATGACTTGGACGACAGTATAACAAGTAACGTACTGAAATTTGCGGATGACACAAAACTGTTTAGAAAGGTTACTGATGGTGATAAACAACATTTACAAAACGATATAGACAGATTAGTGAAATGGTCTGAGAAATGGCAGATGTTGTTCAATTTTGGGAAATGTAAATGCCTACATACAGGACATGGGAACTTGAATGTAAACTATAAAATGGGAGATACTGTTCTGGGTACTACTATAAAAGAAAAGGACTTAGGAGTTACAATAAGCGCTGATATGAAAGTTTCAGAGCAGTGTGGTATTGCAGTTTCAAAGGATAATCAAATTCTTGGATTGATTAGAAGAAACATAACATACAAGGGAAAAAAGTTAATTATACCTCTTTATAAAGCAATAGTTAGACCTCATTTAGAATACTGTATACAAGCATGGAGACCATATCGTAAGAAGGATATAGATAAGCTTGAACGCATACAAAGGAGAGCAACTAAACTGATTCCAGAACTGAGAGACCTTAGTTATGAAGAACGCCTGAAAGAATGTGGTTTAACAACTCTAGAGACAAGAAGGTTAAGAGGAGATCAGATTGAAGTTTTTAAGATATTGAATGGGTATGAAAATATTGATAGAAATGTTTTTCTCACTCAAGGATGGCAGAACTAGAGGACATGAGGTAAAATTAGTAAAGGATCAATGTAGATTGGACATCAGGAAGCACTCGTTCTCACAGAGGGCAATAAATGAATGATTGTGTAACTGCTAGCAGCGTGAATATGTTTAAAAACAAGGTTGACACATATTTCAGGAGGGCGGGTTATAAGTAGATGAACATTGTTGAACTCTCGATAAGCCAATAGCTTCCATGTCCACTTGCCATCTGGGCCTTTGGCATGGATGGCAAATCTTGTTAAATCATAGTCGTCTGGTACACCATCAACATTGGTATCAAGCAATTTGAAATTAACCAAGGAAAATTAACAACAAGGTCCCTTGCTTCGTCTAAAAAACACAACTCACCTCCTCCACTGGTGGGTATCGCCCCCTTCCAAACAAATGTCATACTAAATTATAGTGGCGCCACCTCGCGTGCGTGCGTGCTTTTAGCAGCAGCTACCAATTAACACAGAGCGACGTACCTTACAGATCAAGAGAATAGTATTGCCAGTATAGGGTAGGATGGGGCAAGGCGCCCCTTGAAGGGAAAATGGTTATTCTGAACTTACTATTTTGAGGTATATAATTATGCTACCATACGATTGTTTTGTGGCTATGATATATATAATACAAATAAAATATCAGCGACAACACTAACAGAGGGGACTTCTTGCCTGTAATATATATATATATATATATATATATATATATATATATATATATATATATATATATATATATATATATATATATATATATATATATATATATATATATATATATATATATATATATATATATTTACAGGAAAGAAGTGTGTGTGTGTATATATATATATATATATATATATATATACATACAGTGTGTGTGTCGTGCGTGTGTATATATATATATATATATATATATATATAATATATATGCAGTGTCTATACATATATCATACTATTATATAATATATATACAGTGTCTGTATATATATATATATATATATATATATATATATATATATATATATATATATATATATATATATATATACATATATATACACATACACTGTCAACAGGTTCTACCAGCAAACTTGCGAATGTGCCTGCTCAAATGCAGTTGTGCCAGATGATATGATTTTTTTTTAATTACACATACCTAAAATTACTGTGCCCTACATTCGTCTGTAACACACCAGGAATTGTAACTGAGGCATGACCCCAAATAGACATCACAATGTTTGCGAAAAAAATTTTATTTAACATATTTAAGAGACACACATGTATCATGCACTCAACAAAAAATAAATTATTACATCTGTCCATATGGTTGATTTTTAGACACATTTCAAAAGCACCACACCACTGATCAGTTCATACCCAGGACATTGTATTCAGCCAGCTTTTACTTTACACTGAAAATTATATTTTTTACCTCCTGCCCTATTACACAGGTTTTAAATATACACAGGATTCACCTTAAAGTGTGAATTCCATCAAGGCCAGACTGCTCAACTAGTTCTATTGCATAACATTATACAACCTAATTAGCAAACTTGCAATGACAAAGGCACTTGCCTGATGGATCACCTCCAGTGAGTCAGTAGACCTTATCAGATAGCATGGGCTCTGTCCAAGATTTTCCCAAGCTACATGAGGATGTACTCCTTCAGGAGATCTCCAAAGCAGGCCCACGTTGGCTATTTATGGTCAGTTTACATGACGATCAATGCGTTTAAGCTAATAATATACCATGTCGTGCTGCCGAGAACTAAGGATTCTGACGGATTCATCTAATCATGGAATTCTAACAGTCTAATATAGGATCCTCAGAAACACGGAATCCCGTTAAATTCACGACTGTCGTTCAAAAGGATGAAAGCCATCAGAGGGAGCCACATATCAATCTAGTTGGGAGAGGTAAACCGCTCCGTGGATGATTGATTAGCGCTAGCTAGGGGATTCCTCTCCTAAAAATTATGCCCTGCACAATTTGCCATGATTATCGGAGAATTTAGGCTGGTACAAATGTTTAAATTTAATAAGAGTGTTGTGCCAAATAAGGTGCATATAGGGTGCCATTTTTCATCAAATAAATACGCGTATAGGGACGCTTTTTCGGCACTCAAGAGTACACTGTATTCCAGTTACATCATTCAAACTACAATAGACTGCAAAAACTACCGTCGACATGCAGTGGTATCCGAGGCAGACTGCAAAACAATTGGTGGCATAAATCACACCACTTGAAGGCAAGTGGTGTGACAAGGTTAAACATGACAGACGCCGATATGTTAACACTTGAATGGTTAATAGAAATGCATCTCTCTCTCCGAAAAGCAGCACTTCAGATGACAAGACATAAATTAACCACAGCTAAGAATGAATCGATCAAAAGATCATTCTCTGCATCCATTCCAAAGAATGTGAACTTCAGCAGAAATGCACAGGGACGAGCATGTTCCGTACTTGATCGCATCAATTATGGAGCTGGAATCTCAATGATACGAACACTGGAAAATGTACAGTGTCCTATAACAGGGTGGCAGGGTTGCTCGGGCAGTGAAGCGCATTCAGCATGACGTGGTCTACCAAAGAGCATATTCCAGACGGCCCTTGGTGCGGCTGCACAGACGACGTACAGAGCTAAACAGAATGAGAGACTATTTTGAAATAAAAAGGAACCGCCGTCAAGTAGACATGTACAGAAAGGGTCGGCTTGACCCCAAACCTGTAACCCGAGCAACTGTGGCTAGAGCATCTACCTCGACATCAGCAATGACAACCACAGCTACAGCTACAAGGCCAGTGATAAAATGAAGTCAGCGACAGCGAAAGTCACCTGCAGATCGCACTGATCACCCATACTCGTTCAGGTCACGGAAATCTGCTGACCACAGTTATGCCAGCAGAGTGCAGACACACAACAACTGTATTTGCATACACGACATTCTAATACTGTATCATTCTGCATTTCATGGAGCGTCTACTACCTGCTTACTGGCAACCCTGCGATCACAATCAGACAGACTTAGACTACCACACATGGCGCCACCTGCTGAAATTCATGTGAACAAATTGATACCAAGACCAACATACACGATGCAACATCAGCTATGACGGCTAACTGACGTTGACAGACATCAGTGATTGAGATGATGGTTTGAGATGGTTCATTCTACATAACTCACGAACAAATTTAAGTTTTTACATTTTTTTATATTTCAACTCCAGTGTTTGAGCTAGGACGCGATTTTGCGACATTCTCGCGTTTATTTATCAAGTGTCGCATATTTTTGAAAAGTACGCGACACCGATGTCACATGATTATCTTAAATATCGCACATTTTGATCAGTGGAGCGACACCTGCTATATTGTGAAATACAGTTTTTATGCTTGTACAGCGTCTAATATTAGTGTAAAATCATTTACATTTACCCCCAACCACTTAGAATTTACCTATGGCATCACCGATCAGTTATCCAATCACGGAATTAGCCGTGCTTCCCAGATAGTGGCGCCACCAGATGGAATGTGAGCAATCTAGATTACGCATGCAAAATGGTGTCGAAATGGGAACTGCAGCTGACCGATGTGGTCACGCACAGCAGACCAAACCAGACGGTAACCGAACTAAGATGTTATTGCACACATTTTTTATATGTATATGCTATACCGATTATATATTTGAGGTTTATTAAGGTAATGCAACAGCAAATCAGCACTTGTGCACGTTACAACGTATAGTTACCGGTGCAGTTTTCGACCCACGCCAGTTTTCGACCCATTGAAATCTTGCATGATATCGCGTTAAAGAAGTTACAGCGTCTGTTAACGACAATAACGATACAGGTCGCCGAGAGGGAGGGCACAACTGCCATAGTTAAAAAATACAGGCAGTTAGTCAGAACATTAAAGCAATCACGGTTTGAGCAGATAATTGAGTAAGGGATTTTACCACTAATTGGAAGCAGGGTTCAAGTTTATCGAAATTGCAGGAGGATGACAATTAACAGCTATGTATGGATGAGGAGAATATCTTAACCACCTCCGTTTCACAGACGATATCTTCCTGTGCACCGAAACACCACAAGAACTAGAAATGATGCTACGAGAACTATGCGAAGAAAGTAACCTAAGCGGCTTGAGGATGAACATCTCAAAAACAAAAGTAATGGTGGAAGACAACACCCCAATATATGTTAATAACACTCAGAAAATGTGGAGAGTTACGTATACCTAGGCCAACGCTTCAGCCTTAGGGACAAGAACCAAGACAAGGAAATCCTACGACGAATTACAGCAGGTTGGACAGCATATGCAAAACATCGCGACATCTTCAAAAGTAACTTTGCCATCTGCCTAAAAAGAAAGGTTTACAACTCGGGTGTACTGCCAGCTATGACATACGGTGCTGAAACATGGTCACTCACAAAACAAGCTCAGAAAAAACTAGCGGCCGCGCAGACAAAAATGGAGAGGAGTATGCTTAATATAACATACCAAGACAGAAAGGCAAACACCTGGCTGAGAGCAAAGACAGGAGTCACAGACGTGATAAAACAACCAGAAGAATGAAGTGGTCTTGGACAGGACACATCAGCCGACTCAAAGACGACAGATGGACAAAGTGCATTACCACCTGGAGACCGTACGGAAGGAAGAGATTACGAGGAAGACCAGCTAAACGATGGAGAGACGATTTGGATGAGTACTGGAATGAAACCACCTGGCAGAGAACAGCACAAGATAGGTAAACTTGGAAACAACATGCTGAGGCCTTCGACCAACCACGGGACAATGCGGCTGATATATAGATAGATGGATGAGGAAGTTGAATTTGTGAGTTTGCTTTGTTGGGAGGGCTGCCGTGTTCACGAGGCATGGACTTCAACTAAGGGTGCAGCAGTGTTTGCAGACCAACTCTTATGAACAGTCGACAGTGGCATGGGTAGCATCAAACATATTTTTGGTAGCATCATCATCATCATGCTGTCAGTCGCTATGCGACAAAGACTGCTTTCATTTCTTGACCGCCGCACTCCATTTAGTTCTCTGCTGTGAGAGTGATGTCCATGAGTCGGTCTTTATGTCTCTCAGCTTGAGGTTTCTCTTGATGGTATCCTTGAACCGGAGACGAGGGCGTCCTCTCTGTCTGTGACCAGAAGACAATTGAGAGTAGAGGATCTGCTTTGGTAGTCTGTCTGATGACATCCTCATGAGGTGTCCAGTCCACAGGAGATTCTTTTTGATCAGAAGATCTTCCATAGAGGGCAGCCCTATCCGACCGAGTATTTCCTTGTTTGTCACTTTGTCCTTCCAGGTTAGCCTCATGATCGAACGCAGATGTCGCATCATGAAGGCATGCAGCTTTTTCACCTGTCGTCTGTACACTGTCCAGGCCTCGGCTCCGTATAGTAAGGTGGATAGCACAATTGCCTGGTAGATCTTGCCTTTGACCCGCGTGGACACATGGTGGTTGTTCCAGAGTCTCTGGCGTAATCGGCCGAAAGATGCGCTAGCCTTGGCCATCCTCCTCTGTATTTCAGCATCAATGCGTCCATCACTTGATATAGTGCTTCCGAGGTAGGTGAATTCCGGAACAGAGTTCAGTTTATTTCCATCAACCATGATATCCTCCTCTCGGGTTCTTGTAGAGTTGGGTTGGTACAGCACTTCCGTCTTCTTGATGTTAATCTTCAGGCCGAACTTCTTTGATGCATCGGAGAAAGCATCCACTATTCTCTGGATCTCTTCAGCGGAGTGGGCGACCAGTGCACTGTCATCTGCGTATAGCAGCTCTCTCACAAGTATCTGGGTAGTCTTGGTCTTCGCTCTGAAGTGTGCGATGTTGAATAGGTCAGCGCTCTGTCTAGACTGTATATAGACGCCATCTCCCATGCCTCGGAAAGCCTCGACAAGCATTGCTGATAGGAAGATGGAGAAGAGCGTGGGGGCCAGTACACAGCCTTGCTTGACACCATTGGTAACACCGAACGTTTCCGAGACTTCCCCTCCAACACTCACATTCGCCATCATTCCCGTATGTAGAGCCTCGATCATGGTTGTGAATTTCTCTGGGCATCCATATTTCCTCAGTAGCTGCCATAGCCCAGTCCTTCCGACTGTATCAAACGCCTTCGTGAAGTCGACAAATACTATCTATAGTGGTCGGTCCTGCTCAATGCACTTTTCTTGTAGTTGTCGAAGACAAATTATCATGTCCGCTGTGGTCCGGTTGGATCTGAAGCCACACTGTGTCTCCGGAACTACTTCTGGTGTTATGTGAATAGATAGTCTGTTGAGCAGGATCCTGGCGAAGATCTTGCCTGCTATGGAAAGAAGAGAGATTCCTCTGTAGTTCCCACAGTCTGTTCGATCTCCTTTCTTGTAGATGGTTACAATGCTGGCATCCTTCCACGCTTGTGGTACAGAACCCTCCTCCCAGGCTTTGGTGATTAATTGGTGCAGTCTGTTGGACAGATTGTCTCCTCCGTGCTTCCATACTTCAGCAGGAATTCCATCACCCCCAGGTGCTTTGCCATCTTTCAGGCCGGCGATTGCTCTAGCCATCTCATCCATGTTTGGAATCTCATCAAGGCATGTGTTGGTAATGCGCTGCTGGATGTTGACAAGAGCTTCATGTTCTATGTCGCCAGGGACGTTGAGTAGTTTTTGGAAGTGTTCACTCCATCTTGCCACAACTCTCTTGCTGTCAGAGAAGGTCTCCATTCCATCTGTTGACTTCAGGTGAACAGGTCCCTTTTGCAGGTCCCCACACTTCCTTCAGTCCATTGTAGAAGCCCTTCATGTCATTTCTGTCTGCAGATCTCTGCAGCTCCTCTGCCTTCATTTCCCACCATTCTGACTTCAGGGCACGGGTGCGTTTTTGTAGCAGTCTGTAGGCATCTTTGTACGCTGCAGTGGTGGATCTAGTACTCCTGGTCTGCAACACTCTCTGGTGGGATTGGTCTCTTCTGCTTATTAGATTTTGTAGCTCCTGGTCGTTGGGGTCGAACCAGTCCTGGTGTTTTCTGTCTGGCTTGCCGAGAAATGTTTTAGCTGTGTTGTATACTACCTGTTGCAGAGCTGCCCATTCCTCATCTGGTGTTGAGCTTTCCTTCTCCTCCCATTGGGCGAGAGCGCTGTCCATCTCCTGCTCGAAGCTCTCCCTATGACTGATGGTACGTAGTTTTGCTGTGTTTAGCTTGGTCGGTTTTCTTACCCCTTGTCTGTTGTGCTTTTGTCGTACTCTAAATGCCACTTTTGACCTCAGCATATGGTGATCGGTCCAGCAGTTAGCTCCACGCATGGCTCGAGTACTGTGGATGTCCATCTTATCCCGACACCTCGTGATGATGAAGTCGATCATATGCCAGTGTCTGGAACGAGGATGCATCCAGGTGGTCTTGCGTTCATCCTTCTGCTTGAACATGGTGTTCGTCACTATCAGTTCGAACTCAGAGCACAAAGCCAGTAGAAGCTCGCCATTGGAGTTGCGTTTCCCGATCCCATATTTGCCCATGACCATGGTCCATTTGTCATTGTCTCTTCCTATCCTTGCAAACGTTGTTTAAACTAGAAACCCGTGGGGGGGGTTGCTTAGATGTGCCTGAAACAGGACAACAGACCACTAGTACACACCAAACCAGCAGCACAATGTTCGGAAAACATTTATGAAGTTGGTTTTAAAAGTTTGTGTTTTAAATGCAAGAGCATAGCAAATAAGAAAAACGAATTGAACATTATGGTAGAAGATGTTGACATTCACATAGTTGGTATAACCGAATCATGGGCCGACAAAGACATAATTATCAGATGCTGAGTTAAAACTGACAGGATACGTAATGTTGAGGAGAGATCGAATGGGAAGAAGGGGAGGGGGAGTTATTTTATACATTAAATAATCTATTCAGGATTACGAAATAAAATTACAATGGAGAGCAGATTGCGATGAAGCTGTTTGGTGCAATTTTGTTACAGGAAATTCAACATTAACGATTTGATTAATTTACCGAAGTCCAGACACAAAGGAACGCAACCATACATAAAAAACTAATCAAGAACGGAGTAAAGAGGAATGTATCATTATGGAAGATTTTAACCATGGACACATACAATGGAAATATCAAGAGGGAACAATGGGAGAAAACCAAACATAAAAACATTTGCACATAATTTAAGTTGCGGCAGAGGTGATCAAATATATCTTCACGCATGCGTTGGTGTTGCCCAAGCATGACGTGTCACGTGGACGATTGTCTATGGTCTACGGACGCAGTATAATCATTCGGTACAAACGATTGACTGAGTTTTCCAGAGAAGTGTCGATCGCACAGATACAGATAATTTGCCTCTTTACTGAACACTGTGCGTAACCCTAGATAATATATATTTCGTGCATGTGCAATTCAAACAAATTAACAAGAGCTAGATTTGTTGATCTTAACTTGCCGAAATGTCATCAATACAAATCTTAGCAAATCATCACATTGTTTCACGCATCAAGATAGTTGTTATAAAGAATATCATCAACTAGTAATGCACCAACGCATGGATGCCTCAATAGTTTCTTTTTGACCGGGTACGACGAAGACAAATAGTTGCTGGATCCTGTCCTGTGCAATGTGGATTTTTATCTTAATGTTATTCTTTCATAGATACAAACACATCAGTATTGCAATCGCATGTTTCCAAATGAATCATCACAATTATTATCTTAATGTTATTCTTTCATAGATACAAACACATCAGTATTGCAATCGCATGTTTCCAAATGAATCATCACAATTATTATCTTAATGTTATTCTTTCATATATACAAACACATCAGTATTGCAATTGCATGTTTCCAAATGAATCATCACAATTATTATCTTAATGTTATTCTTTCATAGATACAAACACATCAGTATTGCAATCGCATGTTTCCAAATGAATCATCACAATTATTATCTTAATGTTATTCTTTCATAGATACAAACAAATCATTTTTGCAATCGCATGTTTCCAAATGAATCATCACAATTATTATCTTAATGTTATTCTTTCATAGATACAAACACATCAGTATTGCAATCGCATGTTTCCAAATGAATCATCACAATTAAAGGTGCTTAATCAATTCGATTTTTTTGCTAGTCTCATTTCAAATTAAGTTTGCGAAAACCTAAATCTACCTAGTATCAACTACAACATGCTAGCTCGTGTGTGCAACTGTTGCATGTAGTTTTTGTGAAATCATCAGACAAACTATTAAATTAGTTGATGCTTATTCAAGCATTTAACTGACGTGAACATCGAAATGGTGAAAAATCACGATTTTGTTCCTTGGTGAGATTTCGTAACTTTGTCGTAACCTTGTCATGTCAATATGAGCATCATATTTCGGGGCATTACGTGGTGAAAGTATGCTCAGGTGGGTGATTTGTAAACCACTGTGGATAATTTTATCATCACATTAATTAAACGAACAAAACAAAATCAGACCAAGGAACACGTTGAACTGTTTAATGTATTAGTGTATTGTACGTATTAGTGCCCTGCGCGGGCCTAGAATTTGATCCCAAGCCCGACCCGCAATTAGCAGTTAGAGTCCAGGCCTGGCCCAGGCCAGCAATAATTTTTCAAGCCCGGCCCGGCCCAAACCCGCAAACTAGAATTTAGGCCCAGGCCCGTCCCAGACCGTGAATGCTTGGCCCAGGCCCGGCCCGGCCCGCAAGTTTCAGGCCCAGGCCCGGCCCATACCCGCAGGCCAAAGATGGGTAAGCCCGCAGCCCGCAATCTTATAACAAAGACAAAAAACAAATAAACTGTAAAACAGACTTATTGTTTTATTAAATAAAAACATATGTAATATATATATATATATATATATATATATATATATATATATATATATATATATATATATATATATATATATATATATATATATATATATATATATATATATATGGGATGGGATGGGGCATAATATCCTTAGCTCTTAGTTGAGTACTACTCTTATGCTGAAGGTCCATAGTGTGCTGGATGAGTTCTAAAAATCCAGCATCACCAACTTCTTCAAACTTACGAATATCCTGAAGAAAAATAAAGAAAAACTTCTTAGTGTCATTATTATTAAATATGATAACATTTGTTATATTTGGCTTTAATGTATTGACTTATGGTTAGGGTAAGATATTTGTTTATCTAACCCTGACTTAACCCTTATGCAAGCCATAACCCCAATTTAAGTTTTTAATTGATTTAGCTCAACTAAGTTAACATAATTTAATATGATATTTCAATTAAATGTTACCCACTGGCACTGACACCCAGTGGCATTTCCAGCAGGCCTGCAGTCACTAGCCTGAGACAGACATGTTCAGATATGTGTGAATTAGTACAAGTGTAATTGAATTAGGACTGGGGAGAAATACCAGTTACCAACTGGGTTGGGTACTGGGTAGTGGGCTAGTGGCCTAGTGAGCACTTGGCAGTGGGTAGGTCATTCAGATGGGCAATGTTTGGAGGGAAGACCTAGACAATGGAATGTCCACTGGTAGGGTCAAAGGGTGATAAGTTGATGGTTAATCATGGCTTGATTGCCTCTTCAAATATTTTTAAAGTAAACATTTGGGGCTGGCTACTTCCAGCCAAGTGAACTTATGGGGCCATTAGATTCCATGCAAGGTCTCAATTTGCAACTATATAATACTAAAGAAATAATTTTAAGCATTCATTAACCGGAATTACAATTTATAATCAGTTTTTATTAAAAATGAAGTAATAATCAGTGTTTTGTATGAATATTTTTATTATGTCCAGGCCCAGCCCAGGCCCGGCCCGGCCCGCTCACACTAGGCCCAGGCCTGGCCCAAGCCCGATGTGTTTAAATTGTTTTCAGCCCAGGCCCGGCCCGGGCCCGCAGTATGTAGGCCCAGGCCCGGCCCGCGGGCTGCGGGCCGAGCAGGGCTTGGACCCAAAGCCCGGCCCGCGCAGGGCACTAGTACGTATATGCATGGTTAGCGTATTGTACGTATATGTATGGTTAGTGTACTGTACGTATATATATGGTTAGTGTATTGTACGTATATGCATGGTTAGCGTACTGTACGTATATGCATGGTTAGCGTATTGTACGTATATGCATGGTTAGCGTATTGTACGTATATGCATGGTTAGCGTATTGTACGTATATGTATGGTTAGCGTATTGTACGTATATGTATGGTTAGTGTATTGTACGTATATGTATGGTTAGCGTATTGTACGTATATGTATGGTTAGCGTATTGTACGTATATGTATGGTTAGCGTATTGTACGTATATGTATGGTTAGTGTATTGTACGTATATGTATGGTTAGTGTATTGTACGTATATGTATGGTTAGCGTATTGTACGTATATGTATGGTTAGTGTATTATACGTATATGTATGGTTAGTGTATTGTACGTATATGTATGGTTAGTGTGCATCAATCAGTGGCAGTTCAATGAGCCCTCGGAGGATTAATGAAACGCTGCACTTCTTTTGGATGCTTCCTGTTGTTCTTGTCAATAATTGCCTTGATGTCGAGTTTGATGTCCTTGCGCACACGAAGTAGCATCAACGCATTGAGGCGATCCTGCTGCACGGTGCTCCGTGGTTTTCACCAGTGCAGAGTTAGAACGCTCCCCTCCAGCACTTGTGACCGATATTAGCATCGGCAAGTGAAAATGCGGAAAAATTTGGGAACATGGACGCTGGACGTTGCATTCATTGTTTCCTGTAGATTAAGGAGATCTGTTTCTTTTGACAAATCCCATTTTTCCACAGTCACACTTCAGCTGCCATGAACGATGAGGATGGCAGTTCTTGGCAATAACATTCTTCGAAGTCGGATATATTAGTATTATGGGCGTCCCCGACAAGGGGGGCACATGCCTCCCTGGATCTGGATGTTTGTAAAAGTTAGGTCTTTTATGGCGAGTAGAGTGTTTACTATTCGTGTTAAGTAGATCATGTAGTATATTAGTTAATTATATCATTATTGTTCATTGAAAGTAGACATTTAAGCAAGTGTAAAGATTTCTAGTCGAAATCAGACAGCAGAATTTGTTGCCTCCCTTTGGAAGTGTAAAGATTTCTGGTTGAAATCAGACAGCACAATTTTTTTTCCATCTAGAAAAAAATGTCAGCTTGCCCGCTTATTGGCTAGGAACTTCAGGCCAAGCGTGGCTTTCCTGGTTATTGGCTAGGAACTTCAGGCCGAGCATGGCTTTCCTGGTTATTGGCTAGGAACTTCAGGCCGAGCATGGCTTTCCTGGTTATTGGCTAGGAACTTCAGGTCAAGCATGGCTTTCCTGGTTATTGGCTAGGAACTTCAGGCCAAGCATGGCTTTCCTGGTTATTGGCTAGGAACTTCAGGCCAAGCATGGCTTTCCTGGTTATTGGCTACGAACTTCAGGCCAAGCATGGCTTTCCTGGTTATTGGCTAGGAACTTCAGGCCGAGCGTGGCTTTCCTGGTTATTGGCTAGGAACTTCAGGCCGAGCATGGCTTTCCTGGTTATTGGCTAGGAACTTCAGACCGAGCATGGCTTTCCTGGTTATTGGCTAGCAACTTCAGGCCGAGCGTGGCTTTCCTGGTTATTGGGTAGGAATTTCAGGCCGAGCGTGGCTTTCCTGGTTATTGGCTAGGAACTTTAGGCCAAGCATGGCTTTCCTGGTTATTGGCTAGGAACTTCAGGCCAAGCATGGCTTTCCTGGTTATTGGCTACGAACTTCAGGCCAAGCATGGCTTTCCTGGTTATTGGCTACGAACTTCAGGCCAAGCATGGCTTTCCTGGTTATTGGCTAGGAACTTCAGACCGAGCATGGCTTTCCTGGTTATTGGCTAGGAACTTCAGGCCAAGCATGGCTTTCCTGGTTATTGGCTAGGAACTTCAGGCCAAGCATGGCTTTCCTGGTTATTGGCTAGGAACTTCAGGCCAAGCGTGGCTTTCCTGGTTATCGCACTGAATCTCGTGTCAAATTATCGTAGAAGGTGGTCTAGAAATGGTAGGAATACAAAGCGTCGCCAGTATATTTCTGAGGTGTCTGCCTCCACGTTATTTGTCATGGTCTGCCTCCACGTTGTTTGTCACGGTCTGCCTCCTACAGTACCTTTGTATCGAGATCGCTGTCACTGCCCCAGGAATGTTAACCATCTCTGCAGTTGTTTTGTAGATCACAATGTACTCCGCATCTGCAATTTGTCTGTTCTCTATAACGATGTCCTTTATCAGAGTGACTTCTTCGCTTGCCCGGAGAACATCGTGCGTAGAACCATGAGCAGCTCGCTGATGCCTACGTCGTGCTCAAACATGCACCGATTCACTTAGAATGCAACTATGAATGCAGAGTTCGAGATCGCACAAAGTTGTCCGAAAACGTCCGTCATTGTTGTTGAATTCCATTTGTTGTTGTTCGTAACTGCAGTCAGACAATCAAGGACGGCTTCGTTCATTTCACTCCAGTGTAATGTGTCGTTCCAACCACCTTGTTTCACACAGTCATTTCACCTTTCCATCACTCACTTTCTTCAAAGGGCTCTAGAATATGTTATATAGCAAGGGTTTGTAGGGTCAACATCATGTTTTGTACGTCAGAACCCTTGCATGTCTTGGATAGTGTCAAATTCAGGCTGTGGTGGTACACAGTGGTAATAATGTGCTCTCATCTCAATTAAAGTTAATTATCAAACAAGAGTAACGCCCCAAAACATTGTTTTTCAAGCAAAAAGGGGGGCGTGCGCCCGCCACGCCCCCCTCTGGATCCGCGCGTGACTAACCTAAGTATATTTTATATTCCCTTGCTAGATATATATTTTGTAGGATGTAACACGTAAAGAATGCACCCTGTAGTCATTCAGTTTAGTTGTTTCACTACATAATAATGCACTTTAAGTATACAACCATGGAATGGAAATGAATGAAGTAATCAGAGTCCAATTACACCTACTTTTAAAATTGCTGTAGCTCAAAATTGAAAAGTTGTGACTGGTCGTTTTACCTTTGAAGTCTTCACGTTATTATGCAAGATCTCCGTTTTTTCACGGATATGGCGACATTTGCTTCATTTTCCCCAAACCTTGTTGAATGCAATTCTAAACTGACTGGAACTGTCTAGACATATGCGGTACGTTCAGATGTTCGTTCCGTGTGTGTGTGTCAAGTCAGGCAGCATCGCCATGCACCGAACACGTTGCGTTGTCGTCTGCTGCCTGCTCCTCGACGTTGTCATCCTGCAGAGAGCTGGTGGATACGTAATCCCCCAAAATGGAATTCGACGCATTCCTAAAAGTAAGAATGCCACTTAATTTATCCAGTGCTAATTTATCCAATGCTAACCGTGAGTTTTAACTGCTCATTTATTAGTTTTTATTACTACTAATGTACGCACTCACGCACGCACGCACACACACGCACACACACACACAAACGAACACGCAGAACTGTTCTAATGCGACCACATACGTTTTCGCTTACTGCGTGTTGTGCCCTATATTTAAGGCTTTCAATGCACCCCACTTTTATCGACAAAACAAGACATTTTATGAATTTTTTTTACTTTTCCATAAAAACCACCCCATTAGGGGTCTCGAGACCCCATTTTCATCCTTTGAAAAGCACTAATTTCCCTCTTATTTTTAAAATATGCGCGTCCCAAAAATTTCACGACTGACCCCATCCTTGATAATAGTGTCCCCGGTGCACGAATGCCACCTCGATCACCAGGGTGGGTGTGAGATGACTTTTGAGACCGGAGTACGCAAGACGTCCAAAGTGTGGGTCCAAGCGCTCTCTCCGCATCGCCACAGAACTGTAGGGGCTAAGTGGTCGTGTTTTGTGAGCTTCTGATCTGTTTGAAATAGCTTGTAATGTAATAGTTCTAGACCTATTAGAAAGTACTTGTGTTTTTTATCATGATTTATATTATTACTCATTAATCAATTTTTTCTTACGTTTCTGTTAGGCTGTTTATATTCTGCACACAGGTTAAGCAATATGTTTTGTGGAAATTGCCTTTACAGTGTATTGTGCAGACATCCGGCTCTGGCCTGGCACAGGTGAAGCACTGTGCATAGTCCAGGCTCTGTTACAAGTGCTTCTGTCTAGGTTGATCGCTTTTCTCATTTTAAACTCATTTCGCGGAAAACAATTTAATTATCTAAGTATCCACTCCGATATTCTAGCTCGTCTCTACTATTTTCGGTTAAATTATTGGACAAATTGTTTTTGACCGTGTCCTAAAATTCAGCAAAAAATGGCAAAAGTGGCCGGGCTCTACATATTATGGCATAAGGCTAATCATACTTTTGGAAGTTACCCGATCTAACGACCAGCGTCTATTCTTTAGGTGATTTTAATAAACTTTCGTACTCGTTTATTAAACCGGCTGCGCATATTACTTAAATTATTCACAACGACAAATTTAAACACAAAGAACATAATGGGTTAAATCAATTGACGACTGAGCTTTAGACGTCAGAACTCAGAAATGGCATTACAATTTCGCTGACAACAAATATTGGTAATCTAGCTGAACGAGTTAATGGTTAATATAGCTAGATGAAAAACTGCGACATACTAATACATTTTAAAAATAATATCCAGCCATTAGATTCAATGCTAGTTAATCAGTGTTGGGTAGGTTGCAGGGCCTGCATGTCATGCAGATTGCGCGTGCGTGCGTGCGTGCGTGCGTGCGTGCGTGCGTGCGTGCGTGCGTGCGTGCGTGCGTGGTATCAGTCGGCCTTCATCCTTGCTGTAAATTTACTTTGAGCAGTTGGCACTCTAGCTAAAAATATGTTATTGTCTCTTCTATGCCAATGCCTTATTTAATATGCTTTGTATAATGTTGTATATCTATAATTAAAGCAGTTAATTGTTTGTAAATTATACTGTAAACATATGGGAAACTGTGTGTACACAAAAGGTCGCATTCACATTCAAATGTTTAGGGTACGAATTCAATTGCAAATGCAAAAGCAAATGCACTGAACATTTCGCTGCTGCATTTGACTGCAAATTCATCTGTCGATAAGCCTGCCTATGAGCAGATGTCACACATGCAGAACAGAAACCAGACAGATTTCGGGCTGAGAACTTTGTGCATTCCGGATGTGCGACTTGGGAACTGTGGAAAACCTGCTTTCAGTGCCGAAACAATTGACACGTGTTACATGTTCCTCTGACTCGTTACCCCCGGCAAACTGTCAACATTGACGGTGTGTCCTACTACTAAGTAAGGCGTTCTGCCCGCAGATGTGAAGGAAGGCGTTCCTGCTACATCCCAGCCAATAACCGGATGTTTGGAGACCCCTGCCACCTCATGCCAAAATACCTCGAAGTTCATTACCGCTGCGAACCAGGTAATCTTCTATTCATTCAGGAGGGCGGGTTACACGTAGATGAACATTGTTGGACTCTCGATATGCCAGTGGCTTCCTTGTCCACTTGCCACTTAGGCCTTTGGCTTGGATGGAAAATCTTGTTAAATCTGGTTAAATCATGCGCACCGGGTAATCATTTATTTATACGTATCAGGTAATCATTGATTCGTGTGATACTCCTTCAATCAGATAAACCTTGCAATCCTTTATTCATATGAACAAGGTGACGCCTTGCTCATGAGAACAAGGTAATCCTAATGATTTCTTTATTCGTGTGAATAACACAATCCTTTATTCGTATGAACCATGTACTGTTTTATTCATAAGAATCAGGTAATCCTGTATTAATATAAATCAGGTAATCATTTATATATATATATATATATATATATATATATATATATATATATATATATATATATATATATATATATATATATATATATATATATATATATCAAGTGATATTGTATTCATATGAACCAGGTAATCCGTTATAAAACATTTGATGCTTTATTCATGGTGTGAACCGGGTCATTATAAAGAATGATTCTTTTATTCATGTGAATTAGATAATCCTACATTCTTGTAAACTAGGTAATACTTTATTAATATGAACCAGGTAATCCTTTATTCACTTTAATCGTGTACCAGCCAGATAATGCTTTACTCATATGACTGTCTGTATCCGTGGACACAGCTCAATGACCAACAAGAACTGGCGATAAGCGGAACAAGTTAATGTATCAGCCAAGTCGTTGAACCGTCCTGTGTAGTTTCTAAAACAGTCCAGAGTTTTCCCACATATTCATCTGGCGTATTTGTGTTCACTGCCAACTCCTGCAACACGGCTTAGACTGTTTGTATTCACTGCCAACTCCTGCAACACGGCTTAGACTGTTTGTGTTCACTGCCAACTCCTGCAACACGGCTTAGACTGTTTGTGTTCACTGCCAACTCCTGCAACACAGCTTACACTGTTTCGATCACTACATTCTGATATATTTGTTATCCAAGAGTTAAAACAAACATTGGATCTGGGGCTTTCTCGGTTGCTGCTCCAACTCTTTGGAATTCAATCCCTCTTAGCGTTAGGACAGCAGGAAACATACTAATATTTCCGAGTCATCTGAAGATTTGTCGTTTTAATTGTGCCTCTCATAGTGTAACCATGCATCTGTCGACAACGTCAAAGCGAAACAAAAGTCAAGGTTTTGGGGTTATGTACCTAAAAGGGTTAATAAAAACCAACCACGTGCAACTAAAATGAAGAATATCACGCTTATGGTTTATTCAGAATGCATTATAACAGTTGGAGAATCCGGTCGTTACTCAGAATGACCGATGGCTGACATGCTAACCAGCGCGATCAATAAGCGCATGCGCAGCTCTATAAAATCGGGGTTACGTATTAAGGGAGGCCGGCATAAACAGAACCAATGCAAAGTCTCAAACAAAGGTGTTATTTTGTCAGAGAGAAGACTCATTTAGTAAACAAAGCCCAAAATATGTTACACAAGTTGAGCTTGGACGCAAATAGCATGGCCATATAATATTTGCAAGATGCGGAATAGGTGTATACGAATATTTTTTCATTTGACCAGCGAATATTGCCAGAATGCCGCACTCGTTTTGTTTCGCTTTAACGGTGTAATGTGTTGTGTCGTATTGTATTGTATTGCGTTGCGTTGCATTGCATTGTATTGTTTTGTATTGTATTGTATTGTATTGTATTGCGTTGCAGTGCGTTTCATTGTATGTAGTGATTCTTCGAACTAATGCCATTTAAGTCTAGGTGTTGCATGATCTGGAAGTACATCTTTGCACAAGACATTTATGATTGCAAACGTTTGATTGTTTCTAGGACTCCAACTTATCCGTGCTTATGTCACCATGTAGTTCAAATATCACCATGTAGTTCAAATATCACCATGTAATTCATATATCACCATGTAGTTCAAATATCACCATGTAGTTCAAATCTCACCATGTAGTTAAAATATCGCCATGTAGTTTATATATCACCATGTAGTTCATATATCACCATGTGGTTCATATATCACCATGTAGTTCAAATATCACCATGTAGTTCATATATCACCATGTAGTTCATGTATCACCACGTAGTTCATGTATCACCATGTAGTTCATCTATCACCATGTAGTTCATATATCACCATGTAGTTCATGTATCACCATGTAGTTCATATATCACCATGTTGTTCATATATCACCATGTAGTTCATATATCACCATGTAGTTCATATATCACCATGTAGTTCATATATCACCACGTAGTTCATATGTAGTTCATACGCCACCGGATGATGCATATGACTTCGTATACTGTGTCTTGACATATTCATGATTTAGTTTTTTATATATTATATAATCGTTATGAAGTGGTTATAAATGCGCACAGCATTTAATGTTGAATCGTTTAGATATGTTCCTCGACAGTACATTAATGTTAAAAAAGGTTAACTTAGTGTTCATTTATGTTGTTCCCACTGCATCTGAAGGCCGTATTGTCACACCTGAGCGAGTGACCACAAGCGTCGCCACATCTACGAGACGTCCCAGATACCACAGACGTCATGGAAACCATACCAGTTTGCCTTGGATGATGATTCCACGATGGATGTAATCTCCGAAACAACTAATGGAATTCCTGCAAGGTTATCGCGTTGTCCTGGACTCTCGTTCGGTTTCGTGAGTCCGCCGAGAAGAGCGTTCCCATGAAGCGTTCCCGTGAAGCGTTCCCGTGAAGTGTTCCCGTGAAGCGTTCCCGTGAAGCGCCAGCAGCCAATCATTGTCATTATTGAGATGATACACTAAATTTTTTTGGCCTGATTTAACTTTTCAGTCGGACAATTGTGTCAATATAATTAAAGTTTAAAGTTAATTCGAATTGCATCGTATACACTGATAACAGTTAACTCTTATTTTATGAATTAGCCAAATGCCCGGATGACATCGTAATTAGCCAATTATGTATGCACCCAGAATATGGGTGCATACATAATTTCTGTCACAACAAAAAGCACACTCAGCATTGAGGTGAAGATGTGTGCGACAAACGGTGGGGCCACAGCGCGGAGTCTGGATAATCGATGCTAGGACATACGAACTATTGTAATTGGTCCTTAGAGTTATTTTTGCTGCATTCTAGAGTGCGCCTCAAACGTCGGTTGCCGACAGGTTTTACACCTCACTACTTACGCGATGCTTGTTCAGAATTGACAATTCCCACCCCCGCAATGATTGCGATGATGCGTGATCCGTTTGTACCGACGACTGACTTCGTCTGTATCCGCTACCGACGTCACAACATGAAATATTCATCCACTGATGACGCAGACGATTGAATGTATAAGTATTTTCTTTCATAGCCTCACATAAAGACCACTAAAATGGCAAACTGAATTGATAAAGTTGTACGTGAGTTTATTTTCATTCTTCATTAAGTTATATTTTGTAATCCCCCCCCCCCTTCAAATACCCAGCCACTACCTTTGTCCACTAGAGTCTTGCTCGTTATGTTCGCGCATGTCCGCTAGGGAAACAGCACTACTACTACGGGCTTCTCCAGTTTGTTTCTGAAAGTGGTTTGAACGCATGCAAAATATCCATGGAACATCGTGGCTAATGTCACTACTGTCATTCCGTAGTTCTATTTCGCCACACTATTATCAAATAAACAAAAGTGTCCGTAACAAAAGGAAACTCTCCTGTGTATGCAAACGAGTAACATACATGTGTGCGTGCGTGGGCGTGTGTGTGTTTGTCTGTGTGTGTTTGTGTGCGTGCGTGCGTGCGTGCGTGCGTGCGTGCGTGCATGTGTGTGTCTGTGTATGTGGGTTGGTTGGTGTGTGCGTGCATGCGTGCGTGGGCGTGTGTGTATGTTTGTGTGTGTGTGTGTGTTTGTTTGTTTGCGTGCGTGCGTGCGTGTGTGTTTGTGTGTGTGTGTGTGTGTGTGTGTGTGTGTGTATGTGTGTGTCTGTGTGTGTGTGGGTTGGTGCATGCGTGTGTGCGTGCATGCGTGCGTGCGTGCGTCAGATATGTATGTATGTATGTATGTATGTATGTATGTCACACATGATGATGAATGGGTATATGTATACCGTCCTTTATGTGTATGTTATACGACTGAAATCTTCTGCTGATATATAACATCAATTTTATTAAAACTATATATATATAATATATACAACATATACAAAGGGAAGATTCGACAAGAGTTCAACAATGTCAATAGACAATAGTGTAACATCACAATGTTTAACATTGCTCTTAGCAACTCGTTGTATGGTTCGAAACAAAGGCATCAGATGTAGTACAACATAACAGCACTGCGATATTCTGGGCAGTGGTTCATCTGTTAACTTGTGCAAACGTTTGTTTGTTTCCGGTGTTACAAATAATGTTCTGTACCTTTGAATAGGCTGTGTTTTAATCAAATTATAAACTGATTTATTACATCATATAAGTTATAGTTATAATCGTAACAGGATTATGTAATCATCCATGTAATCGACTACGATCACAGGAATATTTTACGTAATAACAATGTATGTTTTCCAAAATGTACAGCACACGTTCAACGTCCAATGCCCACTCACCAGTTATGACTCTAAATGAAGTATAGCCATTGAGAATGCGATCCAGTTTAGTTATGGTATCGCTGTATTACCGGCAACTTTACAGTGCTTAAATATGTAATTGTAATGGTAATTCATTTCTTTATTTAATGTCGTAATCAAAACGAAATATGACGGGTACTACCATAGATTTCTTCAAAGATTAGTGAAGGCAAATGTAAATTTATGTTTGGCAATATGGCCTAAAAAGATGCTATGGCAATACAGCACCGAAAGACGCGTGTGAAGTGACAAAGGCAGTCAACTGTTAGTGCATGGGAATAGTGTGCGTAGTTGTTGAACATAATAAAAAAAAACTTTAAATTGTTTGACTGCGAATTTCACCAGGTTCAGAGGCGAAACGGCAATACATAGCCAGACGTATTGTTCAATAGGACACTTGTCCATAGTTCATCAATAACAGAGACAAACTAAGATTGTGTAGTTGTATCGCAGAAGCACGTTAAATACACATTTCCTTACCGCAGAAATTAACATCTAATCAACGACATTACATTTGATCGGCGTTATATCGTTCTCTTAACATCAATGCACCAAACACCTGAGAGAAAAAGCATTTATCATATAACACAACGACTATAACAATGATGCACGCAATTAAAATCCGTTCTAATATAACTAAAAGTGACTACACACAGTAAGCGTAAGATGCTGGCACGTTGAGTGAGGATCGAGAAATCGAAAACCAACTTTGTGATTTTATAATGAATTTTGTGATCCGGTTTATATTCTGTAGAGCTATAGTTGTTAAAATTTGTTGGACAAAATACATATTTGAATACTGATGTGCATCATTTGTTGTTAGTGTCAGCCTTTATTTGCCTAATTATGTTTGCTAACCACGAAGCCTGTCGGGAGCATACCGCCACCGCGTGGGTTTAGCGAAAACGCTCATCTAAGTTTGAGTTAACTTACAATTTAGGAATCAAACTTGAGAAACCTCAACAAATTCACGTGTTGAAATTTCCGCGCCACCTTCAGGGTATGAGAGTTAATGAGAAAGGGTTTGTTTGACTCCACGCGCCAGCACCGTTCACTTACCAACTAACGCATAACTACGTCACGGCTACCTCACTGAGTTCTCGCATACCAATGCAGAAGTGAGATGTGCAACGAATGACATTAATAAGCCACATATTTGCAGTAAACGGTGAGGTATTTCATCAAAGATTATCACAAACTAGTGCTGCACACATTTCTCGGATCGACGGCGGTTAAATGGGGAGTTAGCCACATTCGCTCGTTATTCCGCCAAACACCCGTACCGTAACGGATTTGACAATGTTAAATATGAACTGACTTCAAAAAGAACACATTCGCACCACTTTCTAACAGGTGGTGCGATCGAGTCATTCCTTTGATTAGCTTTCAGATTATTCACCAGAGGGCGCCGTGTCGTTCAGCTCGCTCGGTAGAGGGCGGCAGCATCGCTGGAGAGAATCAGCATCGGTAGGGGGCATCAGCTTCACTCAGCTCGTTCCATAGAGGGCGTCAGCATGTACCTAACAACACTGTGATTCGGGGCATTCTGCGGGTTGGCCGTGAGGAAATGTCCCCGGGTAACGTCGTTCTATTTGGTAAAATTCGCATTGCGCCCTTGTCGGACCTTAATATTATCCTCAATACATCCACCCCTAGTGTTAGTTGCAGCGTTGCTTTACCTGGTAATATTTTCGTGTGCGGATACAACACTGCTAAACCGGCGTCCAAGTGGAGGCAACCAGTGCCGCCCTCTCTTGTACAGTCCCGTGAACAAGCTGAATGCCCCTGGCGACTATCGGCAGGCGCACGACTGGACCGTCATGGCGGGGTAGTTCTTTAGGACGACGTTCTGACTCTCGTCGAAGTAGAGCAGCGTGACGGACGACAAGGCCTCTGGCACGCAGCACGGGGCAGGCACGTCTGTGTACAGCCCCACGGCTTGTACGAGGCTCTGTATCGTCGCGTGGTTCGACGGCCGAAGTTTCTGCAAACAATCATGCATACACATGTCAGTATCGCAACATTGGTTCTTGCTTCGTCGGGCAACATCTCCAGAGCAGAGGTTGATCCAAGCATTAGAAGAAGGGCATTTGGTTTCTATTCTAGCAAACAAAATGATCACCTCACATTTGCTATAACAGAACTATTTTCCAACCTGCAAAGACAGAGTAACTAACTAACTCCGTGAATGTTAGCCCGTAAGTTGTAAGAGGGGGTGTGACAGGGGTCTCAACCACCCATCTCCCACTTGTTTTGGAGGCCAACCTCCCACCAGTTTCTAGGACCAACCTCCCATTTCCTGCCACACACTGATACCAGACCAGGTAATCAGTGCACAAATCAGATGTGGTTTGGAGACGGTACCCTTTCGATAATGTGGTCAAAATAACATACTTGTGGATTACGAGACGTTGTGCACATGCTGCAACTTTACGTCGTCACTATGTAGGATTTGAACCCAAACTGACCGGATTATGTCATCCTACATGGGGGATCCTTCCATCACAGGGGATCCTTCCATATACCAACCAACAACTAGAAATTAAAAACTAGTTCACAAAGGTGCCATTTTCCCTGTTCACAACTAGTTTTCCAGGGTGCAAAAACCCTTAAATGGGGACCGTTCCAAAATCACCGGCACTTTATTCGTACAACATGAATCAGTAAAATTTCTGGTAAATGTCTAAGTACAATAATGACATAGTCCTCAAATGCCAGACGTAAACGTCGGAAGCTGTTGAATATGGGAGAGGGGGCAAGATGCTTTCTGACATATACAAAAAAATATTGGGCCTCCAGGCCCGTACCAAATCCTATGCCCGAGGAGATCACTAACTCAAAAATCGTCAAATTGGAGCAGAAAAATTGGAAATACCCATAATTCACTTAGTAAATGTAGTGAATTGATGTACTGCTTGATCGCCAGATGGACCTACGTCTAAACCCGGCTACGACCGACAGTGTACGTGTGGCTTATCGAGTGCTAATGGGTTGAACTCGTTCGTTTTGTGAAGGTGCGTAATTATGTCGGTGTTTAGCTGACATGCTTCGGTTACGCCTCGTCATTAGTCGCGTGTCGTCGTTTGCCGCTGCGCTGTTTTCGTGTCAGAGTTGTCAATAGTGGTGCATATGTCTGTACTGCTACAAAGGATATTGTAGTACGCCAATTTATGTTCGTGTGTACACCGAGCCTCCCGGTTATGTTTCGGTGTCCATTATCTTCTATAATATACCGCTTAAAACGTAGAGCAAATCTGCACAACTTATTCTCAGCAAACGGGATCTACTCGCAAAACAGCGAACTATTAAAGCGGCGAACCTTTACAAGTGTACGCTACTTGAACGATTGCACAATATTGTCAATTTAGCGTAACAGTTCGTGTAACTCAACTGTGGTGAACTTCGATCTGTCAAGTACATCGGTCTTCTTAACATTTCTCCACTGTGTGTCAAACTCTACTTTACCACTCAACTGTTATAATCAGTCTATCACGAACCCTGTTGAATCTGTGGCTATGAGTATATTATTCAACTTGCGGTCGACCGTTGATTGATACAAAACCACCTGATACTGTAATCGACCAATTTCAGCTGGCCTCAATGAACAGTTTGTTTTACGTAGAAGTGTCGGTAACGCGGCTGGTAGTTTATCCTCCACATACAATCCACGGAATTACACGTCTGGCGTACAATGGTGTGATGAAAGGTGAACAGGAGTGATTATATATCAAAACATTCCGCTACAGAATTCGAAAATATGACTGCAACGTTGATGTGCGTCAGTTTGAACTATATCCTTCGTGCTCACTAGTAGTGGTTGTCTCGAGTATCGATTTCTAGATTGACGAAAACATTTATAATGTGTTCCTATTTTGCTTTGTTCTCGTTCTTGTTATTACCATAACGTAAGAAGAAAGACTGTGTACTCTAATGGTTGATTGGAATCTGGAGGTGTTAGTTGACGCCGTCCTGGAGACGTTGTTGAAAGCCGGGTAACCGAATTCTAACAGGATATGACTTTATAGAACTTCTTCAAAACGTAATAAAGTCGACTAACCATTAAATAATATATAGCTTTGTCCAGATTTAACAAGATTTAACAAGATTTGCCATCCAAGCCAAAGGCCCAGATGGCAAGTGGACAAGGAAGCCATTGGCTTATCGAGAGTCCAACAATGTTCACCTACTTATAACCCGCCCTTCTGATATATGTGTCAACCTTGTTTTTAAACATATTCACGCTGCTAGCAGTTACACAATCTGTAGACAGTTTGTTCCATTCATTTACTGTCCTCTGTGAGAACGAGTGCTTCCTGATGTCCAATCTACATTGATCCTTTACTAATCCCACCTCATGTCCTCTAGTTCTGCTATCCTTCTTGAGTGAGAAAAACATATTTCTATCAATATTTTCATACCCATTCAATATCTTAAAAACTTCAATCTGATCTCCTCTTAACCTCCTTGTCTCTAGAGTTGTTAAACCACATTCTTTCAGGCGTTCTTCATAACTAAGGTCTCTAAGTTCTGGAATCATTTTAGTTGCTCTCCTTTGTATGCGTTCAAGCGTATCTATATCCTTCTTACGATATGGTCTCCATGCTTGTATACAGTATTCTAAATGAGGTCTAACTATTGCTTTATAAAGAGGTATAATTAACTTTTTTCCCTTGTATGTTATGTTTCTTCTAATCAATCCAAGAATTTGATTACCCTTTGAAGCTGCAATACCACACTGCTCTGAAACTTTCATATCAGCGCTTATTGTAACTCCTAAGTCCTTTTCTTTTACAGTAGTACCAAGAACAGTAGCTCCCATTTTATAGTTTACATTCAAGTTCCCATGTCCTGTATGTAGGCATTTACATTTCCCAAAATTGAACAGCATCTGCCATTTCTCAGACCATTTCACTAATCTGTCTAGATCGTTTTGTAAATGTTGTTTATCACCATCAGTATTAACCTTTCTAAACAGTTTTGTGTCGTCCGCAAATTTCAGTACGTTACTTGTTATACTGTCGTCCAAGTCATTGATATAAATTAAGAATAATATAGGTCCTAATACTGATCCTTGAGGTACCCCACTCAAAACCGATTTCCAATTTGAAACTTCGCCATCTACTACAACTCGTTGTCTTCTGTCAGTCAGCCATTGTTCTATCCAGTCAGTTATGCTATCCCCGATACCATGGGCTTTTAATTTAAGTAGCAATCTTTGATGTGGCACTTTGTCAAAAGCTTTCTGAAAATCTAAGTAGATAATATCTACTGGCGATCCCTCGTCTATCCACTTAGTGATTTCTTCCAAAAACATAACACATTTGTTAAGCATGACCTCGCTTTAAGGAATCCATGTTGAGATGAATTTAATAATTTATGCTTAACGAGGAAGTCCACCATATGGTCTTTAATTAACCTTTCTAATAATTTACAAATCACTGACGTTAAACTCACTGGTCTGTAATTCTCTGACTTATTTCTCGAACCCTTTTTAAATAATGGTATGATGTTTGCTTCTTTCCATTCAAATGGAACAACTCCCTCTTTTAATGACAAGTTGAATACTCTTGCAAGTGGTATACTGATTTGATCTACTGTTTCCATTAGTAATTTTGGAGGAATCCCATCCACTCCCGGTGATTTGTTATCCTTCATTGCCTTTATTTTCCTAGCTACCAATTCTGGAGTTACAACTAACGGTCCTAAATAGTCAGATTTAGTCCCCTGAAATTTAGCATCAGCAACTGGTAATGAACTAATATCTTCTTTTGTAAACACTGAACTGAAGTAACCATTTAGGTCTTCCGCCATTAAAAACCCCTGTGATATTATATTTCCAGCACTGTCTTCTAGAGGTCCAACCTTGTCTTGTACGTTTTGTTTACTCTGACATATGCATAAAAACTCTTGCTGTCAGTTTTTATGTTACATGCCAGTTTTTGCTCATAGCTTCTTTTAGATTGTCTGATTTCAGTTGTAGCTGCATTAAGTGCCTCTTTGTATTTTGCATAGTCTTCTTCCTTTCTGGTATGCCTATAAACCCTCCACATAGTTTGTTTTAGCATTATTTTTCTAATTGCCTCTTTTGACACGTGTTTCTTTCTACACCGTTTTCCTTGTTTTCGGAAGGAACAAATTTATCAATGATACTCTCAATTTCATATTTTAGAATATTCCAACATTCAATTGCAGTCTTATTCATCAGCATGTTATTCCAATCTAGCTGTGCTAAGTATTTTCTCATATCTTTGTAGTTACCTTTGTGGAAGTTTCTCTTGTACGTTTTCTTATTTTTACTTTCTGATTTTACATTGATGTCAAAATGTATTTGATTATGGTCACTATTACCCAATGGTTCAAATATTTTTACATTGTCCACTAATTCTTTTTGTGATGACAAAACTATATCTAATACATTTTCTCCCCTGGTTGGTTCTAGTACGTGCTGAGTAAGAAAGCTATCCTGGATTAAACATAGAAATTGTTGATCATCAATCCCTGTGCTCTCTAGAGAATTCCATTGTATGTGTCCATGGTTAAAATCTCCCATTATGATACATTCCCCTTTACTAACTTCCTTTATAGCGTTTTTTATTTTTGTGTTGTCCTCTTCGTTTATGTTTGGACTTCGGTAAACTAATCCAACAGTTAATTTTGAATTTCCTGAAACAATTTTGCACCAAACAGCTTCATCGCAATCTGCTTCCCTTTCTAGTTTCATTTCATAAGCCTGAATAGATTCTTTAACATATAAAATAACTCCCCCGCCCCTTCTTCCTATTCGATCTTTCCTAAACATTACGTATCCTGTCAGTCCTAATTCCGATTACGATTACACGTAATGTGACGTAAAATATAACGTTTTGTATCAACGCTGTTGTCTTGTACATAAATAACCATTTCAGCTACAGCTTTTGTAGGTTTTCTTTATGAAAAGTTGTAAACCTCTTTAGCATGCTTCACTAATCATATTATCGACTTAATTTATCTTACTAACACCAAATACGATATAAACATAATATAAAACATCTGATAACATTTCAAGAAAAACACTTTCAAAACCTGTCATCGTTTTATAAGGAAAACGGAGTATTACATACTGTAAATTATATCAAATCATCAGCACATATTTATTTAAACGGGCCACTAGACTCTGAGTGAATTTAACACCAAGATACGTGCAGATAATAATGATAGACTCTGAATGGGGTAACACGAAGACGCATGTCAGAAGGTAACCGGACATAGCCCCCTCGAGACAAAACCCCGTCCGGACATAACCCCCTCACTTTAATAGAAATACGGATAAACCCTCTCCAGAGAAAACCCCCTCACTTTTAATAATAAATATAGACAAAAACTTCTAAATTGTCTCTGGGACGGACACAATCCGGCATTTTGCATAAATGTGCAATATATAAAGAAAACAGCAGAAAAAAATGCAATGTTTAACAAAATTGTCACTGTTTATTTCTACCTGATAGTGTTTATATTTATAGGAAATGGAACATTTGTGTAGAAATCATACCTAGTTAAATTCGACTGTCTGGTAGCCACAGTCCAAGTCCTCTGTCTGGAAAAGTGTCTATGTACATTCATTGCTAAATGATTTAAATGACTGGCATCATGACATGACAGATTGAATAGAGTTAACACACGTGCATGAATTACCTGGCAGAGCTCACCAGAAAGAGATTACAAACAACAATGAAACACTTAGGCATTTTTAGTCAAACGTAGCACGGGTTTTCTCAAAACAAACTGTCAAAGAACAGACTCAAGTTCTTTCTGCCACTGAAAGATCTAAATGAAACCTGGCCGGGCACTTTGAAGCCGGGGATAATAGGATGGTTGCAAGAAAAACCGACCAGTATGAGAAACGAATGGGCTTATTTGGCAATCTGAGAGAAGAACGGAAAATATTAAGAAATTTTAAGAAAAGGAGAACACCAGATGGAATGAAGAAACAGTTAACGGAACCAAGATTTAGCAAGATTTAACAAGATTGCCATCCACTGCAAAGGCCCAGATGGCAAGTAGACAAGGAAGCCATTTGCTTATCGAGAATCCAACATTTTTCATCAATGTGTAACCCTTCCTGCTGAGATATGTGTCAACCTTGTCTTTAAACATATTCACGCTGCTATAGCATTTACACAATCTGTAGAAATGTAGTACCTGCAAGGGCCTGCAACATGGCATAAAAATCTGCCTGCAAAGTAGGACAGTCAATGAGCCGAATGAGGATCATTATTGTGGTCTTTTAACCTCAAGAAACACAACGGGAGCTATGTAGAGACAAAGGCCAAAGATGACATTTTGATATATGGAAGCAGCCAACAGAAACTAAGATAAGATGTCGTAGCTATTTATAGAAGATGACGTTGAGTATTGATGAATAAGTACACTTCACGACCAGTCAACAATACTTAATTTAATTCGTTAACACCATAAAGTTACAGAATCATCAAGGCCAGGTCTTAATATAGTCTCAGTCAGAATTTACACAAAAAGGTGTCGTGTAAGGGCATTGGTTATTAACCGAGACGCTTCTCACAAGTAGCGCTCGAGACCGAGGAGGCTGTCGTAAGTGGGTCTTTGATTGCTGCTTGAGACGCCCTAGTGACGCAGCTGATCAAACATATTTAAGATTTAACAAGATTTCTTAACAAGATTTCCATCCCAAACAACATATGGCAAGTGGACAAGGAAGCCATTGGCTTATCGAGAGTCCAACAATTTTCTCATCTATGTATAGCCCGCCCTTATCAAATATCTGTCAATTCTATTTTTAAACATATTCACATTACTAACATTAACACAATCATTTGGCAGTTTGTTCCATTCATTTATCACCGTCTGTGAGAAAGAGTACTTTCTCATGTCCAACCTACACTGCTCCTTAACTAATGCTGCTCTGTGTCCTCTGGTTCTACTGCCTTCTTTAAGTTTAAAGAACATATTCCTATCAACATCCTCATAACCATTCACTATTTTAAACACTTCTATTTGGTCTCCTCTTAGTCTCCTGGTCTCTAGTGTTGTCAAACCACATTGTAATAAGCGACTTTCGTAATTAAGGTCTCTGACTTCTGGAATCATTTTAGTTACTCTTCGTTGTATTCTTTCTAGCTTGTCTATGTCCTTTTTACGATACGGCCTCCATGCTTGAACACAATATTCCAAATGTGGTCTAACTATTGCTTTGTACAGGGGTACAATTAGCTGTTTCTCCTTATACATGATAGTTCTGCTAATTAGCCCTAAAATTTTATTTCCTTTTGAAGCAGCAATCCCACATTGCTCTGAAACTTTCATGTCAGCACTAAATGTTACTCCTAAGTCCTTTTCTCGTGTTGTTCTACCTAATACAGCATCCCCCATTTTATATTCTTCATCCATGTTTCCATGTCCTATGTGTATACATTTACACTTCCCGAAATTTAATAACATTTGCCATTTTTCTTACCATTTAACTAACTTGTCTAGATCATTCTGTAAACTTTGTTTATCTGTATCATTAGTAACCTTTCTGAATACTTTCGTATCATCTACAAATTTGAGTACTTTGCTAGATATGTCATCTTCTAAATAATGTGTATATATATATATATATATATATATATATATATATATATATATATATATATATATATATATATATATATATATATATATATATATATATATATATATATATATATATATTAAAACAGTATAGGGCCTAATACTTTCGTTTCATTTCTCCATTTATGTTGGTGCGAAATCCTGTTCCACGGAACGTGTGCTGGCACTATTCGGTTAGAAGTTGTCATTTTAGTAACATTTGTTATTAAATGTGGTATTACACACAAATATTTCCCAAGTGTCATCAAATCGTACGCAAACATGTCTTTGAAATAATTATTACACAATACGGAACGGAACGTCCACTGGCGCCGGGGATAGAAGCTGTAATTTTAGTCATAATTAATCAAAATTGGTAATACAGAGATAATGGTGCCATCAAACCGTATACAAACATATGTGCCCTATAATACCCCTTCCTTTGAGAAATTATACAATATGTAAGATTTCAGTTGGTTTTACATTCGTAGTAAACTTTGTACCAATGTTGCTTAAAAAGCAGACCATCGTTATCTTATCTCACATTATATGCTGTAGATTGCAATGGTACTGTTACAGTTGTAAAAACCGTTACGGCAGATGGAAGGTAGAACTATATATAATTTTGTACATTATATTATATATGCAATATACGCACTTATATATGTGTTATATGCACACTTATGTGTCTAGTGGCATAAACATAGCGCGTAGAATGTCTGCTTTGTCTAATGGTATGAACATAGCACGTAGAATGTCAGCTTTGTCTAGTGGCATGAACATAGCGCGTAGAGTGTCAGCTTCGCTTGTGAGAAGTAGACCTTGGCGGACGTTCACCTAGAGAGCACTACGGTCCGGATTTAGGACAATTTGCAGCCGCCGGGTTAGGGGATCGTATAGGTTGACCTGGATGTCAGGATGTTTGGTCTTTTAGCCGTGCCGTGGTACCGGGGTGTTCTGGTGCCGTTGTCATTGTAGCACATCTGACTTGTTTGAACGTTTTCACTTGTCCTAGAGTCGTTTCAATGTTGTTTCCATCATCTTTTTTGTTGTCGTTAGTGTTCTTTTTCTTCTAATTATTATTGGAACACAATAAGAAGAAACTGAGTCTAAAGCGTTGAACACAATGAGAAGAAACTGAAATTAAAGCAGTATTGGACACGATGAGAAAAGACCGAAATGAAGGGCCAAAAATCCAGTCAGGATAGATGAAGAGAACTTAGAAGACATTGATGCTTTCACATACACAGGAGCGGTGTTATCTAAACACGGAGGAACACATGAGGACATGAAGACAAGGTATATTTGGCAAGAGGTGCATTCGAAACACTCAAACAATTATGGAAATCCACTAAGTATAGCACCAAGACAAACTGAAAATCTTCAAGAGCAATGTATAGCAATACTAGAATATGGAGCTGAAATGTGGAGAATGCAATGAACAGATGATACTTAATTGAACGTTTTCAAAGAACATGCCTATGGCGAATTGTAAAGATACAGTGGCCAATGAAAGTGTCAAATGAAGAGCTGTACAACCAGACATGTATGTCACTAATCTCAGAAGAAATCAAGATCAGACGAAGCAGATGGATTGGCCGCACACTTACGAGAGATGGGAATAACAACACAAATGTAGCACCAACCTGGACAATGAAGGTGAAATGAAGAGAGGAAGACGAAAATCAACATGGAGGAAACTGTGGAAGTAGAGAGAAACCAACTGAGATGGAGTTCTTGGAAGACGGCAGAGAACGCAGCACCAGCCAGAATGGAAGAGGATAAGTCATAAATCAGGGGAGCAAATAACAGTTTGATTAGTAAGTGTATGTATATTATACATATCACTTTCAAAGCACAATAAATAACAGTTTGATTAGTAAGTGCATGTGTATTATACAAATCACTTTCAAAACACAATAAATAACAGTTTGATTAGTAACTGCATGTGTATTATACATATCACTTTCAAAACATAATAAATAACAGTTTGATTAGTAAGTGCATGTATATTATACATATCACTTTCAAAACACAATAAATAACAGTTTGATTAGTAAGTGCATGTATATTATACATATCACTTTCAAAACACATTTCAAAACACAATAAATAACAGTTTGATTAGTAAGTGCATGTGTATTATACATATCACTTTCAAAACACAATAAATAACAGTTTGATTAGTAAGTGCATGTGTATTATACATATAACTTTCAAAACATAATAAATAACAGTTTGATTAGTAAGTGCATGTATATTATACATATAACTTTCAAAACACAATAAATAACAGTTTGATTAGTAAGTGCATGTGTATTATACATATCACTTTCAAAACACAATAAATAACAGTTTGATTAGTAAGTGCATGTATATTATACATATCACTTTCAAAACACAATAAATAACAGTTTGATTAGTAAGTGTATGTATATTATACATATCACTTTCAAAACACAATAAATAACAGTTTGATTAATAAGTGTATGTATATTATACATATCACTTTCAAAACACAATAAATAACAGTTTGATTTGTAAGTGCATGTATATTATACATATCACTTTCAAAACACAATAAATAACCGTTTGATTAGTAAGTGTATGTATATTATACATATCACTTTCAAAACACAATAAATAAAGTTCTTCTGGACGGACGCAACTATTAACCTTTACTCACTTTCGACGTTTCGGCAACCGTCGATTTATACATATACATATCACTTTCAAAACACAATAAATAACAGTTTGATTAGTAAGTGCATGTATATTATACATATCACTTTCAAAACACAATAAATAACAGTTTGATTAGTAAGTGTATGTATATTATACATATCACTTTCAAAACACAATAAATAACAGTTTGATTAATAAGTGTATGTATATTATACATATCACTTTCAAAACACAATAAATAACAGTTTGATTTGTAAGTGCATGTATATTATACATATCACTTTCAAAACACAATAAATAACAGTTTGATTAGTAAGTGTATGTATATTATACATATCACTTTCAAAACACAATAAATAAAGTTCTTCTGGACGGACGCAACTATTAACCTTTACTCACTTTCGACGTTTCGGCAACCGTCGATTTATTTTCCCAACTTTATGAACAAGACAATATTTATTCTCCCAACTTGATGAACAAGACAATATTTATTCTCCCAACTTGATTACCAAGGCAATATTTATTCTCCCAACTTGATGAGCTAGACAGTATTTAATCTCTCAACTTGATGAACAAGACAATATTTATTCTCTAATGCCAGTGACAGTGTCAAGTGTGGTTCAAACTAGATGACCGTGTTATTCGTCACGAAGTCTCAGTCTAAGTTATTTAGCCATGTGTGATTGACGACAGGTAACGAACGTTAGAAACACCACTGTCATACAAAATATGTTGAACAGTTTTTTATCCATGATCATTCACTGATTGTTATTATTTAAGTTGACTACTTATTTGTACATTATTATCGATAACTTTGAAGATATTCCTTGTGGTAGCTTAATCCAGGAATTAGCCATTATCAGCTAAACTTGTATCAATAGTCGAACCTTTTCACCAATATAAGTCACAAATTTATCATAAATAGCTATTAATGTCGAGCAACTGTGACGTCACACCCGCGCAACGCTGTTACCGACAGAGACGTCACGCATTGGCGATGTTTGTCGTAGGCATGCTCGAATATGACCGCGTCACATTTAGTGGATTCTTCTGCGTACAAATAAGAGAAAGTCCCGATTCTAAAGAAGACGATTTCGACTGTACGCAAATGGAATTTCGCTCGGTGTTTCAGAGTGTCGACATGTTTGATGTTTCGTATCTAATTATTCTTCTAAGAAATCTAGCAGCTTTGACATGGCGTACAGGTGCAGCATATAATAACTGTTGGAAGAATCAGGACTGAGGGATGACGTCGTGTATGAGTGGGAGTCCCGTGCATAACAACTAGGCCTAAGAGTATGATTGATTTGTGTAACTTGGTTTGTGGGTGCTACGTTACGGCGGCCGTGTTACACAAACACGTAGATAGCTGACACGCACTGGTTCGGAGAGTGGCTGCCGTCTAATGTTTTGCTTGTCTTCCATTTTCCATTTCCAAGGCCTGCGAAGTGGTGGGTTGACATGTCATTTTAGGATTCGCCGATATTGGTGGGAAATGACGAAATTTCCGTTGCCGCACCTAACTTAACGCTGACCGGTGTTGTTCTAACCGACGTATCTCGCTTCCGAATCGTCGACGTCCGATAACGACCACAGACAACGCCAGCACTCGATCATAACCGCCTCATCAAAGGCAATGTTTGCTTTCCAGCGCGCTCCCTATCGCCAGCAGATGGCCCGCCACTTAACATCGTACTAAGTTAGAGAAACTTAATGCGTCCGGGCTGCATTAGCGGCTCGGCGAGAGGTAGCCGCGAGATGGGCCGGTCGACACAGCCGGCGGACGGGCCACGTCTGCTCGCGCCCGGACGCTAATGGACGGATGTCAGATAGCGCAACACCGCAGATACGACGGAACACGACTACACCCGGGACGCGAGGCATAGCATCCTCCCGTTCTATGGTTTCATAGGTGTTTGCCTATTGCTTGGTTACCGTTGATTAGCCTGAGACGATCTCTTGACATGGATGTTCTGTACGCTGAAGAAACGATACCTGTGACTGCAGAGAATACAGGATCAAGCACAAATTCTTCCCGTTATCTAAGTAGTGAATTACCCTAAGTAGTATATTGCGAGTTAGTTGGAAAATCAACATACAGTGGTAATACAATAAAAAAAATTGTATTTATAAATAACGATGGCGATTGACGGAGCAATGTTTCTGTCTGACTAAGCGCATCACCCGGGCGCGGTCTAAGAGGTTAAATGTCTACCAATGCATTGTTCTCTTGTTCCGGCCGTATCGGAATATTCTAATGTCGACAAAAAGAGGATGACTATGCATAGCCATTCATGTAGGCAATTCGCCATTGCCTCAGTTAGGCCGGTGGATTCTCGTTGCAGTCTCTCTGGCCGGTGATTTCTCTACAGCCACTTCGAGTCCACCATCTATCAAATGCTTATTGTTGTCAATCCATCCCATTTTTTCTTCTGCCTCTTTAGTTTTTACTGGTAGTTTTCCTGTGCTGCTAAGTACCAGACCCTCAGGTCTTCTTTTTCAATGGCCAGACTTAGCCAGTTTTCTTCACTTGGTGGAACATAGCAGATCTTCTTCTTCTTTAACTCCTACTTTATATCCGACCCAGATGTTAGCATGTCTCTATGACCAACTTGGTAATCGGAAAGAAAGTAGCAGGATAAAGAGCAACGGGACAAAATAACATATTTTGTTAGGCTTATCTTGAGCATTCTGCGCCACACCCACATCGCGGGTGTGTGAATACGCTCCTTGTCTTCCTTCCTGAGTGTCCAGGACTCGCTGCCATATTGAGCAATAGTAATAATGGTAACCCAGTAATAATAATCAAAATAGTATGTTACTTTTTATCCATTACTTTACTTCTTGTTACATGTATCCCGTTACTTTTTCCTGTTACTTTTTCCAGTTACTTTTTCCTGTTACTGTTTTCTTATATTTATCTGCAACATAGCAAAGTAACAATACATAATCCATGTGTGCATAATAATTGTTGCCATTGTAATGTTTATTTAAAGTGAGATTTTTTTACATTTCGGGATTTTGTCCACTTTTCAAATTGTGGGATTTTTCCATGCGAGAGTTTTTACGTGGGGATTATGTCTTGTTGGGTTTTTGTCCAGTGGAATTATATCCCGGATACTTGGGAGGGAGTCACATATCTCTTCTTCTTCGTGACCTGCAATGGTGGTGTTTTTATGTACTCATATATTTCATTGATGGGGGCAAGTAGTCGGCCTATTGTGGTTAGAAAGATGGATTCTCAATTGCGAGGACGAACATTCCTAAGGACTGGCTACCGCACTACACAAATTCACAAATTATAACGTTTTGTTCACGTTATCTAATTTGTGCTGGACTAGAGACGTTTCGTGGCCGCCCAAAAGGTAACCAATTGACGGCTAATGCAATGCAAGTAATGCACAGTTCTATTTCTAAATTATTGCGACTTTCTAAACATTTTGCAGATACACAAGACACGAGCCTGCACTATGTTGTACCAACGTCGGCCATTGAAGTTGACGTGCTAACTGGTACCGATGCCAACATATATCATCCAGGCTAGAGCGATATCCTTTTTATGCAGCCATTTATTTGGAGCGTTAGTACTCACAGCGCTGACTCTAGTTAAGCCGATTGGGACTACAAATCGACCGTTTGAACAGGATATCCTCTACATATATTACAACACCATAGTAATGTTATTACGCATAAACTGTTTATTTTTTCCAGACGTTTCCCGTACGGACGGGTAGCACTGTGTCTAATTTGTTACGGTTTTCAGCTAGAAGAAACAAAACCGTATAACGGCACAAATACATAGTGTTTGTTGGTGCTTTAAATGTTAAAAAAATAAGTATTTCATTAACTGCTAATAAAGAGTAATACATTAATATTTAATAATTAAAAATAAAATTTATGCTTCCTTCCGTGCGCAAGTGTTCGTGATCATGCCTTGCATTTGTTTGAAAGTGGTTTGTAAACAAGTCTCAAGTTTGCAAGAATCGCTGCTAGCACTTACACTAACAGTACCGGGTAGGTAAAGTGTTTTATTCATTTATCGTTCTCTGCGAGGATGGAAACTTACCCATATATTATTATCTACAGCGATCTGTCACTACTGTGATTTCGTGTTCTCTCCAATCTTCATAAAAGTGAGAACAAATAGTTCTAAGAATAGTTTCATAATCATTCAATATTTTAAACACTTCTTTGTGGTCTCCTCTTAGTGGTCTGGTCCGTGGTGTTGTTACACCGCATTCTTTTAGGCGCCTTTCATAACTTAGTTCTGGAATCAGCATAGTTGCGTTCCCTCTGTTCATTCTTTCTAGCGTGTCTAGCTGTCGTCTTACAATGTGGCCTCAAAGCTTGTGAGCTGTAGGCCTATTATAAATAAAATTCGTGCGTGGAATTGGAAGCATCGGGTTGTCGGTATGGGACGCGTTGGAGGCGTGGAGGGACGCCGGTTTCCCAGCGATGCTCGCGCCACGACGGCGACGCTGTGATAATTCAACGTCTGCCGCTCTTATTAAACGTTTGAAGTCTCGCGCGCGGCATGGCACGACTCGGCGATGGATGGCGGTGACTGCCGATGCAGCCGACACAGCCGACGCCACCGACGCCGCCGACGCCACCTCGCTCCTGGCCGGCAGCCAGAGACCGGCCGACGACGGAGACAGCTGCGACGACACGCGCGTTCGCCCCGAGTTTAAAGGCCAGCAAAACAGTTAGTTTTACCAAGTGCGGCGCAAACGTGCCGTCCCTTCCGTCGTGGAGGCTCGGTGGTGTGGCTGCGTGGAAACTGAACGCTGTTGACTTCCGCGTTCATAGAACACGAACGATGAGATGGGTATTTCGAAACGGTGCCCGTTTCGGGGAGTTTATAAAATTGGAAATACACACTTCTTATGGGCACATCAGACTTAAATTTTGTTTTCCGAAATCAAAATAATTGAAGAATTTACATTTGATGAAAATTCGTCTGCTTGTCGTAGTCATAGCAAACAACCACGTGTTTTTATTTTATAAAGCCGACATGTAACGTGGCGCGCACAACGGAACAACGTAAACAATGTTTAGCATTAGTTATTAGTTTGACCAGTTGCGACGGGCAGGGTAGATCGGAAGAGGATTTAAGGTGCGTAGTTTTCCATTGCCCATGTTGATGTGTGACAGTTAAGGTCGCCGGACGAATACAGCACGTTCACATGTAATCTGCTCGACGTCGAAGTGCTACTGGTGGATGGAATGCGAGCAATCCGAGCGTCGTCTTGGTTCGACTCGATGGGGATCATAAATAAACATACTGCCCTGTATATAAGAATCGTCGTTTTCGAGTTTACGAGGAACGAAATCTGAAAGTTGCCTATAGTCAACGTATATAGATTACAGCTGTATAAATGCAGCAGTATATTTTAATCGTGCTCTCCCCTTCGCTCCATATTCAACTTTAACATTGTATATCGATTTCAAGATCACCTAACCCTTTCATTTTGAAGCACCACTGAGTTCGGGTTCCCGTCGATTTCGGTGCAATAGAAGTGTTCGTATTATTAAGTTAAGCAGAACTGCGCCCTCGCGTAGATGGTAGAGTTACACGAGTAGCCATCTTTTGAGAAGGACTGCGAGTTGCTGCACCCGCTGTGTCAGTTATAGCTTTGTACTGGACGTACTTACCCGAGACATTGGAAACGGACAGGCGCCGGCGCAGTAGTGTGCCTCGAAGGACTTGGGCGAAATCACCCACTCGCTCCAGCCGATGTCAGCAAAGTCAACGACGAGTTTCCGTCGCCGACACAGATGCGAACTGTCGTCCGAGTCGTCGGCGTCGTTGAACGCTCCTGGGCCGTCGCGATCGTCCCACCCCGTTCCCATAATGCCGTGCGCGAGGCGGTTCCGGCGCCTCTGCTTCCGGTGGTGTTTGCGGCGTCTGCGCCTGCGCTCGAAGTCGGACGGATACGGAAGCAGCCTCGATTTGGACACGCGTTTCCGGTACTGTGTCCGCCCCCGCAGGATGCTGGGATGCGAGCGTGGAACCACGTAGTCAGACGGGGGATCGACAACGCGCTTCCTCGGGTCTTCCGGGATTTCGTTGTCGAATATTGACCGACGAGATCGGGTAACTTGGTCCGTTGGTTGGACCTCGGAAGTATCATCTACGTCGACGTTAACATCCCGTTTCGTCGTCCGCCGTCCCCCGAACGTCTCAGCCCTGCCGCTTTCTGGATCGACGTAAGAACCCTGTAGATCGTCTTCTCCGAAACGGGGATTTATCTGGTCCAAGGTGATGTTTTGTGCGTCCTTGGAGAACACGACAAGGAACGGTGGCGACATGTGACGCATGAACTTCGCCATGCGCAGCGGCACCAAGCGACCATTGCGGCGTTTAACTGCGAACGTTGCCGCCAGGACGAAGTTCCTGCGACGTCTCTCCGTCATGCACGTGTTCACGTCATTCGACACGTCACGTGACTGCCAGCCGTAGCTCTCTCGCGATATTTCGCGAGGACTGCCCAATTCCTGAAGGCGGTTGCCGCTGACTCGCTGCAGTTTGATGGCGATGGCGAAGCGTCGCTTCTTCTTCTTGCGGTAGACGTGTAGTTCCGCCCTTAGCACCTCCTCGGACGGCTTCACCGAGCTGACGTTGAAGAAGAACATGCCTTGGCCGCCGATTCGACCTGAAGTATGGCAAAGTCACGTCGTTAAGCAGAATATAACTGTGTAGCAGTATTATTTAACCCGTTTTTAAAGGTTATGACCGATCGGCCGATTCACATATCACATATCAATATTCGCGCATCATAATAAAATGTTAGAAAAGTCGCTCATCTTTTAAACCTATGTAAAAAAATAACAAGAATATCACAGAAGGAATTTCAACATATGTTGTACATAAAAACTATATAAAATATGACAACACATTGCGATTACTCTTTGATTCTTTTAATTTACTTTGGCGTCTGAAGGCGCACATGCACGGTGCGGTTCTTGCCGACAGACGAGGGTACTTGGGTGCGTGGGCCCGTGGATGTGTCGCTAGACAACGTCATTAGTGTATGTCTAACTAATCCTGTAGTATCTTATCGTAACGACGCCAATAGCCGAGTCGCCCTCGCGAGCTGTCACTCGAGATGCACTGCACAGACAGTACACGAGAATGCGATTAGTCGCACTGCGCGGCGTGTTCCTGACGGAGCAACTGACAGGCCGGTCTGGTATATTGGTCATGGTTCATAAATAACGATGATACTTCCAAAAGAAGATGATACCATGATTTAGAAAACCCATATAGCAGTAATATTGCAACATTGAAACCATTCATTTCTGATTGCGTTGTCTCTGTTCGTGATGTTTCGCAGCTGGTGTTGTTTGCCATTTCTCCTTTCCGAGTTTGTATCCCCGATTATTTAAAAACGTACGTATCAGACGGCAACTCGTGCATATATCGGCAACTCGTGCATTTCAGTAAATGCTGAAACGAAAACGCATGATAGTGGTTGTCTTTGCCGTCGTTGCCCTGAGTATCTTCCAGAGGAGTTGATGTAAAGAGAGTCGCCAACTGATACGAGCACGCGGCAGACTTGTTGAGTCGTTGCTTCATTTGTTTCTCGGTCGGGTATGCCTTAGTCCAGATGAGCCGAACATCGATGGACCTACTCCTGAAAAGGCAGAGTCGCAAGGGAAGCCGGCTTCCTGTGGTATATGGAAGACATCACCAGGTGTCGTGCCTGTTGCAGGCGTAGGCGATTACGACTCTCCATTTCGCACGACCACACATATATTCTACCCTGAGCATTCTTCTCGCGAACCACCACTCCGGTGCTCCTATTTACTTTTTAAGGAAGACATTAGATGGAATAACCAACTGAAGATTTTAACGGGTGATTGATTATTCGAGAAGGTAAATACAAAATTATATGATGTCCCTACTGTTGGAGCGTAGGTGTGAATTATCGGGAACATTTTATTTTTTATTTTATAGTTTGATTTATATAACATTTTATTTTAAACGTTTGAAAAGTTAGTTTTCCGCCAGTTTTGCTTTCACATGTAGCATGACTTTAACGTTCATGTCGGTCTACACGTGTCGAGTTTCACATTTCCAATCACACATATGTTGTTTTTGTGTTTCCGTCCCACTGCGTGTCGCAAAACCGCGCGCGCAACAACACACGTGTACCCACGTGATACTGCTGTGAAAACACGTCTATGACGTTTTCCGCACTCCGGCACGTCAGCGCTGTCTCCCAGCGTCCCCTACGATCACAACCAGAATCTAAACAGAGCAAACGCGCACGTGTGTACACACCGGTCGTGCGAACGCGTCCCGTGGATGCTAGCAGCGGTTTTTCTAGGCACGTGTGTGAACACAACGGCACATATCTTCGGCGCTTGAACCGCGGATATAATTCGTTGCACTCGAACGTCAGATATCATTCCTGGCGCTGTTGTTGCGCGGCATTCCGCTGTGGCAACAAATCATTTCTATATTATGGTGATAAACGGCTCATTATAGCGCTAATGACGCCCGTTGGAGGTCACGGGCAACGAGGTTAATGAGCCGTGCCGATCCTGGAGACTCCATCGACGCACTTAGGGCGATTATAGGTTACAGCCAGTGCGATTACACAGGTTACTGACAGTGCGATTATATAGGTTACTAATTGTGTTATTATATTTAAGTTACTGACAGTGCGATTAAGCTTATATTAGTTACTGACAGTGCGATTAAGCTTATATTAGTTACTGACAGTGCGAATATAAATGTTACTGACAGTTCGATGATGTGGATTACTGACAGTGCGATTATATAAGTCACTGACAATGCTATTATAAAGGTTACTGACAGTTCGATGATGTGGATTACTGACAGTGCAATTATATAAGTCACTGACAATGCTATTATAAAGGTTACTGACAGTTCGATGATGTGGATTACTGACAGTGCGATTATATAAGTCACTGACAATGCTATTATAAAGGTTATTGACAGTTCGATGATGTGGATTACTGACAGTGCGATTATATAAGTCACTGACAATGCTATTATAAAGGTTACTGACAGTTCGATGATGTGGATTACTGACAGTGCGATTATATAAATCATTGACAATGCTATTATAAAGGTTACTGACAGTGTGCTTGTACGTTGTCGTGTGGCGAGCCCGTAATGGCGGTCACGTTGTTTACTCGTTTTATTTCATAATCTGGTCTGAAATCCGGTGAAACCCTTCCCTTTCCTGAAAAGTACCCTAGCACTAGTCTGGAATCACGTTCAGTTCAACATATTTGCCAAACACAAGTGTCAACAGTTAAGACAGTTATTCTGGCGGTTGTCTGATAGTTCAGCGGGTTGCATCGTCCGAGTCGTCGACTGGTCCTTTTGTGGCGTAAACTAATTGTTTGTTTGTCCGTGTCGTGATTAAGCACGTGGTCACTCCACGTGGAGCTGCCTTCGTGGCGTAAACACAATGCTGCGGATCCACTGAGAGATAATACAAATGTGCGCAGATTATGGTTATGTCGTGAAAGTGTGTCTGAGCTAGTGGCACTTCTGCTAAAACGACCTTTATGCCAAGTTGTTCGGACATAACGATTAATTGTAAAATTTCGGTTGGTTTGCTAGATCATTGTTTGTTTTAGGGCAACGATTATGCCTACATGTAAGGTTGTGGTTAGTCAGCATGCAGGAAGATTTCAGACTAGACTCTTATACTCGACAGAACGTAAATATGTCGACCTGTCCCGGGAATTAAAAACAATTTAAAACTGCCAACGTTTTGTGATGATAATGAAATTTACCAAAAACAAGTTAGACAATATTTGCAATAAATACTTTATGTTCAATATCGTGATTAGTTGCAACGTTAGACATGGGACTACACTAGGCGTTGTCCAAAGACCCGGAAACCGTGATTCGCTGTGATATATAACAAAGCTTAAAAGTGCAACGGATCATTTCTGCCCATGTCACATATTTGGATACAATTAGAGTGCAAATAATAATAAACCAAACAAACGTATTAATAAAATATTTATCAGCACAAACATTGAAGTTTCCTCAATAGTCGTTCTCTTAATACGTAAACTCGTGTTTCATTCCTCGCCACTAGAGTACGCTTGTAGTTTCATTACAGCAAGTTGCGTGATAAAAACTATAAAACTAATGCCACTGAAGTGCCGTGTCAGTTACGGACTGACAGAAATATTATTCACTGTATCTCAAAAAATGACGCCCGATTATTTCTAAGGAGTATAAATACACCCAGCGGTAAGTGAACAGCGCGTACCTTTTTTCTCGTGCACTTAGAGGGAATGTTCCGCAACTGTGATAGGTTTTATTTATAATATTATTGTTCTAGTATATTACTATGTAACTCCTGATGTTGTTATTGTTGTTTATGTTGTTGTTAATATAGTAACTAAAAAAATTAGACTTTTAGGCCATTCTATTTGATTATTACATGGTGAACTATATATAGTTGGTGTAACGTAATATTAACACAACACTAACATAACTCTAATATAACATAACACAAACGTAACAATAACATAACACAAACATAACACAAACATAACACTAACATAACAATAACATAACAATAACATAACACATACATAACAATAACATAACACTAACATAACACTAACATAACACTAACATAACTCTAACATAACACTAACATTACACTAAAACTTTTGTAGTGCTTGAATCTTCTGAAACCCAAGCTCAGAGGCGCTTGTGTAATGTGCTTACGGAAGTGTACTGTTGACATCATTCAGTACTAATGAGACATGAGCGTATCATTGGTACGCGTCAGCCTTGTCGTTACTGTTCGCGTACCTGTGGTTACGTACTGTCTATGCGGAGTTGAAATTGGGCAAATGATGCGTGGGGTTGTTACCCGTTCTATGACGTCTCGAGTGTCGACGTGACACACACTCACAATGCCACCCTGAGGGTCGTAGACGGGGTAACGCACACTCACAATGCCACCCTGAGGGTCGTAGACGGGGTAACACACACTCACAATGCCACCCTGAGGGTCGTAGACGGGGTAACACACACTCACAATGCCACCCTGGGGGTCGTAGACGGGGTAACACACACTCACAATGCCACCCGAGGGTGGTAGACGGGGTAACACACACACTCACAATGCCACCCTGGGGGTCGTAGACGGGGTAACACACACTCACAATGCCACCCGAGGGTCGTAGACGGGGTAACACACACTCACAATGCCACCCTGGGGGTCGTAGACGGGGTAACACACACTCACAATGCCACCCGAGGGTCGTAGACGGGGTAACACACACACACTCACAATGCCTGAGGGTCGTAGACGGGGTAAACAGGTAGTGTAAATGAGCTTCTGTTTGGTTGTAACGAAATAAAATCTGCCTTTACACAGCAATTAAAGTGAACTCACTTTCAACGTTTCAACCACTGGTCCACGTACAAATATACTAGAGAGATCAACGTTTCAACCACTGGTCCACGTACAAATATACTAGAGAGATCAACGTTTCAACCACTGGTCCACGTACAAATATACTAGAGAGATCAACGTTTCAACCACTTGTCCACGTACAAATATACTAGCGAGATCAACGTTTCAACCACTGGTCCACGTACAAATATACTAGAGAGGTCAACGTTTCAACCACTGGTCCACGTACAAATATACTAGAGAGATCGACGTTTCAACCACTGGTCCACGTACAAATATACTAGAGAGATCAACGTTTCAACCACTGGTCCACGTACAAATATACTAGAGAGATCAACGTTTCAACCACTGGTCCACGTACAAATATACTAGAGAGATCAACGTTTCAACCACTGGTCACGTACAAATACACTAGAGAGATCAATGTTTTCAACAACCATTGGTTGCCTTCTTCATGAACGTTAATTGTTGTGTGAAAACATAAAAAATTATATTAATTTATTTCCAAACATGACGAAAATTTTTACAAACGTGTAACAGCGCGACTTAAACAGGCATCTTGCGGTGACGTCACCCAGTGACGTATTTAAGGGGGATGGTGGGTCATGCCCCTTTGGCCTAAGTGTTTTACTTTTTTCGTGTGTAATCGGTTGTGCCCCCGTTACATGTTATATAGCATGGAAAATGAATGGGTGACTAGGCTTGCCCCCCTTGCCTCCCTTGCCCCCCCCCCCCACAGCCGCCTCATTTTCGAGATCTTAGATACGCCATTGACGTCACCCATTATTTACGCGGCGTTGGCGTAACTTCATCGCAAGTATGAAACCTCACTTTGATGTTCACAAGAATCTACTTTCTACATAACAAGGTAAGGACATACTATTTAGCTATTCATTTCCGCCGCGAAATGTGAACATTGAACAAAATTAGGCAAGCTTGGGACGCATAGGCCATGCATCCAGTTTGATAAGAAGACCTCAAAAGGCACCTGTAATATACCGCAATGTTGTGATAATAGTTAATAATAGTGTAATTTTCACCCGTCGCCCACTATAGACGTGTTTGCAGTGTCAACTAACAACGTCCCAGTTTCAACTGCTGAAACGTCTCTGTCAACAGGCTGTGTTTACTTATATCAGTTGACACAGGACAATCCTACCAAGTGGTATGTAGGTCGATTAGCACATATGACATATTAATATTTAACCACAGTCCACGTCTAGTCGGTTAATGTGAACGTAAACACGGCAATTAGTAAGGCCACTGTGCTCGGGTTAGCGGGGAGTGGAGCCAAACGATCGCTGACGTTCTCTGACGTCAGAATAACTTGTTTTGACATTTGCTACTAATCTTTTAGCACTCTCCAAACAGAGGGTTGCCTCCGGTCCCAGTCTGCCTCCAACGTCATGGAGTGGAAGGAGCTTGGGACCAGAAGCAAGTCTCTGTTTGAAGATAGCCGGTTGCCCGCTTTGTGCCTGTCACGAACGATGTATTCTGGGAGATTCCGTATTCGTCTGCATCCGGTTGATTGTTATAACAGCAGCAAATAAACGTTTTTAGTAATTTCGGTATCTTCGCATAAAACTAAACCGGTATGCTAAATATGACACATAAAAACTATTTAGCGAGTATGAGCGATATCAAAATGCACAGACTACCGAATTATGACAATCATGCGTGTGCTCGTCATCTGCTGTTAACGACAAGCTAAAAGGATATAGTGTATAAACACGTTAGGTAGATGACCAAGTGGCACACGATCGCATGCCTATATCTTAATAAATGTTCATATTAAAGTTTCCAAATGAAAACATTAAAATCCCGCACACGAAGATGTTCTACAAACTGAGTTGCCTATAATGCCTGGCTGAAGAATTGCAGGAACAATGAAGACCCTCCAACAAGGCCTATGTGTTAAAGGAGACAGAAATTCATTCTATCATATCCCAACTCCTACAAACGTATTGTGTTATCGGTCGTGTTTCTGTCTAAGTACTCTCGTATCGTGACTAGAAATGACAGCGCGGATAATAATCTGCAATGGATGTGCAAACGTCATACCAGTTGGGGCATGACAAGAGCTTTCAGGTACACGTGTACAAATTGTCGATACAACGTGCTCTACTAAACTTAATTTTGAAGGGACTCTGCCAACGACAATGCGTAAAACAGTTTTAAGAAAAAACATTCTTCAAAACGGGACGAACAGAATCTTGTTGTGCATGGTTCACAATGCAAGCGTCACGATTGCCCGTCGAGTGCAGTTGTTGCGAAGCATTCTATGTTGCAGATAATACATGAACGCGACTTACGTGGAAACAGTAGTAGGAACAGGAAAACGTTAGACGCATTTTTGTGTATTATTGTTCCACCCATTCACTGCGAAATGAATTATCGGATATGTTTTGCGAAAACTAAGTTTTTTTGTAACAGCCTATAGTAATTACCTAACACCATGGCTAGTTGGCATAGGGCATGCGTTGAGGTTTTAGTTGTACTGACTTACTTTGCGGTAGAAAATCTGCCCCTTGGCATGCAACACTGATTCTGTGTATAATACCTTGAGCCTTGACAATAGCATGCGGTAATTGACTATTTAAGCTGCTTTCTAACCAGCATCTGTTTGAATACAAGGTCACAGTCGTGCTATATATACTGGTATTAATACTGATATATTAATCAAAAAGTGTGGCCACTCATCACGAAGCACAACACACAACTATAACTCTGTTGATTACATTTATTACATGCTCCATACCTCTTGTGCCGTCATGCATGAAACAACGTTAGAAATAGATCGTGTAATCGACTAGGCTGCAAAAGACACACCGCTGTCATATGCATGTCCTGCACGGTGCAATTGTCTGAGCAGTCTATGACAGTGTTTCGGTGTCACCTTCAAACTGACGGCGTACCGCAGAGTTGCCCAGGGGTAGGGTTCGTAATGACAGTGGTTAAACAGAAGCTGCGTGCTGTGTTTTATCCTCATATAAACCGTAAAATAAGACGACAAACCCTCCTTCAGAGTGCAGTAGATTCAATGGACATACCGCGTCAAATACTTTGACGTATACCTTACTCAAATGACATGCATAGATACAGAAATAACCACGGTATTTCCGCATTTTCGATATAATGATTGAACGGTTGTTTATATATGACAATTATGGTATATATATAGTACTTACAGTTTATGATAACAATGCACACTTTTTCTGTTATACATACCGTGCGAATCTGGCCTAAGTGTGAACACATCTTCCCGAAAATATAATTATGGATTCACGGTATTTAGGGGAGCATTGGACCGTGTCTTACATTTCTGCTTTTCTTCGTATATAACCTGTGCGCCACTACAGGGTAGCATGGTAAACTAATGGGTGACTAAGCTTGGCACCCCCCTCCCCCGCCCCCATGCCCCCCCCCCGCCGCCCCCGCCCCCCCGCCCCCCCCCTTTGCGGGACCCTATAGATACGCCACTGTGCATTCATCCCCTTCATAATGTCACACCGAACCAAGAAGACCGAGTGCACGGTGAGTGCACAGACTAATGAGCCGGTCGGACAGTATCTACTTTCAGTACACGTAGGTTAATAAACATTTTAACTGCACCGACCTTCCTCACTAGTTGGGTTCTCCGAATGTCTATTACGTTGCTCAACCAGCTAGGGTAAATGGTTTTGACATCTAAATATCCTGCGACCAATTATCTTTACATTTAATGATGCAGTCACGTTGTCATAGCTTATAAATAGCGAGTAAGCAGTATATTCGTGTGGGGGAAACACGCGTTTCCTGGATATTAATACAGTGTTGCATTTGTGTAAACATATCTATAATTTATTTTATTTCCCACAAATAAATAATATTTTATCAGTCTAATCGGGAAGATATTTTGCTGCATTTGCAGGAGCGTGACACCCCATAATATGGATAGCGAATAACCGCTACGTGTTCACATACATGACCTTTAATGGACTAAGGAACTCGGAGGTAGCGCTAGATCGAAGCCGACACTGATATTATAACGTAACTGTTTACATATCCGAGGATATGTCTTATAAAAATGCTCTCGTGTTAGTTTTCCTATAATTCTATCTACATTTATTATCTTCCTACATATTTCACGCGATGTTGGCGTTGCACCATTTGAGCAGTCAATCACTACGTTCTATGCATTAAACGTAACTCTTGAGAACATCCGTTCGACGGTTCGAGCAACTGTCGTCATCATTATGACCGACAAAGCCGCCTTCTGATGGAGTACGTAGCATCATTGCGATGTGATGACCAGAAAAAAACCTTATTGGTTCACTCTATTTCGTTACCAATACTTGTTCAAACTGAACAAATATTGGTACTAGTATACCAGCATTGGAATTACTTTTTGCCACGCCAGTTTTGCTCCACACGCGTGTCGCGTCATATCATTACGTCCGACGTATCACGCAGCCGACTCGACGGGATTTCCGTTGGCCGGGCACGGCTTAAACGACTTTCGTCTCGCCTAAAGAGAGAACTGAATATGACTGTTTATGACGGCAGATGACGCGGCGTTGCACCAAACCCCTTCAGCTTAGCATACGTTACCCACTTTAGCATTTAAAATACGAGATAATTAATTGGCTTACATGTGTACATGACTTTCTACATGAGATTACGCTTAAGCGAGAAGATTATGCTTAAGATTATGCTTAAGCGAGAGAGAGAGAGAGAGAGAGAGAGAGAGAAAGAGAGAGAGAGAGAGGGTGGGGTAGAGGGTGGGATATATCGAGAGAGATAGGAAGGGAGAGATAGACAGAAAGAGAATAGAGGAAAGGGAGAGAACACACAACGATGTCGAGTTCTACACACACGTACTGACCAATGCTCGCCTGTATACTCCTCACTGTGTTCGCCTCGGTGCCGTTCGTCGCGCCGACGTTCGTGTAGCGCTTGTACAACTCCATCATATACGCGGACCTTCCCGCCCGGTCTTCACCCCGGGGAGGCGTCCCCACCCCCAACCCCAGCATGGCCTGCACGGCCTGCCTCACGACGGGGTCCTGCGTACCCCTGCCGCCGTGAGCGCCCACGGCAAGCGCCGCCGCCACCAGAACCAGCCGCCACATCGTCCAACTCGCGAGGGCTTTCTGCGGGAGAGAGTTAGACCCGCGCCACGTCGGTCGCCGCCGCGTCCACTGCTAAGGCAAGGGCTGGCAGCAGCCGTGTTCTGCCGACCGCGGTCACGAAACAACATTCCATAGTGGTGACGTCCGGTTGTCTGTCCGAGAAAATGACGTCTGGCGCCGTCCAACGAGTGATGTCAGAAGTCTTTCCGTAGTATGCGCGCGTGTTCAGCGCTGCGCTGTCTTCGCCGACTGATTGACGCGCCCCAAGCGGCAGCGGCAGTGGCGAGTGAAATCAACAAGCGGCAGACGACAGGTCGAACCGCGCCGCGAATGTTCAACTGTTGGCGCGTCTTGCTGTCAGTTTCGGCGAAACAGCAATTCAATGGACGAGCCTTGCGTGTCAGCGCCAAGCTTTCCTGTCTTGCTGCTTCGTTCTTGCGCTATATAAACCCTACCCACGGTAAACACCCGCGTCGCGTCACGTGTTCGTAGGTGCCGCGCGCCGGCAGAGTGGCATTAAACGTACTCGTGAAGAGCTACTTGATTCCGTTGAGCGTTTGGTTTACGCTACTCCGTGTCTCCGGCGAGTAGATATTTTACGTAGCCGCTGTGCTAAAGACACTTGCTAATTGGTACCCGACCACGCGCTACCATTGGGCGAACGCGACGCCCCAGACTCTGTTTTAAATTTGGACAGTATTTCATTTTTTGGGGGTTTCGTCATCGCCGACGTACGTGATTGGTAGTTATTGCTTTGGGAACGTAAACGTACTTCCTCAGTTCGATTTTCTTTTCGGTCTACTCGTTTAAGAATCACTTTATGAAAATCAAACCTAACTAGTTGGTATCAACTACGTCGTTTGTGCAAATTTTTTTTATTTAGTTTTGATGAAATCATCGGAAAACTATTACATTATTGTGACCGGATCCGGTCAAAATTCTGGGGGAAAGGGGGTTCAAAAGTCCTGCTCTGTTTACTGTGACATAACGCTATTCACACCTACGCACGTCACCTGGTCAAATTATCGAAGTCAATAATTTTGTTCGACGATTTTCACAAACGTTGTTCCGTCCGTTGTATTAAACCGCGAACTATTCACTCACGACGCCGCACATTTGAATATCAACGAACCTGATTCGTGGGTCAAATGCACTGGGGAGGAAACTTTAAATTGATCTTGTGTTATGAGATCAGCGGGGAAACATACGGCTTTACATTTCTCGTGAAACTGTGTATGATATTTTCATTTAGACCATTTTTAATCGGATATTTATTTGTCACATGACTTTTGTTAAATAGAGACATCTGCCCTATGGTATAACGTTGATGAAATTATCCACGTCGCGACCAGGCTTCGGCAAACGGTAAAACGGCGGACGACTATTTAAGTAGCTGCGAAGAACGACGTCGAGTGTGGCGTAGATAAAGCTTATCACATCATCTCGCCACTTTTGTAGACAGTGGTCCACCACAAAACAAAAGCAATTTTCCAAATGGTTTACGGAACAACAAAAGTCATTTTGTAATTAGTAATTAACGGCTGCTCAGGTGGGCGCTAAACATCAGACGTCGACGACAGAAAGGCGAGAATTCGCAGGGCGTCGCCCTCCCTGGGTGCACTCCCATTTAGCGTATCGAGTGAGCTCCATTAGTGCCGCTCGGTCGTGAATAGTTGCTAATAGACATCTTTCTTGCATGTACACAGTACCATCGTACCATGTGATACATAAAACACTGTACCATGTGATACGTAAAACACTGTACCATGTGATACATAAAACACTGTACCATGTGATACATAAAATACTGTACCATGTGATACGTAAAACACTGTACCATGTGATACATAAAACACTGTACCATGTGATACGTAAAATACTGTACCATGTGATACGTAAAACACTGTACCATGTGATACATAAAACACTATACCATGTGATACGTAAAACACTGTACCATGTAATGCGTAAAACACTGTACCATGCGATACTTAAAACACTGTACCATGCGATACTTAAAACACTGTACCATGTAATACGTAAAACACTGTACCATGTGATACGTAAAACAATGTACCATGTGATTCTTGAAACACTGTACCATGTGATACGCAAAACACTGTACCATGTGATACTTAAAACACTGTATCATGTGATACTTAAAACACTCTACCATGTGATAGTAAAACACTGTACCATGTGATACTTAAAACACTGTACCATGTGACACTTAAAACAATGTACCATGTGATACGTAAAACACTGTACCATGTGACACTTAAAACACTGTACCATGTGATACGTAAAACACTGTATCATGTGATACGCAAAACACTGTACCATGTGATACTTAAAACACTGTATCATGTGATACTTAAAACACTGTACCATGTAATACTTAAAACACTGTATCATGTGATACGTAAAACACTGATGTAAGCAGCAATTTAACAAGAATTGATCACAAATATAGTATCAAACCAACTACATTGCTGCGATGTCCACATAAATGTTCTCCATTCGGTTTAATAGAAGCTTTGAATTAATCGCAAATGACACAACACAAATGTTGTTGAAAGAAGCATAATACAAATATTACCACAAGATATGGTTTCTTACATAATGCTGTAAGAATATTATAAATTTTTAGTAACTGATGGCGGCGCTTTACTTGTGTTAAATGGGAGAATTCCGACAAGCGACTATTTCCTACATTTCGACAAACTCGGTCTCCGGCAACCAACACTGTGCGCGTTAACTATACTAATTATCTGATATCTTTGTCAGCACGTGTGTCCGCTCGGCACTCGAAATAATAATAACATACCCGTCTGGATAACCACACGAATCGTTTATCTTCAGTAAAATGGCTTGTTCCGGTATAAGCCAACAAAGAGGTCGTCTGGGGCAAGTTTTTGTCCAACTTCGTATTTCAAATAGGCCTATAGCCTAGAATAGGTAAGAAAAAAATCTGTATACGACAACACCTCGTTATTTGTGGCGACGGATATTTACAAACTCTCCAAATTTCCGGCACAGGTGTCAAAAACCGCTTTTTTTTGAAGACCTGTGTTTGCACAACCATTTACATGCAGTTTCCGGACGTTAATTCCTTCTGCAGACATGTCTCGGAGCTTCTCATACGGTGGCGCGTTTGAGCAACGTTGCTGTCTCAAAGACCGGCCTGCTGTTTGTGTCTAATCTCAACTTATGCAACTTATTTTGACCTTTATTTACTAAACTTTTCCCGTTGTGACATAGCAGCGTGTTTGATTGACAGTTTGCGTTGTTTCTGTGTATCCGTCGGCCCTTTGGTTTCGGTCGAAAACACTTAACGCGTCACAGCGGAAGTCTAGCTGCATCGATTTCCTAATACAGCCAGACGCGAAATGGTCGTCCTGCTTCGCTTTAATATAATTATATTTGTTGCAGTTCATTGCATCTCTTCGCTGGTGTTGCTGAGAGAGCACTTACTGCCGTCAGGCACACAAGGCAGAGAGCAACCGACGCCACCCATCTCTATATCTTCAGCCATTCTTTCATGGTCTTGTGTCTTATGTTTTTGGGGGTTTGGACCTATCATGTGATATTTCGTTGGTGCGTTTCTTTTGGTCGTCCTCGTTTCCTCTTTCAGGATGGTCTCCTCTATACCGAGCCTGTTTTGGTGTTCGTGTTGGCGGTATTCTAAGGACACGGCCCAAATATCTCCATCTTCAATACTATTGACTTGATTGGTTCAGCATTTGCTCTTTTGAATACGTCCTCGTTGGTGATGCATTCGCTCCATCTGATGTTTAGAAGTCTGTGCAAGCATCTGGTCTGGAAACATTCTAGTTTAAGTTCTATGTTTTGGTTGTTTTTCATGTTTCAGAGCAATACAGAAGCACGAGAACGTGTACATTACCCATAAGTTATATGCGTACGAGTACGAGTACTTCAAAAAATATACTCGAGTACACGAGTACCGAGTACTTCCGCTCCAGGTCTGGTGAGAGTACTTGCAATAATGAAAGTACGTGTATTGCAAATACATCGCAGTATTATATTTTCAATAGGCCCTATTGTAATACTGCTGTATATGTACTAGGGGCTAGTTGTATACAGGGGCAAGTTGTTACAGAGACGTTTTACAAAAACTACACATGAAGCCACCATCGACAGTAGTTGATTGGAAGTTCACCAGCAGACACACTGTCCACACATCGGGAGTGAAGAAAGCGACATTAACGAGATGTGGACAAAAACGACTTTTTAACCACCTAAAACTGTTTTTGGTGTGCCCACATAATATCATATCACGCAGCCACTTTTTATGTTTCGTGAATGAAACTTGTCTACTATATAGTATATAATAAATAAGAGATTATGCCAAGTAGAAGTTAAATTGAAATTCAGGATTTGTTATCGTCCACGTGCGTTCAACTGCAAACATTTGTTTAACAGTAACGTGTACAAGTGACACTTGCTTTGCGATCGACGTGTTCTTTGATGTAACAATGTGCCCCGTGTGGTGTAACAATGTGCCCCGCTTACGGGGCTAGTTGTT